>KK113282.1:949466-987787 GCA_000611955.2 Stegodyphus mimosarum | reverse complement strand
AAAAGCTCTTAGAGGTGAGGAAACAGACTTTTACAGACGTAAAAATAATAACAAAGACCTAAAATTGCACTAGAAGTTATGAAACCAGAAAATGCAATACTAAACCGAATTTACAATATTAACTAGTTACATCGATGCAAAACAGTGAAACTACCAGTGGTAACAAAACAGTATTCACACAGCTATAAATCTACAATTACCACTAAAAAGTACTTATTTAAATTGCTAATGCATCAAAATAATATTAATACAAAGAATATTAATACATCAAGTAATAAAGTCAAACCAAGAAGAAAACAAGTACTGATAATCCGCATAAGCGTAGAGTAGCAAGCCCTATCTAGATGTTTTAGGCGAACATTTGAAATTGGAATAGGCCCTTAACAATAGTCATGCAAAAAGGAACCAAAGAATGTAGTAAATAATAAGCAATAAATAAAATTCAATTTACTTAAAATTTAAATCTAACATCTATTACATACTTAATTAAACAAATTTAAGTTACAGAGGTTCAATGCACCACTTATTTTTATATGATAATATTAGCACGATGACTTATTAGATTAAACAAACAGCAATAATTAAATATTTAAATTTAAAAAAAAATACAGATTGTGACAATTTGACTATCAAAAATTCACCTTTGAAGTACAATCAACATAAAATTGAAGGCCAGTATGTGATTACAATTAAATCCACCTTTAGAAAACTATATAGAAAATATGGTAAACAGAATGTAAACGATTAAGCCAGAAGTTAAAGTCCGAATTGTGAATACAGAAGTATAGTAACAGTAATTAACACTGGATGTCACTATTGGATATGCGTTTGCGCCTTAAATCTGGACAAAGTAAGTGTGCGGTCTTAGCCCAATAGCTCCGACCTTGCGCAGCCTAAGGGACTTTGCCAAAAATATGGAGACGTGTCTTACACAAAATTTCTAAGTAAAGCAGTACAGTAAAATAACAAAGTCTAAAAATACATACAAAAAATTCAAAAAAAAAATTCCCTAGGCGCTCAAGGAAAGAATAGAAATGCAGAATGCAGAATTCCTACCTTGGCAGTCTTCAGTAGAACTTCGTGGCTCTGATAGTATCCAAGATATCGATTTTTAACCAGATTAACAACTTTTTTGAACTTTGCGAAATTTCAAGCAACTCTTAATCCTAGTACGATGACCACGTGCTGGCTAGCGACAGGCGTCTCGTCGAGGGTGAGGGGCACAGGTGTACACACTTACGTCCTTTTTGCGGGACGTGTCTTTTCCACAAAATTGCTTATGAAATCACTAAAAATCACTCTACACACCAAAATTTTATATCCTTCTAATCCTCAAGCTGTGATGCACGCAACAAAATCAAAAATTTCATAGACACTGCAGGAAAAACAGCAATTATAGACATAAATTCACGGAGCGCAGTGAAACACGTTTTCACTCGTCAACGGCGGAGCGGTAGTTACGTCAGTCGGACTGCAAATAACGATGTTACAAAGTTGCTAATTAATTAACTTAATTAAGCGTTTCTGTGGTAATCAATTAGAACTTTAATATATACGGCCTACCTTGGCTGCTATGTTTAATCTGTTCATCTGTGGGTAATCCAAGGTGAAATCCGCATTTGCACATACACACGATCACAACACTAAGGTAAATAAGAGCGATGCAGAAATTGAAGATTTTCCAAGTCCCGTTAATTGTCGGAAAAATTAGTAACTTTGGAACCACTTATCCGATCCGCTTCAAATTTTGAAACTTCCACCTCCGGATAATAATGAGGAAGTTTGCCGTTAATTCCAGAGCGATACTCTAATTAATTCTTTAATTAGCAGGGTGCTAATGAAGTATCCACTAGATGAAAAGGAGAATCCTTGCCAGTGGCCTTGAAGAATCTCTGGGGAGTAATCCCTTCTTCCCCTGGGGAGGGTATGTTAACTCCCAACGGACGAATTGCTCTGCTTGAGCGAAAAATCGCTAAAAAATTGAAGTTTTTAAAACAGAATTCAAAAACTGCTTATCCGATTTGGTTAAAAGTTGTCTCAAATTAAAGCTATCGTTGTCTTCTTTCCAAAGGTATACGTTTCCAGGCACTGTGACTTCCGCCGGCTTCTGAAGGAGGCTGCAAAGATGTCCAATACAGCAAAAATGGCACTAAGTTCGCTGATTAGCGTTAAACTTTAAATATTCATAGAATTTGAACAATTTATCTTATTGACAAAATTTTTGTATCCACGTGCTCATGAGGATGTTAGCTACACATAGCAACTACTTTTACGTTGATATGGCAAAACCTTCCGCTGGTAAAGCTCTTTAAAGCGGAGCTGTGAAAACACGTCTAGGCACCTAACGACTCATAGAACGCTCAGTGGTCTGAGACTAAAAGCTCTCTCACACTGAGTAGTTTCTCGCTACCGTTTAAATATAAACTTGGCTCCACTTCAAATTAGCATAAAGCTGAAACGCGCGCTTATTCTAACGGGAAGTTGAAATAAGAAACGATAGAAAAAGGCAAATTGAAATAAAACTTTGTTAGTTTAACTAAAACCTTACAAAATTACCAGAAATATGTTTATTAAAAACATCAGTAATGGATCTCGGGTATCGTATATTTTATGTTAAGTAGTGGATATTGATTGCGCCATTTTTTTCTTCTTCAGTGTTAAGCTCATTAAAGATTATATTAGGTTATTTGCATATGGCAGAGCATACCCAGCTAAAGCTAAAAAAATGATTAATTGATATTTGTGAAGTTTTCATTTGAATGTTTTTACTTCTTTCAAAGTAAGGGTTGTACTTAGTAATTACAATTACAATTACTAAGCTTTGGGTTCTTGTAAGATTTTAAAAACTAAAATTT
Organism: Stegodyphus mimosarum; assembly: GCA_000611955.2. NCBI lineage: Eukaryota > Metazoa > Arthropoda > Arachnida > Araneae > Eresidae > Stegodyphus > Stegodyphus mimosarum. The sequence continues at coordinate 984,932 of KK113282.1, read as the reverse complement.
TAAATTTCAGAGCTTTTAAACATTCTGTCGTCTTCTGATTTATTTTCCTTTAACTCAAATGTGATTTCCACTGATCTACTTATCAGCTTTTCTTCTGCTACCACTAATTCTTGAACATTGTCAAGATTCATGTCATCAAAAACCTTACCTTCTGAGAAATGTATTAAATTTTACTATTGTTTTCTGCTTGTTCATTAGTTTCATCTGGCTTCCGTAATAGACACAGTCTGGACACTCTTGGACATTCAGCTCTCACCAAGTATCGAATTCCTTTTCTGATTAAGGAGCTGATATGCTGACTAACAGAGTCGGATTAAGACATTTAGAAGTCCTAAGCAATTAAATGATTTTTGTGGTCCCCCACATGAAGTCACGCCTGTTTCCCCCCATTTCTTCTGTCTCAGTTTACTTGCATTATATATTCCACGACAAAACCAGCAGCGGAAAATTTTTATAGTGTTTTCCTTTCCTTGAGTCTGTAAAGATTTATTCATTTTTATCTAACCAGGTATTTTGGTATTCAGTATTTTTACTGTCCCTTTCTGTTTTCCTGATGCTAATTTTTAGATAGTGCGTATTCAAATGAGATAGAAAGAGATAGTATTTACAGGAAGGTTTGGGATTGTTTAATCAAAGCGTGTTCTGCCTGCTGAAGCCCACGCTACTAGCTGAATTTCTGCTATAGAAGTCTGTCGTCGGCGTTGTTTTATTCCTGTCACGCCGATATAGGTTTGAGGAAATTTGCGCGTAATTTCTTTCTGGGTAGCTTTTGGCTAACTTAAGATTTAAACTAGTTTTAATTTGAATTTATTATCTTTGAGTTACGTCCATAAATGCTGGCTGTTTTATAAACACAAGAAATGCCTTCTGTTAAATTATTTAAGTTCTTAATAAAAAGAAGTCCATTCATACTTTCTTAAAGTTTCTCTGTTTTTTTTACTGAACATAACGATAAGTCGGTTGGATCCAGCTAGTCTCGTCTTTGTGCATGCTTCCCAATGGGGGGGGGGTGAGACTGTACAAGTCTTTGAATATCCTTTTCATGGTGGCCCTTTCTCCTTGATGCTCTAAGCAGATGCTTATTTTGTTTTATGGATAATCCAAATCTGCTGGCGAATATACAAAATCATATGGAAGGGATGTCTTTGATTCTTTACATTATCCTTATCACCCAAGCGGTGATTGGGAAAAAAAGGTGTTTCCCCTACTGACCAGTACAAACTTAAACTGGTGAATTGGGAAAGCACATTTTTAACTAAATTCACAAATACCAAAATCTTCACAAACTTCTTAAACTAGTCAACTGGGGAAACACGTTTTTTAACTACACAAATACCAAGAATTTCACAAACTATAATAAGAACTTCATAAATACCGAGTAATCATGTAAGGTATTTCCCCAATTGACCAAATTCAACATAACCACCCACTACATTTTAATTTGCTTTAACTTTTAAACCACCCACTATATTTTAGTTCATAACATAACCACTCGCTACATTTTAGTTCGGACACCACCTGGAGTTTAGGAACGAAACTTCTCGAAACATTAAGAGTGCCATCACTGATAATCGACCAAGTATTAAAAGTAAGTAACCATTTCAACAAGAGGATACAGGAAGACTATCGTTAGTTTTATACAATATTACCTAGGCATTAATCTGCTTTGTTTTCGAACTAAGTAAAAGAAATTGCGTTGTAGGAATATCCCATTATACAACATTTTCTTAATTCTGCTATTATGTTAGGAGCGAAACTACTATATTGTATGAATGCCATACTATGTAGAAGATATTGTATATAAAATAACTTTACAGATTATTTTATTTAACTAAATCAGAATGAAGTTCAGTACACATATACTGCAATTTTTCCTTAGCAAGGTTGCCAATATCCATAACTGAATGTTATTATTACCACTAAATAAACTTATTAGTTGTGTCTAATATAGATAAGATGTTTGTTTTATGAGAGCCACCGATATGACGTGATTACATTTGCCTTCGATTTTATTACTATAAATAAACATGATATTCTAAAATGAAATAAGTTGCTTTTATTGACATATAATTTTACAGCATATTTAGATAGCATATTAGTTATATAATTATTGTTTTTTACAACTAGAGAGTGGAGAGACAAAAAAATATGCAAAAACGTTTAACTCATGAAAAGAAATTTTATTATTTTCATTAACATCAGATTAGGAATTCACAGAGATAAATTTCATGTAGAAAAAGGAAGCATCTAATGACTTTTATTGTCATAAATTTATATTTATAGTTCATTTAATACAAGCTTTAGATTTGAGGATAATTTAAAAGTCCTGTTTGTTAATATAAACCTTAACAGACAGAAACAGATTTATATCACTTGGATTTTATATTTCTGATTTGGACGAGCATGTAGCAACACACGCTTAGTAAAAAAGCAAGAAAATCTGTCTTCCATTTAATTTTAATGACTGATTTAATTTATTCTCCTATTTATTGCCAACAAAAGGATGGGTTTTTAAATGCGCAAACTGCGAATAATAGTAGTACGTCTGAAGTTCTATTTCTCGCTGTTGAATGAGCTGTCTGCATTAGATTTCATTCTTTTATTTTATAAAGCATTTTATCCCTTCTTTTCGAATGGCTTCGTGATGTAACTGGAAGCACACATGACGTGTATTCGAGAGGTCCAGAGTTTGAGTTCCGGCGATAGCGCCGCACATTTTTTCATATCTTATTGCGTCAAAAAAACCTAATGACTCTACAGGTGACGTCCGAAGTAAAAGATGATGGACGATAATTCGTCACCACCAGGATTTGGCGATTGAGTTCCCTAATCCCTAATCGCACTTTAAAAGGGGTAGTATACACGCTGAAGAGCCAAAACATTATGAACACCTCTCAATAACGCGTTACGTGGCTTTTGGCCTGCAAAACAGCTGTAGCTCTCCTTGGTATGGATGCCACAGGTCCTTGATAAATGACTGGAGACAGGTTGTAACAAATATCTAATCAGCGGTCACGCAAAGTCAAGATATTCCGACATGGTGTTGCTTGATCTCTGAGATACCGCTCCATGGCATCCCAAATGGGCTCTATCGGTTTAAGAGCCAGCGAGGTTAGGTGGCCAGGACATTAATTGGAAAATTCCCCCTCATGATCCTCAAACCACTCCAACACAATTGGAGCCTTGTGACATGGCGTTGTCTTGCTGGAATATTCCATTTCCAGTTGGGAAGACAGATGTCATGTAAGGGTGCAACCGATCCGCAGTTATGTTCAAATAGCCCACAGCTTTCATGGTCTGTTTTACCACAACTAAGGGTCTCAGAGCCACTCATGAGAACGTCTCCTAAAACATAATACCGCCACAACTAGCTGGTGTTTGACCTGCGGTACAAGGAGAAGCAACTGTTCGCCTGGAAGACGACGTACCCTGGCACGACTATCGACGTGATGAATGAGAAATCGTGACTCACCCGATCTGGCAAGTGTCTTTCATTTATCCATGGTCCAGTCTTGATGTTCCCGTACCCACCACAGGCGTAGTTGACAATGAAGCTTGGTCAACGGAGGCGCACGAGTGAAACGTCTGCTGCGCAGTCCCATATCCAACAGTGCTCACTGAACTGTGTGTTCAGAAACATTTGCACTTGGACCTGCATTAAATTAGGCTGCTAGCTGAGCTACTGTCTGGCGCCGAATTTGCTGTACCAAGCGGGACAGTCTTCGGCGTCCTTTTTTTATGACGCGTGGATGTCCAATACCTTGCTGCGTGCTGCTAGTTTCACGTTATTTATCCACTTTGCATAAATACAAACAACGGCAAATCGTGAACAACCTACCAGTCGTGCAGTTTCAGAGATACTCGTTCCGAGTCTTCTTCCAAGTTCCATTACAATCTGCCCTCTCTCAAATTCGCTTAGATCAGCAGCCTTTTCCATCCCTCGCAACAGAAAGTGCAAGAATGATTCCTTACTTCTACAGCCTTCCAGTTAAATACCATATAACCTACTTCCACTTAAATACTATTCCTACTTACATGTGCCCTCCACGTTGTCCGGGCTAGTTCATTGAAAAATCTGGGGAAGGTCATTACGTTTTGGCTCGTCAGTATAAGATATTTTCTCTCTCCTTTCCGCATCATTCGTGGTGTAATTGGAAGCATATGCGACGCGTATTCGAGAGGTCCAGGGTTCGAGTCCCGGCGAGGGCAATGCACAATATTTCATGTCTCCTGCTTCAGAAAACCTAATGACTATACAGACTACTACTACTTAAATACTAGTATCAGTTCCCTTTAAAAAGTCCTATACGAAAGCATCCCTCTTCATTCGTCGGCAGCTCTTAGGTTATCTGGCATTATCAAATAATTAAATCTAGGTCTTTCTCTTAATCAACTAAAAAAATAATATTACTATAAACTGCACCACATTTTACACTCACTGTCGCAGGTCTTAATGCTGCATTGTCGAATCCCTACATAACAATAATAGAGATTTTTGCTACTGGAAATCAAACCAAGGAATATTCCATCAACAAAGAAATGATCTCCACTGTACTACTGAAGTAAGCAAACAATCTTAATTTAGGTTTTAAATTTTTGTGTACTAAATAACCGAATAAAACAAAGTTATCTAGGAACCTAAGTTTGAAAAGAAATTTTTAAAAAAGCATAACATAGGTTAACATAAATTACCTGAACTGTGTAATAACATCTTATACATTTTCTTTGAAATTTCGAGATGAAATTAATTTTAAAGTAAATTTTCATATTTTTACAATTACCAACAGCCATCAGCAGCAGCTGTCACAAAACTTTGAATGACACACTGCTCGCAATTTTAAGTGGACTTTAGTTTTAGTTATGCACATTCTCAGCGGTACTGAATAAGCAAAAGAAAAATAAAGTGTACTTTTAATGGTATTTTAAATGATTAAATTTTCCAAACAAACAAAAAATTACAATGCAAATTATTTTATTACAAATAATGTTTTCAGCAGCATTACAGCATGAATCTGACACTTTGACGCTAATGCAATTTCAGAACCTTCTCGACCATGCGCATTTCCCTAGCATTTCCAGTTGCCAAGAAATCATACACAATTAAATGTAAATACTCAAACGCAATAAATAAAAATACGAATAATAAATTCCTTTGTATTTGTGCGCATTGTGCTGTAAAAAAGGAATAAATAACAGCTAATAATTAATGTCACTTTGCTGTGCTAAATTATCAAATCCTTTTACTGATGACGTATCAACACTTTTCTTCGCATTGATGGCTTGAAGTTCTAATTTATCGGTCTTGAAGCAGCAATTCCTGAATCTCTGGTAACAATAGATAACAAACAACGGAATGGGTGTTATGATGGATGCTGCCACTGGGACTACGGATGCCATTTCTGATACTGGTGGCTTTAACGTGTAACTTAATAAAACAAAAGCTATGCCACTATTCTGTATACCTGTTTCCACAGCAACTGCCACCATGTCACTGGTTGGAAAACGAAACACCATGGAAGCAAGTGCACCAGCTATGAAGCCGGTCCATACGCTCAGACTTGCAGCGATTACCATTTGCCAAGTCAGCATGTAAAACATATAAGAATTAGCAACGGATGCCAGAATTATGATGCCAATGATCATGATGATGCAGATGGGGGCCAGGATCTTCTTGGATCGTGATGCCACTTTCGGGAAATATCTCTGTATTAGTAGACCCAAGCCAATAGGGATAGTGAGAGATGCTAATGATATTAAGATGTTGGAGTACGGGATTACAATGTTCGTTCCTTCCAGAATTGTCTTTCCCAACGTGAACAGCCATAGTGGAATGGTAGCTGTAATATAAAGAACACGAAAATTACACATGGCATTCAAATAGCATTGTAATTTATACTTATGCCATTTCATCGCATTGTATTGTCATCTAAAAAAGTGTGTATACAAAATTTTAATGCAATAGCTTATCAGGAAATAGTTTTAACAAACACAAACCTTTGACCATATCGACAAACACCATATCGTGTGACCATATCGACACATGAGTGAGCTGAATAGAAGTTTATAAAAGCGCATAAAGTTACGTTCGATTTAAAATCAATCATCATCATTACAGTACTGACAAAAACCTAACATAAACATAAAACAGTTCACTTTTAATGCAAATTGCCAGCGAACGTATGATTGCTTATGTTTTTTTAATAGCGAAGAGCAGTTGAAAAATAAAAAAAACTACAGTTTGTAATGTAATAATGTCTCATTCTAACAGTTTCCTTTTTTTTAGGTGTAAATAAATTGAAGGGCTCAATATCAATATGTTTACATGGTTTTAAATACTAAAACATAAAATTACAAAAAAATTAAAAAATTGGAATTATTAAATTAAAAGTTAAAGGAAAGGACTCTGAAAGCTTTTGGATTTTATATTATGCCCAAAGAGGCGTTTCTTAACATTTTGTGTGTTAACTTCATTTATTAAATATCACGTTCTTTGCACTTAAACTACATAAAACTGAACAGCAATATCACAAAATATTTAAAAATAGCATATCTGTAGAATTTCCGATACTGAGTCTCGCACACTAGAGATTTTTTTTCTTTTTACACAATGTTGTCATTGCTCGCTTTATGAAACAGATAATAAAGCAAATTCGAAATTCAAAATTAGGTCTTCCATATGCTCATGTTCGGTTGGAAGACTACGTTATTCAAAATTTGACGTTTGAGATATCGTTGTATTTTCACAGTGGGAGAAACATACTTACATTCATGCAGATTCTTCGTTATTTAATTTCTTTAAATATAATGCAGGGCTCTAATATTTGGTATCAACAGTTTGAAAAGGGAAACGCTGTTTATAGTGAACCAACGCAAAATGCCAGAACAAAATTAATAGCCCATCTGGGCTAACGCCCTTTGGGCTTAAAAAATATATATTCTAGAGCAAGTAAAATGCTTTCTTGCATTAGGCTTTTGCTAGTCTAAAAATACAACATACAGAAATACCCTTTACCGGCTGCTTATGTTACAAATAAAACTTCTGGCGAACTGCTGATAGGTTTTAGGGGCAAACAATGCATGCATATTTAGATATTTTCAAATGAGCTGAACTTCGGTGTTCCTAATGCCGAGTTGCACAACGGTCAGCTATGCTAATATTTATTTAGTCTTAGATTCTTATTTTAGCATGACTGGAACTCATTAATTTGGTTACCTAGTTCACGAACACCAACATAAAAAATATTGATTGTATCTAATTACGTCGAGCAGCTTTCCATTTATGTAGAACAATTTCATAATTAATGAAGATAAAGATTTTTGAAGTATTTCTTAATTTATGCATAATAATATGAACTCTTAGAGACTTATATAAATACGTACATTCATTCCAATAACTCTCAGAACTCCTTTACAGTACTCTAGGACAAAAGATGTAAGCATTCACAATTAATAATATCAACACAGTCTTTCCCCGAAGTAACTAATACCCCAAATCGCTATAAATAAAAATGAAAACCATTCTGCAATGCTAATGAAGAGAGCCTTTTCGGAAAACTGAAGGTCATCGTCTGGCAAGCTATTTCAAAAAGAACGTTATTTCGTCTGGCTGTCGAATTAGATGTCGGCTGCTAACGCAATTGTATCGATTTCTGAAGTAACTGTATTTTATCTTCATTGATGCTTCTTCTTACTGATAATGGCTGTGTTAGCAAAAATGTTTCGTCTGCTATGTTGCAACAAAATACTATAAGAATCCCCCCGTGGAACGGAGTTTGCTACACCAAGGTACCAGAGCCTAGGCTCTACCCCTTGTAGAATACGTTAGTAGCTCCGAAAATTGATATATGATTAACCTATCAATTAGGGAAATAATTATATACATATATATATATTAAGAGTTAAAGCTTAAATTTAATATGTTCAATTGCAAATTAAAAACTAACAGATACGAGCAAAAGATGAACTAGTAAGTTGATGAGCTGTTAATTAGATTAGGCCCAGATGCTGTCAAGCTGGTGAAAACAGATATCACATGGTAAGATAAAAGAATAAAAAAATATAAAGATTTCTTTATTTATTTATAAAGAAGAAAACAAAAGCTTTCCATGTCTCTGTTGCTAAATTCAATTTTTAATACAGCAAAAGTGCCTTAAGCAAAACGATTTGCGTTTTTATTACAAGAATTTGGATTACGTTATATATAGGCTAGAAAAATTATGTCTGTTTCAATATATTTAATTAGAAAATTATTATTTATTACGATCTTCTGAGATAAACAAACCAGTTTTCTAGTATACTTATTCAGCATCAGAGAAAATAACCTTAAATAATTAAGCTTTTAGCTGGAAGATTGTTATAGCTCATTTCTATAATTCATTAGCAAAAATTGAAATATAATGCAGGCTATTATTAAGCTGTAATAATATCGTATTGTCTGGAACATGGGACAATGTTTTAATTATTAACTTCGATCTAAAAGCAATTATCCATTTGATATGAGCAACCTAATTAAAAAAAATCTAAAAGATTTCCCTTTTTGTATTACACCCAAAGGAACCTTTTTTCTAACGTTTTGTGTGTTACTTTTATTTAATAAATATCATGTTTTTCGCACTTAAACCATAGAATTCAGTTCAACAACAATACCTCAAAATTATTTTTAAATAGCATATCTTTAGAATTTCCGATATCCAGTCTCACGCGCTGGAGATAAAAACGTTTTTTTTTTTTCTGTACAACGTTGCCATTGCTCGCTTTGAAATCCTTGAGTTTGTTAATCAAAAATTCGTTAAAGTTTTACAAAGTATGAAATCGATATTAAAACAAAATCCAGATTTCAAATTTAGGTGTCCAGATGCCCACATTCGGGTGGAGGATTACCGTTATTCAAAATTTGATGGCTCTAGATACCGCTGTTTTATCACAATGAGAGAAACATACATACATTTATGCAGATTCTTCATTATTTAATTTCTTTCTTCATTATTTAATTTCTTTAAATATAATACAGGGCTCTAATATTTGGTGGCAACAATTTGAAAAGGGATTCAGACTTTTAAAATTTGCAACGCAAAAATGCCAAAACGAAATTAATAGCCCTTCTGGACTAACGCCCTTTGGGATAATTATATTTGAATAAACATGACACTAATTCATTGCAAAAAAAATCTTTCTGGCATCACTGATTGTTCCATGATTTATTAGTCCAATAGGGCATATTAGTCTCGAAATAGGATTTTGCGTCCGTTCATTGTAAGAGGGGATTCACTTTTCAATTTTTTGACATAAAATATTAGAGCCCTGCATTATATTTAAAGAAATTAAATAATGAAGAATCTTCATGAATCTATGTATGTTCCTCATAAGGTGAAAAAACAACGGTACCAAGGGCCATGAAATTCTGAACAACGTAACGCTGCAGACGAACATGTGCACCTGGAAGCCCGAATTTTGAATTTTGAATTTCATATTTTGTAAAATTTTAATGAATTTTCTGCTTACAAACTCAATGATCTGAAAGCGAGAAGTGGCAACACTGCACGAATTAAAACATTTTTGTCTCCAGTTTTTGTCAAGACTGTCTATCCGAAATTATAAAGATACGCTGTTTGTTCTTAAGCATTTTGTGATTTTACTGTTGAATTGAATTTTATGTGGCGTAAGTGCGAACAACCTGATATTGCATAAATAAAGTTAATACATAAAACATCAATAATAAAAAGATAAAAAAAGCTTTTCAAGCTGTCTTACTAAAAAACTGAACTCTGATATAATGAACTGAGAAACAACTGAAAAAAATACTAAAACGTATGCCAACATTTAACACTGCATCTGGAATTCTAAACATATGCTTACTTTTAAGCATATGTTTAGAATTCCAAAGCATATGTTTATAATTCCAGCTTTTAATGTTTTCGTAATACTGCTGTTGAATTGCATAGAACGTCAGTGCGAATAAAATTATGCCTAATTATAAAGCTAAAAAGGCAAAAAGAAAAAAGATTAGCAGGGAGTGAGTGTAAAAGCAGACTGGTAGACTGCGAGGTCAGCGACAGCGTTAAAAACCTTAACAAATCCTTCTAAGGGATCGTTAAAATCTGAAACCATGAAGACTTTTATTTTTACTTTTTTTTTATTTATTAATTTTACTGATCTAAAATAATTACAAACAAATATATAAAATCAAATTAAAGTATTATTCCCACTGTTTTAGAATTACGCTAATCTCAATGATACTAAAACTTGATATTTTATGTGTTTTTGTATAATTTCGAAGCTCTTTTTTTTCGTAAGCTAATCTGATTTCTCCATTAACCTTTATAGTCGCTCCCGGCAGTGGTATAAACATTGCTTTTCGTTTCTTACGCCTCAGACTGCTGAATATATTAATAATGACAGAATTTGATACTTTTGAGTAGAGTAATTTTTTTCTAAACATTGTGGTCGGTAAAAATCTCTTGACTTACCTGCTACTCTCAAAACTAGATCTACAGTAATATATCTACCTTATTAAAATCTAAGCGCGTCTGTCTCTTTGTTTGTTTGTGGCATTATCTCCTCCAGAACGGCGGGGAGTTGAACTTCGAGAGAGGTACTCCCGAATTTTAAAAATTCGTGGAAAGCCATTTCAACCATTTTCATCTTCGTACAACTTTAATTAGCCGAGATATTAATTAAAAACTCTGAAAACGCTAATTTTCGCTCTCATTTTTTCCTATTGACAACAGTCTCCCACCCTGGAGATAAAATTCTGCTTAGTTAAAATTTCAAAAATAATACTTAAAATTTCGAAAAGTGTTGCCACTACTCGCTTTCAAATCGTAGAGTTTCTTAATAACTAAGTTTTTCAAAATATGAAATAAAAATAGCATTGCCAAACATTAAATATATTATTCCCGATTCCAAAAATTTGTGGGAGGTAATTTCGACCATTATCATCTTCAAACGATTTTAATCAGCCGAGATATTAATTAAACACTCTGAAAGCGCTAATTTTTGCACTCATTTTTCCGATTGGCAACAGTCTTGAACGCTGGAGTAACACTACTCGCTTTCAAATCGTAGAGTTTCTTAATAAAAAATTTCTAAGTTTTATACAAAATTAGAAATAAAAATAGCATTGCCAAACTTTTGTATAGGGTTATATTCTGATATTCTGTTATATTCTGATATACTCTGAGATTGAAGAAAGCATGCGATTGCATGTAACGTCATTGTATGTCAAAAATTTTTCATTAATGTCAGCAAATCAATAACTGCGTTTGGCAACTTTTTTGTTTCAGGTTAGTATAATTTACGCATTATTGTCACGTTATAGCTTTTATTGTTATTAAGAAAATGTTGTTATATTACATTAAATTTAAATCATGACATCACACGAATTAACCTGAAGTTTCAAAAGTTTTTGATTCCTGATTTGGCAATAAAAAATTATTTACAAATTTGTTTTTACTTGGAAAAAATGAGCTGATTTCATTCATACTGAAATGTTTCTATACATGTGCTTTTCAGAGGTACATAGAACTTATAAATTTGACTCTGGCTACAGCCAGCTAGTAGTAATAATAAAATTGGTACTTTAAGGTCGGAATAGCAAAACTTAATCCGATATGCACATAGTGCTGCCATCTAACGGGAATAATTTGAAACAATTGTATTTCGACTTCGAAATTTAAAACAATCTTTTTTTCCTTCTTCCATTATTATTCATTTTCCCTTTCGCTTTTTACGCTTAACTGTTAATGTTATTGTAAATATTCAAGTTCTTAATGCAGTTAAAAAGTAAAAATTTCAGTTTTTATACCAACAATCAATATAAAAAACATTTTTTAAGCATTTTCATGTTGTTTTATGAATGTTTTTCTTCAAGTTGCTTTATGAACAACGTGAAGATTGTTAAAAGAAAAGGTTTAACAATCAATAATTGCATAATATAAACAATTTTGATAAAATGCCTCGATTTCAGAATGGGCATATCTCTAGAAATCATACTGAATCCAATATACGAAATTCCTGTTCCTTTAATTTTTCCCAGTTGGCATAACTTAAAGAGAATGCGAATGAATGAAATTCTTTTCGTTTTTTCGGCTCTTAGCTGATTTAACTACAACAATGGAAAATCTTATTAATTCTATCGGCTTCAGCTTCGGCAAGACATCTTTGCTTTGTAGTAAATACTCAGGGTTTGTTGCAACTGTATTTCACATTCAATTATGAACTTAAATTCTGAATTACTCGCAAGCCACTCGGTTTGTTTCTGTTATAGTTTTAAGTCTGTGCAACCGTCAAGTTGGCATATTAATAAACAGCTTTTATTTAAAACCTTCACATTGAGACGTAATACATGTAGTTAGACAGCAAGCCTTACCTTAACATAGTTAGAAAGTAAGTTACGTTACTGTTTAAGTTAAATAGTAAGTTGTAGCAATCTCGTGGTGGTATGCGCTCATGGTGCTGCCTAGTATGTTACTTCTTGCTCGCGTCGCCATCTATTAGCATGAATGAGAAGTACAGCAGTTTACAAGTTTTGCATGCCCTTGAAGATGATAATGACATTGGGATTGGATCCTAGGTCTGTTACATAGCAGTAGAATATCATACCGCTGTTGCAAAAGAGCTCCGGTGCAACAGATTCTGATACTCGAACTGCTTTGTAATGCGAGCATTTTGATTATTCTCATGATCGCTACCTAAGTCCTAGTTAGATAGCAAGTCGCTTCACAGTAAGTCTTTACGGTTTTGGTCTTTCCTCCCGCTCTACAGTAGCTTAATCGGATCTGCACAACGACGAAAATTTCTAGCAATAAAAATTAGAGATAATTCCTTATTAACGTCAACCTTAAAATACAATCACCTGGTCAATTTTAATTTCTTTTGCTCCGAAATATGTTTGTTACGCGGTTTTCTCTTAAACTAAATATTGACAGAAAATTAAAAATAAAAAAATATATTAACTTACCTAAAGTAAAAAAATATAAAAAATATATATTAACTTACCTAAAGCAGCTAACGTACTAACGAAAGTCATAGTAATACTGAGATTTAGATTGCCACCTAAAAGGACAGTCCACATATTGCTGGCGCCCCCTCCGGGGCTGCTGCCGAATGTAAACAGTCCTAAACGTAGAACTGGATCTTCAAACAAGAGATATCCAACTCCGTATGAAACCTTTAAAATATAAATAATATTTAGTTATTAGAAAAAAAAAATAGCTCTGGGAATTTTTTTCCCAATAGCATTACAGTTGCAATGTAAATTCTATGAATCATTTTCTACTTAATTTCCCATCATGATAGAAATTGCTGATAATTTAATAGATATACACAGTCCAGTCACATTAATGTGACCACCACGTACTTTCCATGTCAGAGTTAAATAACCAATCACAGAAGGCAGGTGGCAGCACAGTGCAGTTGAGCGTATATAAAGGGTGTGTGAGGGCTTCGGAAAACATTTCAATCGTTGGCGTAATGCAGAAACAAAGCGATTTATCCGACTTCCAAAAGGGCATGATCATTGGCTTTCGGGCCAAGGGTGGAAGCATTTCCGAAACGGCTGAGTTTGTGAACTGTTCGCGTGCCGCCGTGGTAAAAGTGTACCGTGCATGGCAAAATGGGACTGTCCAAAATCAGCGACGTGGCAAATGTGGTGCACCACGGGCCATAGATGACAGAGGCGAACGACGGTTGCGGAGATGCGTTCGGGCAGATAGACGGGCTACCGTTGAGCAACTGACCACCAAAATGAACCAAGGGGCTACCAAAAGTGTCTCCCAAAGTACTATTCAGCGAACATTGCTGCGTCTGGGCCTCCGAAGCAGACGCCTGGTTCGTGCACCTATGCTGACTGCTGTTCATCGACGGCGAAGGCTAGAATTTGCACGCCAGTACAGCAGCTGGACGTCCACTGAGTGGCGACAGGTTGCGTTTTCGGATGAATCGCGTTTTATGCTCCATCGGACAGATGGACGTTGGCGTATAAGGCGTGAAACCTCTGAAAGGAACCACCCTGCAACCATTGCCGGAACGGTCCAAGCTGGAGGCGGGAGCATTATGGTCTGGGGAATGTTTTCCTGGCATTCTCTAGGTTCACTGATCATTGTGGAAGGCACAATGGATCAATACAAGTACGCATCTGTCCTTGCGGACCATGTTCACCCCTACATGCGCATTGTTTTTCCTCAGGATGATGGCATCTTCCAGCAGGACAATGCGAGGTGCCATACAGCTGCCAGTGTACGTGCGTGGTTCGAAGAGCACCAGGATGAGTTTACCGTCCTCCCCTGGCCAGCAAACTCACCTGACTTAAACCCAATCGAGCATCTGTGGGACCATCTCGATCGAGTTGTTCGCGCCATGGATCCTCAACCGCGTAATCTAGCGCAGCTGGCCACGGCATTAGAGTCGGCATGGCTCAACATCCCAGAGAACACCTTCAGGGACCTATGTGACTCTCTTCCTGCACGTCTCGCAGCAGTCCGCTCTGCGAATGGTGGTTATTCTGGCTTTTGACAGATGGTCACATTAATGTGACTGGACTGTGTACATTCATATAATGTGACAATTTGGGTGCGAAATTCAATCAAAGAAAATAATGTATTACTGAAAAAATTATAAGTCCCGGATTTATTTGAAATGCCTTGGTCTGTAATCTATGCATTGCTTTTCCCCGATCTAAATGCACAAAGTGACTGATGGCAAGACGTTAACTGAATGATTTGCTAGGACCAAAGCACAGATTATGGCATTGTGGATACAGCGTCAAATTAGCGCCTGTTAGGAGGTGCTTTGATTTTAGAAAATAAGAGGTATTCAATCCTTTCGATACCGTTTCGTCTAAAGGCATCACAAAATAGAATTATATGCTTCAACCGCAGAAATGAGTTCGATATAAGGCAAGGACTTCTCTTACAAGAAGCTCCTAGTCTACTACAGAAAACCGTTCTTCATCATTACCACGAAAGTCTGGTAGTTCACCAACTTGAACACAAAAGAAAACGACTGATTCCCAGTGGCTACACTGTCCACCAAGGAAGACGGAACATAAGAGAGGATTCGATGGTGATGTATATTCCTGAAACGTAGCTTCTTTGATAAATACACAAAAGTCTTCCAAAGGAGCCTGAGAATCAATCTCCAAACCCATTAAGTCTGGACAGTAAGCAAGATGTGATAAAATACGAATGCATTTTTGTCTAAAATCACACAACTGGCTCTTCTCGTCCTCACATAATACAATCTTCGAAAACAGTCAACTAAAAATATCAGACTCTTATACAGGGTGTTCATAAAGTCCCGGACACATTTTGATGTTTAATAACTTATAAAATAATGAAAATTTAAATGAATTTATGGTATTTATTCATGGAATAACTTATATGTTTTCCTTTTGCAAATATCGTCTGCGCGTGTGGTTAATTTCAGATAATCTCATTTCCCAGTCTAAATATCAGTACTTTTCTAAATATCGTCTGCTTATTAATTGCATTTTTCTCTCTTTTGTTTTTGGCAACTATTAATCGCCATAATGTGGGCATATGGGGATCTGAAAACCCCATGAATACCGTGAGGCACAAAGGGATTCCCCAAAAGTTAATGTGTGGTGTGGACTCATGCACGACCGAGTCATTGGGCCTTTCTTTTTTACAGAAAAGACGGTCTCATCAGTCGTATACTTAGACATGTTGGAAAACTTCGTATTTCCACAACTAGAAGAGCTTCAGCCACATGTCTTTTTGCAACAAGATGGTGCATCACCTCATTGGGGTACCGTCGTTCGTAGTTCTTTGAATGACCATTTTACAGGAAGATGGATTGGGCGAGGAGGTCCAATTCCTTGGCCACCCAGATCACCTGATATAACGCCGCTGGACTTTTTCCTTTGGGGATTTGTAAAGAACAACATTTACAGGAAGAGAGTGTCGAACATTGATGACCTAAAGCCAGAATTACAACCGCAATAGCCTCTGTGGATGCCGCCATGCTTTCCGGTACCTGGCGTGAAATTGAATATCGACTTGGTATTCTCCGTGTGACGAAGAGGGCACACGTGGAAGTTCATTGACAAGAGTCATGAAACTTTCTGAGTCTATCTAACCATTTATGTTATTACTTTCAATCTATCTTTACTATTTCATGAGTTATTAAACATCAAAATGTATCCGGGACTTTATAAACACCCTGTATATTATCCATTGAAGAGGAATTCATTTTGCTACTTTCTTTGCTGCCGTAAAAGGCAATGAAAATTATCTTAATCTCTGATTTCGATTAATGAATTTCTTACCTGCCGGAGATTTTGCTAATTTGTTCTGTGGACTTATTTCCGTTTGAATTCAGCGTCTTCCAAGTTACCCGTATCTCATCACCTGTAGCATTATTACTCCCGATATTTGAGTTCTTTCACTTGAATTAATCATGGTGGCACTTTAACGTAACATTAACTTAGCTTGATTAACTTCAGGCTGTGAAGTTGGGTTACAGATTACAAAGTTGTTGACAGTTGGGATTTATGAAAATAGCTTCACTTTCGTTTTTAGTTCTTATGTGATAAACAATAAAATTTTCCACACTGATTAATTCCTACTGAGATTAAAGCTTTAAATGGAATGATGCTATGTGATTGAAATAATATGTAGATGCACGTAAGTTTAAAATTGTTTGCTGCATAACAAGAGGATTGCATTTTACATAATGGAAAAAAATAATGGCTATCTCAGCGCCCTCTCTGTTTATCAGGAAACTCAATAAGAGAAACAAGTCATCTGGGTACGTTCCACCAAACGATATTTTAGAAATCATAAAATCATATGTTTTTATTCTAACTTTCAGACTACTAAGAAAGTTGATCGACAAAGCTAAGATAGACACAAACAATATACTAAGTACAAACAATAATCAATAACCAGGAACATAACTTGACAAATCTGCATATGTACACAGAACGAGTCAGGTAACTACTTTTCTGTCGAATACGGCTAACGCATTATTATAACATTTAGTTTGAATTTTAAATTACAAGCAGATCGCAAAAAGACAATAAATACAGCTCCATCATCAATATACCTTCGGTTCATACACATTTAATCAGTCACAAGAAGTGATCTTATTTATGCAAATCAGAAACTCCTTGCATGTGGTACTAGAATAAAACAATCCATAAAATGTGCGTAAGCATAGACCCTTTGAAGACCTTGGTTTAAAGTGCACTGTCCCATTTATACTTAGATATGTTTTCCCAATAAATACATCAGAAAATGTTTGACATTTGCAACAACTTAACAAGGAGCACACTGCAAAAATCGAAAAAAACTTTATAAAGTTAAGCATATCGCGAGTCTATAAACTGAACTCTTTATCATTTATGCCACCTTAAAATAAACATAAACATCACGTTAAAAGTTTTGAGGCGATATAAGACCACAGTAAATTTTGAGGCGATATAAGAGCACAATATAATGCAGATTTCGTATGACACAGATGGCAATGACAACAAACAAGTTTAATAATGCCACTGTAATAACTTTGTAGTTATCCCAGTTGTTAGTACATTGTTGAAAGTATCTATTGAAATGCTATTTGATTCTTGTCGTGTATGTCATGTATATCCTCAGGCTATGTGACTGAACATTGCAGTAAAGCATGAAGTATGATATCCCTCATTACTCGGCTCTTTTTTATCTCATTATGAATGATACAGCAAACCTTAAATAACACCCTATGCCCAAGAACAAAAGGTCTCTCGTTATGGTCAAACGACTCCTGAAAAGAGGAAAGGCAAATCGTGGGAAAAAAAGTTGAATTCTTGATGGGTCATTGAGATTTTTAATACAAAATTTCCAAGGTTCTATAATTTATACAGATATGATACTTTGGTTAAAAGAAATTTTATGTTGAATATACTCTACAGATACTAATATACTTCAGAATATACTCTACAGAGTCTGTTCGCATATTTTTAGGCGACTTTTAAAGTAGTTACAGAAATATTTCCGTTTTAAATGTTCTATTTATTCTTCAATTTCTTTGTACACCGTGATTTCCACGACAATAAAGCCTTTTACTGGTATCAGAAGAGGTAGGTATTTTACTCCATTGCTCCCGAACAGCTCTGCAAAGTCTAAGGAAGTATAGGTCGACGTTTGGACAACCAGCTTTTTAAAAGACCAAAAATGCATTAGTGATAGAACAGGAGATTTAGTAGGGATATGAGGGAAGGGTATGGCTTTCATACCCGTTTCTTGTTTCATTTTTTCCAGGAATTTAACAGTGGATTTTGAAGTGCCTCTGCTTGCTTTGTCTTGATGCAATTCGAATGATTGCTCGCACTGTGTGTATAGAGAGGGTATTTCATTTTTGATAGATATCAAATATGTTTTCGGTAATATGTGAAGTTGATATTAACATTTTTCTCCATTTTCTTAATTTTTAATTCTCTGTTATATGAAAAATCAGTCACAAATCCCTTAGAAAAACTTTTCTTTTAGATTCCTTGAACCATTTTTTAAGATTTTTGCTCATCTTTGATGACAATAAATGGATCTCTTTTTATTGCAATCCTTTAAGTACACCAAAGTTTGTCTATCGAGACAACATTTTTCCATTTTTTTTCATGTAAATGTTTCTCATAAGCCGCCCATACGGTATGGTGGCTAGGGAAGCCGGCTACGATACCAAAGGGCCTGGGTTCGAATCCTGGAGAAGGCATGGCTGTAAATGTTCGCTCCTTCATAGGAGGCAAAGGTGGCCCACCTATTAGGTGCCTCCATAATAAAGTGACTACCACTTCTGGCCTTAATAGTGGCCAAGCCGAAGTCGGCTGAGGGCCCGCCGTTGGAACAAAAAAAAAGTGTTTCTCATAAAGAATTCCGCAGCGCGTTCTGCTTTCGGCGATATGTCGTAGAGAAAGTCGATGCATATTATGTTTTCTTGCCTTTGCAAAATTTAAATTAGCATTATTCACTTTGTTTACAATTGACACTGAGCATTTTAATGATTTTTCAACCGTCCTTTGACTTGGCGAATTTTTTTTAACATCTTACTTTTATAACATTCGAAACATTCCGTTTTTTCCTTGTTTAAGTATTTAGGGCACTTTTTCCACTTAAAGCTAAGTTTTGAGGTATTTTTCTTTCTCATTGACAACATTACCTATCGTAGCTTCAGATATCGAAAATCCATGGCTTTCACAACTTTTTTTTAACAACTAAATACGATTAATTGTCTTTTGAAAGAACACAAGCATAGCCTTCTAACCATTGCTTCTTTAAAAGCAATCGTGGAATTTTGCGTGAAAAGCAATGGACATTTTGAGTGAAAACAAACTGTCAAGTAGCAGACGATAATTTATATTTTCAAAAATATAGTTGCAGTTAAAAAAAAATTCCACGCGAAACAATCGTATTGATTGCATTTAAGTTGCCAATATAAAGTCAAATTTATGATAATTCTTTGTTATCAGTACGCAAGTTTCTGTATTAGTGCATAAAAATTACCCTTTCTTTCTACAACAGTTTTTATTTTTCTATTTGTTATATCAGTAATACGTATAACATCTGTAGTATATTGCGTTCTGTAAGATAATAGTAACATGCGTAGTGACACACAGATGATTCATCTTGTGAACAAACGATATAAACTTATGATACAAGGATTTAAAGCTACAATATTTCAGATACATTTTCTGTTCCTTGTGATTTTCTTCTTTAATTTTTGTTTCTCTATTTCATCGTTTTGGTAAGAATACAATACAGTGTCTCACAAAAGTGATGGGACGCTTGTGCTTTACAAAAGGAAACTGTGGTAAAATAAATTAAAAAGACATATAAAAATTTTTTGTGGCTGTGTTTCACACTTAAATTTAGTAGCAATTATTACATAACATGCATTTTCTCAAAATATTAAAATATTAATTTAATAAAAATACAATTGTTTAGAACGGAGCAAAAAATGGCTCACATAAGTGATGGGACACTTACTTTTCCACCAAATATTTATCCAAAAATTTTACTTTTTAAAAGGTTTTAATATTTTATTGGATTTCCTTTTACTTTTAAAACATGATTTAATCTTCTTGGGATGGATTCGAATAATTTTTTTGTGATTTCTGGAGTGATTTTACCCCATTCTTCTTGAAGCACCGATTTTAATTGTTGTTTTGAAGAAATGGTGTGTTTGCGAATTCTTGATTCCAATTCTTGCCAAATATTCTCTATGGGATTTAAGTCTGGAGATTGTGGTGGTGTTTTTATTATTTCAGGACAGTTATACAGCAGCCAGAGTCTAACGTTCAAAGCAGTGTGCTTGGGGTCATTGTCCTGGTAGAATTTAAAATCGTTATGAAGGTTCAATTTTCGTGCTGAAGATTTCAAATTTTGATTTAATATGCCAATATACTTGTACTGATCCATTATACCGTCAATAAAAACAAGATTACCAACTCCAGCGGACGACATACACCCCCATACCATAACTCCTCCTCCACCATGTTTTACTGCTGGCACCAAGTTCTGTTTGCGAAATATTTATCTGGGTTTTCTCCACACCAAGATTCTACCGTCAGAAGCAAATATATTAAATTTACTCTCATCAGCAAATATAACTTCATTCCAGTAATCAAAATTCTTATTTATGTTGGATTTTGCGAAAGCCAGTCTGAGTTTTCTATTCCTCTCACTTACTGGCTGCTCTACCGTGATATCCAGTAGATCGAATTACTCTTCTAATAGTCTCAGGATTAAAAATTACTCCATATAATGTTTGTAAATCAGCGGCAACTTTCGGAGCACTCATTCTTGGATTTTTATTAATATTTCGAACGAGAATTCGCTTTATTCCATTGGATAGCTTTGATGTCGGCCAGGTCTTCTTTTATCCTGAATCATATGATTCTTTTTATATCGTTTAATGATATTGAAAACTGTTGAATGACTCAAGTTAACTGTTTCAGCAGTTTCTCTAATAGATTTTCCACGTTCAATATGCAAATTAATAACTAATTTTCGAATTTCAAGTTTCTTTTCGTTTAGCATTCATGGCTGCACAGAGCTCAAAAACACAAAAATTCCAAAACAAACTGGAAAGAAATAATGCAGACGATTTTATAAATTATTGACAATTGCTTTGAGTAAAAATAAAAACCCCAAAAAATATTTTTAGACGATTTTTGTTGCATAGTCTAATGGTGTCCCATCACTTAGGTGAGCCATTTTTTGCTCCGTTCTAAACAATTGTATTTTTATTAAATTAATATTTTAATATTTTGAGAAAATGCATGTTATGTAATAATTGTTACTAAATTTAAGTATGAAACACACCCACAAAAATTTTTTACATGTTTTTTTAATTTATTTTATTACGGTTTCCTTTTGTAAAGCACAAGTGTCCCATCACTTTTGTGAGACACTGTATATGAAGTGAGTACTAATCATATTACTATCTAATATGATACTATGTAATATAATACTAAGTATATACTGTATTCAAATATATACTAATCTGCTTTTCCTATTATCAGTAAGCTCATGAGGTAACTTCTCCCTACTTTCCGCATACCTTCGTATTGTAATTGGAAGCACTCTCGATGCGTATGCCGGAATTCCGAAGTTCGAATTCTGGCATTTCTTCAGATTTCTGACATCAAAATGTTGTAATAAATATAGAAGGTTTCTGGACAACAGCAGGTTGTTAACAGTTAAAATTTAAGAGAAATAAATATTATTCACGAATTTTCAAATGCACAGTATACTACTTCCCTATTCTCCACTTAATTCTATGCAATTAAATTCTGCTATTCGCTGGGAATTATTTTCCTGAATCAAATATAACACATTAATGTTCCATTTTCGCCAGTTATTAATAAACAGGCACTTTTACTTCTGAATATAAATTCCTCGAAAACGATCCCAACATACAAATAAGTATATTCATTTCTGCGAAATTGCATTTTGCAGTTAAATTCCATAGAAACAGAATTCTTTTGCAGTCCTAAAATAGTAATGACTTTTCTACAAAATAATACTGATAACAAAAACTTTATAAGCCTTTCGAAAGAATAACTGTTGCTTTGAAATAGCAAAATAACACATATTTTTTGTGTTTTTTCCATCGAAGATATCAGAAACTATCTGCTTTCATGCGGTTAAGCAATGTTAATCTCTGTCTTTTTTCTAAAGAAGAAAATAAAAAAAATAAGCTTGCAAAATATTTCCGGGTACATTCTTGCAGATCTAACTGCAATACATACCGTTGCGTGTGCGAGTTAGTAATGGATTGAAGGCACACAGAGCCGATGAAAACTGGATAAAATTTATTTTCACAGAAGAAATACTTTACAGTAGGTCTAGAACTTTCTACAAAAGTACTCGCGCAGCTCTTCTTACTCTGACAGAGCATAATCTGTAGTTACTACTTTAAACTATAGGTCGACCATCTCAAACGCAACCTTGGCTGGCATTCTGCCAAAAAACATAGACTCGTCTAAAAGGGGCATTAATACTTGCTGCGACGTGAAAGATCACGTGAAGACCTCCGAAGAGAGAGAATGCTCGAGGGAGAGAAAGTCCGTATCCTTCCACCCTATTTTGAGAATAATTCGGTCCGAATGGCGCATGCGTGTTTGCGCTTATGGTCGCGGATGAGACGGTCGAATTATACTAAGAATTTAAACAGAAAGCAATACAAAGCGCATGGTAATAGTGAAACTCGCTCGGAGAAACTAAAAAAATTGAGAAGTGATGATCTCTTCTGGCTTATGTACTAGTTTAAACTGGGCCGCCGAGAAATCTGTAATATCTTCC
Source organism: Stegodyphus mimosarum (assembly GCA_000611955.2). Classification (NCBI taxonomy): domain Eukaryota; kingdom Metazoa; phylum Arthropoda; class Arachnida; order Araneae; family Eresidae; genus Stegodyphus; species Stegodyphus mimosarum. The sequence goes on along the minus strand of KK113282.1, from coordinate 962,136 downwards.
AATTCTCGAAATTACTGGAAGCCATGTAAAGTTACATATAAAATCGGATACCGTTACAGTTACATATAGGGATCAATTACAGTTACTCAATTACAGTACCAATCACAGTTATACAAGAACCAGACCAAAATGTCGCCAAATTCGGCGACAAAAATTGTCGTTAAAACCACTGCCATCTGTGCGATATCTCGCCAATTTAGCGAGATAGCCATTTACCTCAAATTAAATAGACTTGCCCCCGTAATCTTGTTTTTCCAGCAGAGCTTCGCTGTCTTCAGACTTTTCATGTTACATTATACAAAAGGTACTACAGTTTCACATATAATTTTACTAAAATTATTTACACATATACAAGATTCGTAACAATACATTTCTCTTTCAAGAATCCTGTAAGTGATTTCATAATTTGAAATTAAAACATAACCATATTACATTTCTTTCTTACAATCGCTTGTAATGGAATTCACAAGCGTAAAATGATAATCCATTGATAAATTCATGGATAAAATTTTGATTTCTATATCATGCAATGTAATAAGTGACATGAAAAAATTTATGATTCTCGTGATTTCCCAAATGATCAAAAGTAGCTCATCTATAATATGTTAAAAACCCAAATACATAAATTAAGAATTTAAGCAAAAGGTCTATTAAAATGGTGCTGCATCTCCTAGCACGTCTCACGCGGGAACATGACATGTTGACTCTGTAGAATCGATACAAGATGCCCACTAAATACCATTTGTGTCTTTCTCAATAAAAATCTGTTTCATTATATAATTGCTGCTACACCTGAGTATTACGTAAAATTTACAGCCATAATTTAAGATATTGAAAATGCTTCAAAGGGAACATTATTTCTGTTGTTAATCTTTATACGGTTCACTCCTGATTGATAAAATTCAATTACGATTGCTACTGCAAGCAAGTCCATTCAATGTGTTACACTATGATTCCATCATTACTGAATTACATTTCAGTGGTGTCTTCGGCAGTATCATTAAGAATATCGGTAATTGTCAAAGGGTATGTTCTCCGAAGAAACCGGAGAGTAAGCAGTTCGAGATATCAGTTCTTGTGGCAAGAATGAAGAAAGCAATGACTAGCTTAATACTGACAATCTGCCCTTAGTATTGAAAAGCCGTTCTTCATACTGATAATAAAGATCGGATAATTATAATTTGAGCAGTCATCATGCATAGTGGCAAAGTATTGTTGTATTTTTCTCCTCAATGTATGATCGTGATGCACTGCAACTTCGCCACTATGCTTAATTCACACTGTAGTGATATATACAATAGTACGAGTATGTATCACGATAGAGAGATGTCGTACGAAGATCTATTGGATCTTGTTAGCTCCCATTTAACGCTTTGACGAATCAGGACAATGCTGGGTTAACCGATAAAAAATAAGGCAAACGCTCAGGGCCCGTCATTCTCAGGATCCCAGCTTTATTACAGAAATAAATATATTAATAGTAATAAATTTAAAATTGGTATTTTAATATGTTGTTTTTAAATAATATAAATTAATGTCTTTGTAAATTAATAAATAAATATAAGAACATTGAGGTTTGTTTGTAATGACGTCTATTTTGGATAAAATACTGACAAGGATGAATGGCGAAGCAGGGATTATGAAAAATGTGCACACTTGAAACACTCTCTGAGGGATTCTAACCCCGGACCTCGCGACTGCTAGCCGGACATGCTTCCAACTGTATTACGAAGGCCTACGGTAAGGAGGGAAAAAATACCTCACATTCTTCCCCACTTAAAGGGCGACTGGGAATGCGAGGATCTAATCGCCAAATCTTGGTTATGACGAATTATATTCACCGCATTTTAGTTCGGGCACATTTACTTTAGGGTCTATTAGAATTTTTATCAAAGTAGGAAAACTGAAAAGTCAGTGATGCCGTAGCCAAGATTCGAATTTTGGACTTCCCAATTGCTAGCTGAACGTACTTCCAAATACACCGCGAAAGCGCGCGGTAAGGAGTAAAGAGAGAGAAAATACCTTAAATTCTTCCCCACTTAAAGGGCGACTTAGGAGGCGTGGACCCAATCGCCAAATCCTAGTGGTGACGAATCCTAGAGGCCAAATCCTAGTGGCCTTCCGCAGTTTAGTTCGGGTGCGACTGCAGAGTCATTTTAGAATTTTTTTGAAGTCAAGAAACATGATCAGTCAGTGATGTTCTCACCGAGATTCAAGCTTCAGATTTTCGGATTGCTAATCGAACTTTCCGCATTATACCAGACAGCACGCGGTAAGGAAGGGGGAAATTCCTTACATTCATCTCCACTTAAATAGCAACTAGGAAGGTGGGAACCCAATCATCAAATCCATATAATGACGAATTACGGTCCACTAGACTTTAGTTCGGGCGCCACGGTTGCATCCATTAGGATATTTATCTGGGCATGAAACATAGGCATCAGCAATGCCTTCGTTGGAATTCCTATATATGGACATGCTTCCAATCGCAATGCGATAACACGCGCTAAGGAGGGTTAAGATATTTTACAACTGGAGATATAGAATATCGAATACATGAAATTGGACCTTATGGACCTCAAACACATATCTTCGAATACTCTCAACAGACATACGGTACAGAACAGACCTCCTTCTGCAGAACCATGCAACATAAAATCTGCAGAATCTTGAAATGCATTATAAGAGAAACGTCAAAATATTTTAGTTCTGAACAACCTTATGGACAATGTGCTGAGCAGATACAGCATGAAGTTCGAAGTTCGTTGAGTTCAAAGTGGCTGTATCTTGATCTTTTCCTTGGTGCTGAATTTGTGCCTTAATGTACACTAAGGTTTGCGAAAAATGCAACACCATGAAGGGATTGTCAGAAATGAATGAAATTTATTCCACATATTACTGACAGTGGTACAAATAAACGATCAGATTTATAAGACAAATAACAAAACGAGCGTGGAAAATCAGTACTTTGTGTAACTGCCCCTATGAGAGCCTGTACGCGTCATGGCATTGAATCATACAGATTCTGAATCTAATCCTGAGAAATGCAATTCCATATGGCTTCGACTTAACTCCAAAGTTCAGTCTTAATGTGTGTCCCACCAGCCGTACGAGCAAATCGCCGACCGATGAAATTGCAGACATGCTCAATGGGCGACATATCCGGGGAATAAGCAAACCATGGAAGAAACGAAACCTACTGCGCCCTAAAGAACGCTTGTGCAGTCTGAACAACTTTTTTTTTGCGCCCGGAATGCGTCGAAGAATGAGAAGATCCTCCCCATAGCTTCCCTTATGTAACGATCAGTGCTGAGGTTGCCTGCAATGTGCAGTAGATGGAATCGATAATTATACCCAATAGGCTTCCCACATCATGATGCCAGGCGTTTGTCATGCATGAGGGTGGATAATATACTGTGGGAGTAGACGTTCCACTTTGTAACATCTGAAGTGTATTCTTCCATCATTGTACTTTAAATTGTAGCGAGATTCATCATAGAAAACAATTTGTTGCCACAGGGTTACGCCACGCCGTGCCCATTAAGTCGAAGGGTCTGTGATTCAATGACAGGGGAATCCTGCATAGAGGAACTCTTGCACGCAGTTCATGCTGCAGTAGACGGCGACGAACCGTGGAAGCTGGACAACACAGTACCTGTAGCCGTGCTCCAACGTTGTGCTCACACACGTGAGGACGATGTACGATCCGTCACAGCCATGCGGATGAGGTGTCTGTCGTTTTGCGCCCCACTGATAGGATTTCGCCTTGTTTGGTTACCTTCTGTCCATTTCTTCCAAACGCACATCTCTGCTGTAGCATTACGCTGCATGCAGGCTGCGATTGCTCGATATGAATACTCTTCGGCATACCGACAATGCGGCTTCGATCGAAATCCGTTAGTTGTTGGTATGTCACCCTGCGCTGTTGACGAGGCATATTGCCCACTAATTAAACGTTCAACACAGACAGAGGATGATAAACAGATTTCAACACAACTTTATCCTTTCTATGCCTGGAACAAATGATCGGTTCTTATTCCACGCATGAGTAATCACTTTGTAATTCTAATCATTTGCATGTCTTACTTCACTTTACATTTCCTTAAGTTTGGTTCAATTGGCATAATTCCTTTGTGGTGATGTAATTTTCACCAAGTATGTATATATCATAGTGGTTCCATTGTGTACCTCATACTGTGATTTTCAACGTGTGTAACGTGAATACGAATAATTCTTTCAGAAAGTCGTTCATGAATGTATCTTTTTCAGCTAGTCCTCGTGGCTTTGCCATATTCAACTAATCTAACCTATCCTATGTTCCTTTCCCCGAAGAATTTTGGGGCTTATTTTAATAATGGCATTACTTTTCCCGAAATAATGTCATTATTAAAATAAGCTATAGAGTTTCGATCTTCTTTTATAGTTGCCAAGCAATGAATTTCAAAGAATATTAGCAGTAATAAATCTTCTTAAGTTTAAAATTTGATTTTAAAAATTACCTCTACCAATATTAGGCAGAAATCTATGTTGACACATTTCTGCAGTTTTCAAAGGAAGGCACTGATATAACCTCACACCGCAGGCATTCAAGTTCAGTCACCCACGAGGAAACGAAACGCGGTAGTCCTGTCCACATGATGAGTATACAAGCTTCACGCTTCATCTCACATGAGGATGTAAATCTTCATCTGTCTCATTTTTTGCTATAAATATCTGCATGAGAGTGTTCAGAAATGTTTACCTGCATTCGGTTATTCAACTTTATTAAAGAAGTAATAACTAATAAATGCTAACTTACCTGTTCAAAGACTTATAAGAATTAAATGGGAAAAATAGCAAGTTCGTGAACAGTTTTAAGCATCATATCTTAAAATTTTAAACTTCGTTAAGGGAAAAAATTTGAAAACGCAGCAACTGTTAAAAAATAAGAAATCAAAGCAATGCTACTCTCCGATATAAAGTAACTTTAAGCCAGCAAGAAGATAAATCATTACCAATTCCTAATTTCTGATGCATTTCTAACCTATCCGCTCTTCAGTCACATCCCAAGAGAGATTCATGAATTTTATCGTGGCAAAGAGGCCAAGTCTGACATTCCTTGAGCAACATGTAACAGAACGAGGTTGTTAAAGCTCGTTCCAGTTTTCATGGAGGATCAAATCAGAGGGTTTTTATCCTATTGCCATACATTACCTATGACCTACCCATTACCATGATAAGCATAAACAGCTTCACATATCATCGTTATGGATTCGCTATGCATCCCACAATTGCATACTCGTACTTATTCACGTATAGACAGGTATAAAACATGAAAGAAAACTAATAACTTTAATTTCGCAATAAGTCCTTTTGATTCTTTATTTTGATCTAGCTACGGCCCTTTTCTTCCTAAAAGTAGAAGCTGTTTATAACATTGTTTAAAATAACTTTCTCCGACTGCTTCTTTCAAAATTAATTCGTTTCACGCTTGCTTATGTAATCCTCCCGTAATGCGACAGTTCTTGTCTAATCACAGATCAAAATTTCAGCAGAGAACTAAGTCTATAAATATCGCTGCTACTAGATACGCAGCCTTTTTTTATCACTTTGCTTGCTGCTGGCAACGTGTGATTCTTATCACTGCTTGTTCTTTAAGGATGTAAACAGCTATATGAAATTGCGGTTGCATAGCGCACGCATAATGATGATATCTAAACCTGTTTATGCTCATCAAGGCTTGTTATATTATCAAATAAAACTATGTTTAATCAAAGGCCACGTCTGAAAGTTTTTCTTCTGCGCTATCTTCTGTATCTAGGCATCTATCCTCAAATTATCTACAGAATTATTACAGTTACCTGACTAATTTACCTGCATAAGAGGAGAAAGAAGCAATACAGAAATTTGGTGACCTTCAAAGCACTTTTGAATACATCGTTAAAATCACTTTCACTGAATTATTTTTTGGAAGCACTGGTAGGTACATTATGCACTATTAAAAGCCACAGGAGTATGATGATAGGAATTTTTTTTCTTCTTGTTACTGGATATTGCTGTAGAATTCCTCAGACCAATTTTTAAGTTTTTTTTGGGGGGAGGGGGAAGCAGTAGTAGATAACATGACACACTATTAAAAGCCGCAGAAGTACAATGATAGGAATTTTTCTTCTTTCTTCATGTTAATAGATATTGCTATTGAATTCCCTAGACCAATTTTCAACCAAGAAGGGATCATTTTTCACGAGCTCGATCATGTTAGACTTTATTAACTGTAATAATTCTGTAAATAATTTGAAGACTAGAAGATAGATGCGTAGGCTACATAAGATGACGTAACGGACAAGAAAAACTTTCAGATATGGCGATAATTTCTAGTAAAAATATGCAACTGTGTTATCTGATCTGTAAGGATGGTTAGTGGTAAGTTGTGGTTATCTTTCCTTCTTCAGGATGAGTCTAGCTTTTTGATAAGTTCTTTTATTGCTACACGAAATATTTACATATATTTACATCATAATTCAGGAATATTCGTCACATTCTCTCGACTCCCGATTCTCGATTACCATCGTGCGCCCTCTATCGGCGGCTTTTCTACAATGCCATCTATCGGCTGATTACAAATGTAAACTAAACATACGTTTTTATCAAAGCGTGTTTTTTGGGGGGCATATTTTGAGCTACTTTTTGAAAATTCGTAATTCAGGATATTTTTTATATATGCATTTGAAATTACTTGCACTTTGCTGTTCTATTTTCCAATGAATGAACTAAAAACGATATGATAGTTGAATACATTCTCTGTTATGGCTATATACTAGAATAGTTATATCAACAATTTTTATAAAATGTCCTATATTACAGAGGGTGTTCACACATTTTTGTAACGATTTTGATTTTCTTCATGAACTTAAATACTAATTTTGAAATACAAACGTGACTGTCATCAAACTGGAATAAAGTTTACTTATCGTCTGCAGCATTAAAAATATTAGTTTCTTTAAAATGTCGCTGAAAAATAAACAATGGATCGAAGGCTATATTTTTGCGATGTTCGAACAGAAATACCCTTATTCATGTATTAAAAAAATATGTGAAAAGCATGGATTTAATATTTCTACAGTTAAAATAAGTGACATAATTAATATGAAAGGAAAGAAACGTCAAAGTTTACATCTGACTGCGAAAAAGGCAAAAAATGTATACCCAACAAAAGTAGGTATAGCTCTTATTAAATCTAAAGTCGCATCTCATGTTTTAAAAGAAAATCCATCTCCCCAAAAAGAACTATTGCAGAATCTTTAAATATCTCTGTAGGAACTGTGAACAAAATTATAAAATCTGATTTAAAGCTAATTAAAAAAAAAACATGATGCCCATCGCCTAATGCCAGAACATGTTTCACAGCGTAAGACTATGCGCAGATTGCTATATGAAAATTATTTTGCAGGTGCAGAATAGAAATATATAGTTACAATTGACAAAGCTTATATATACTTATCTGATTGCAATAGAAAAATATCAGTTTACTACCGAAAAAAGAGGAGAAAAAGACTTAATATGATGGTTCAGAGAAAACAAGGAACGTTTTTCTAAAGGTTTTACGGTTATGACTGGATTCTCTTATAACGGAAAACTTAAAATAAGGATAGTAGTAAAAAATATCAAAATTAATTCGGATCACTATCAGATATATGTTTTGACACCAATTGTTAAAGAAGAAATTTCATCTCTTTATCCAAACAATCTTCACTATGCTAAGTTCCATCAGAATAAGGCTCCAAGCCATACCTCTAAATCTACTGCTTTATTTTTTGACAAAAATGAGACATGAAACCGGAATTGAAGCTATACTCTTTAAAATGCATTTCAGCCAAGTCCCCTGATGTGTTTGCTATGGATTACTGTGCATTTGGACTTTTAAAACAAGCTTTTTATTAACAGCATCCAAAAACATTGGATGGACAGTGGAAAATTGTGAAGGAGGAGCGGAATAAAATCAACTTTGATCTTTTAAGAAAAGGATTTTTATCTTTGAAATTAAAATGTAATATAATAATTCCACAAAATGGCTATCAGGGTAAACATATTAGAAAATAAAATTCTAAGATTTGTTTATATATAAATCTCTGAAAAATCGTTACAAAAATGTGTGAACACCCTCTGTATAAGGGTTTGGTTTTCCTTGCTTTGGTAAAAGTTAACTAGTTCAAAACTGTTAACAGACTTGAAGCGAATTATCCGTATGTCTGAAAGTAACTACCAAGGTTTAAACAAATCTTTTTATTTAACAGAATTTAGAACATAAATGCATATTCTTATGCTAATAAAATCAACCGCAGCTCGTGGTAATGCAATTAAAAAGCACTCAAATTCAATTTAAAACATAGTCAAAAACTGTATAAATTAAATCTTAATCTAAGCTGGTTCAGTAACTCTAACCGGAGTATACAAAGAGGTTAGAATACATAGACTAAGCATGACGTCACAAAAGTGAAACCAAGGAAATGTCAACAACGTGATGTCACAACTTACAGCGTACGGACAAGACTACGAAAAAAATTGTTAAATAAAATTACATTAACTTAATATCAGCTGAGAGCAAATATCAAAGTCCGGAGGTTCAGAAAAGTGTCTTTAGGCATAATTTGCATAAAATACTGTTGAAACTTCCACTGATGTTCTAGGTTTTAGTATATTATACAGTTACCATTAACACATTTTCATATACCTAGATTTTATTGAATTTGAAAGAATTATTTGCGATCCTTATGATTTTTCTATGTACTAAGTAGAAAATTATTTTTGCTAAATATTAAAATTTGAACGAGAGGCTCATAAACATTCAATGATAGGAGCTGACTTGTAAAAAACAGAGATTAGAATGGAAACAAAGCCGACCACAAGCTCGCCTATGGCAGTGGCCATGATAAGTCGTGACGTCATGTTTTATGTCTTCATTTTCACTGCACGGAGCATATGGAGGAGGCTTACTCCATTTATTCTAACCTCCTTGGAAGTATCAAATTTAAATGTTGGCAGCTATAACATAAGGCCTAATAGTTACAACTTATCAGAACTGGCAAAGACTAAAGTAGCGTGGACGCGCAGGCCAAGAATACGCTCTGCCTTGCAGCCCCCCCCCAAAAAAAAACCTCAGTTGAAGTACGACCTAACCTCATTTATATTCTGGTGAGAAAATGAAAAAGGAGAAATTAAAAGAAAAAAGCTAAAAATATAATTAACTGGGTAATTTGAATAATGACCTTATATATTCGGTAGCATAAGAACTGCGAGAAATTTAATTGAAGAGCCCCCTCTTATCTAATCAGAAGACCCCTTTCTTAGTGCCAACTGCCACACAACGAACAATAGTCAGCTTTACCATCCCTCTTCTTATTTAAGAAGCTGAAACAAAACAAAGCAAACCCATGAACTGCGCGACATATCTTCCCAACGAGGATTTTAACGCGAACTGCGCGACTTATCCTCCCAATGAAATGTTTCATTTGATTGGAAAGATCCAGGACCATGTTCTTCATCCATCTATGAATCCGAGTGAATTTTCTTAGTTGAGAAGGGCCCTTTCACAGGTCCATACGACATATCCTCCCAACGAGGATTTTTGAGATAAACGTCATTTTTCTGCGACAGTTTTCTTCGCGGAAGCTGAAAAATGGCGAGACCGTGAACCGTACCTGGTTTGTTTATTCGAAACAGAAAAATACCGTCTTTTGTTTTTGTTGTAAGCTGTTTTGTGATTCAAAAGTAAAACTGACTGCTGACGGAAACAGCTACTAAAAGATTATTGGTAGCATTCTTCGTGAACACAAATCATCGTCAAAGCACATGAACGTTGTTCGTGCATGGCATGAAATGGAACTAAGACTAAATCGAGGAGAAACAATTGATAAAGAATGTCAGCTGCTGCTACAGCGAGAGTGCGATCATTGGAAGAACGTCATGGGAACGTTACTTATCTGTGCAGGTCCTTGCACAGATGAATTTAGCGTTTTGTGCCAGCAGTAACCTTCTCTGGGAACCTAATAACGGCAGTTTCTTGGCACTTGTAGAGCTTTACGTGAGCATCTAGGGCGTATCAAAAACGCTGAGATACATTCCCATTGTTTAGGAATCACATTCAAAATGAACTCATCCATCTGATGGGCGAAGCGGTTCTCAAAAAAATAATTGCAGATGCTCAGGTTGCCAAATATTACTCCATCATGCTAGATTATACTCCTGATGCAGGCCATCAGGAGCAAATGGCTATGATAATGCGAATTGTCGATGCTTATGCGACGACAGTTGAGATGTGTCAGCATTTTGCAGGCTTTTTGGCAGTAGATAGTAGCACAGGTTTGACTTTGACAGAATCATGCTTGAAAAAGTTTGTTGAACTAAATTTGCAAATACAAAACTGCAGAGGGCAAGGATAGGATAACGGATCCAATATGAAGGGGACAGAACAGCGGGGTACAAAAACGCATACTTGGGCTAAATCCTAAAGCGTTTTACGCTCCATGCGGTTGTCACAGCTTAAGCTTAGTGCTCAGCGATATGGCGAAATCTTCAACTACGGCTATCAATCTTTTTGGAATTTTGCATCAGATTTACTTTCTGTTTGCTGCTTCATCTCAACGCTGGCATATACTCAAACGATATGTGAAATCATTTACCATAGTGAAACCATCTCAGAAACACGCTGGGAATGTCGAATTGATCCAAACGCAAGAACGGAGGCTGCGGTTTGGCAAACCAAATTAAACGCTACCCTTTCTGGTATCGTTAGTAATATGGTACGATCTCTTGGAGACAGTTAATATTGTGAGCAAAATGTTGCAAAGTAAGGATATGCAATTCGATCGCAGGACGTAGAAGGAGGGTCCGGAGGCAACTCGATTAGAAGCTCGTGATAAACCGATACGTAATCCTAAGACAAATTCCGCGTCGAATTTTTCAACGTCTTGTTACATCAAGCCGTAATGTCAATGACTGAACGATTTGACCAGATGAAAACCCATTATGACTAGTTTGGTGTCCTGCACAATTTCGGATGCATTATGGGAATGAACAAAACTGACCTGACTGAAGTGTTGCGATGTTCCCAGAGATATCTTAACAGATGAAATTACTGGGTCGGATGTTGATGCTCATGATTTATGTGCCGAACTGCGCAATTAGCAGGTTTAGTGTCACAAAGTACTGGTGCTCTTAAAATTCTGCAATTCATATTTGAGAACAATTTGCAAGTTTCATTCCCAAACGTCTCTGTTGCATTACGTATCGCTTTGTCAGTTCCTGTAACTGCCGCGTCTGCTGAACGCAGCTTTTCAAAGCTGAAACTGATTATGAGTGACCAGCGAACAAGCATAACGCAAGAGCGATTGAATGGCTTAGCATTAATATCACTTGAACACAAAATCGTTGACTCTCTTGATTATGCAGAATTAATAAGAGATTTTTCCAAAAAATACTCAGTTATCCTACTCCTGTAACTGATATAGAAGATTATATATATATATATATATAAGGATAAAATAATTATTATTCATTTACATGCACACATACAAGGTGTTTTTACATTAAGGTTTCAATTGCATACTAGTCTACGCTACATAGGACATTAGGTAATACTCAGTTACTCACGTTGTCAGTATGTAGTAGAGTGGATTCTTCTGACATGTTCATGTAATATGATATATAACACATATATACGGATAAAATCTCCATTTACGCCATCCCGCGGCGTCCACGAAAAGTCAGGAAATGTCCAGACTAGTGGCATTTTCCGACGAACTGCGTACGTTACGCACGATAATGAATTTTGCTCTTCTGGAAAGCGAGTCTTTCAGTCAATTTTAACAGTCTCTTTTTTCCTTTCCCCCCCCCCCGCCGCTTTTTCTCCCCCCCCCCCCCGGTTAGCTGCTTTTGGCTTCAAAACGTAAAACCGGATAGTAAACCTCAGCTATCTGAAAGTCTTCTTCGGAATGAGGTCGTTAAATTCCCCGGAGGCAAAAGAGAAAACCTTTTTTCGCGCATTTTGGCTGTGGGCAAAGAAGGGACGAGGGACCTTGTTTCGCGCAGTTAGGTTACACCGATGTATTCTTCGATTGTTTTTAAACTTTATTAATGAAAATATCTCTTAGACTCAAGTTCATGTGCTAAAAAATGTAAATCATGTTAAGAAAGAACATTTTTAAATATATTTAATTATTTTTTTTTAACATTTTTGAAAATGCAGCCGTTTTTCTTCAACATTTCATACATTTCCTTGATTTTCATAAAATTTGATAAGTTTATTTGAAACAGTGATAGATAAATCTAAATTTAAACAACAAATGCATGCAAAAACTTAATTAAATTTTTTGAAGAAAATGTTTTTCGAAACACATGCTCCGAACGTCTTGAGATAAATTAAGCAAAGTGTTGTATAAATAATATTAATCTCAGCAGATGAAATATATTTTCTTTAGTAGATAAATATCTTTTTATCGCAAATGGAGTAAATATTTGGTAGGAAATTATTTGGCAATTTTGAAAAAATAAATAAATAAAATTTTTTCTTTTCTGCTATACATGAAAATATAAACAAGGAAGGCTTGAAAACTTTCCGTTTGAAACGTTTTATACAAAAATATATTTTAGCTATCCTTAGATATTGTTTTGTATTATGAAGTCTGCATGCTTT
>KK113282.1:905657-932675 GCA_000611955.2 Stegodyphus mimosarum | reverse complement strand
TTTCCGTACAGTACTGCCTTTGCTTACTTTGAAATCGTTGAGTTTCAAGACGGAAGAGAAACACTCCGATGTGGAAAATAAAACAGGCAAATCGACAACCTTGTATTCGGCGTAGATTTTGTAAAATCCCAATCGATTTCGAGGGCAAAACGGGTCCCCCTTCATCAGGAGCAAAACATTCTGCAATTCGCTTTCTCGCTTTTGCAGTATTTTTTAATACAAGGTTGTCGATTTGCCTGTTTTATTTTCGTTGAGTTTGTTAATTAAAAATTCGTTAAAGTGTTACAAAATATTAAATCGATAATAAAACAAATTTCAAATTCCAGATGCCCATTTTCTGTGGAAGATTACATTAGACAAAATTCGATGGCTTTAGGTACCGTTGTTTTATCCCAATTCGAGAAACACACATATATTTATGCAGATTCTTCATTATTTAATTTCTTTAACTATAATACTGGGCTGTAATATTTAGTGACAACAATTTCAAAAGTGATACGTCGTTTATAGTGATTCAACGCAAAATGCCAAAATGAAATTAATAGCCCTTATGGGCTAACGCCTTTTGGGCTAATAAAAGTTGGAAAGCTGAAAAAACACTGAAACCTATATTCGAAAGTGGTATCCAACTATTCCACTTTGTTTTTTATTTGGCATATGCAATCATTAGATGGAAGGAAGACACTAGTAAAATTTAAAAAAAAATTGAAAAATATTGGTACTTATAAACGAAAACAATGCGTTCTTAGTTTTGTGTTAGCTGTAACCGTAATTCCACTCTCACTCTCTTATTGCTTTCCAGAAATCTCGAGAAGCAGAAATTACTAGAAATATCTCGCGGCCGGTTGAAAACTACAAAAGGTCGGAGAGAGAACTTCTCAGTTCATTTGCTTAGTTATTGTTGTTGAGAGTTGTTTAGTTGCGCGTGAATTGAGATATGAGTTAACTTTCTCTTTAGATGCGCTTTGCACTGCCTTGTATTTAACGTTTTTACTAGTTTGAAGTATAACTACTTATTATATTGCGTGATATTGTGAACACTTGTACTTCTGTAGAAAATTCCAGAGTTCTGAAATATTTCTTTTGATAACGATAAACTTCTATTAACCTATTAGCGGACTTCAGCATTCAATCTACTACGAACCCGTGCGCACGCAACAATATATAAAAAAAAAAACAGTAAAATTTGAAAAGTTGAAACAACATTGGAACTTGAAAGCTGAAACAAGATCTAAAATGTGTTGTTCTTCAATTTTTTAGTCCAAAGGGGCAATTTGCCCAGAAGGAACATTAATTCCGTTTTAGCATATTGCGTCGATTCACTAGAAACGTTGATTCACTTTTCAAACTGTTTTCACCAAATATTAGAACCCTGTATTACATTTAAAGAAATTAAATAATGAAGAATCTGCATAAATGTATATATGTTCCTTGTATTGTGATAAAATCGGAATACCCAGAGCTATCAAATTTTGAATACCGTATGTTTCCACCAGAATATGGGCATCTGGAAGCCCAAATTTGGAGTTTGGAATTCGTAAAAATCCATGCAGGAAACTTTTTTTATTTAGAACTGGCTGTTTTGTAGTTGGATTAAACTGTGGAATATGAAAATGGTATCCCAATTGCCCTTTACTAAAAATTAATGGGTACTGCAAAGCATCGTAAAATCTATCAGTATCTGCTACGCGCGTCAATTTTAAATAATAATTTAAATTAAACAAATAAAAATTAATAAACGCTTAATTAATAAATATTATGCTTTCACGCCTTAATTACTTAACCGATCATCATGAAATTTTCACGAAATATTTTTGATGTATTAGAAAAGGTTATAGGCTATAAAATGTTTGAGTGGTTTAAGCCACGCACCTGCGTGCGCAGACAAACCTTTACGTTTAACTTATCGTTATGGAACTTTCAACATTTGATGTTTATACAACGACAATCATTTTAAGCTATAAAACCTATTATATAGTTTAAGTTTCAATAATAAGTTACATTTTATAGCGAACCTAATAAGAACCTCAAGAAATATTTTTTCTAACCTCAAGAAATATTTTTGATATACCTTTTGTAATATATCAAAAATATTTCTTGAAAATTTCATGATGATGGGTTAAGTAATTAAGGCGTGAAAGCGTAACAAACAAACAAACAAACTCACATTCGCATTTATAATATTAGTTAAGATACCTATTCTGTCCCCGCCTCGATGAGCTCATTTTTTTTTTATTCTTATATGTTATTCATTGTGCATTTTTTTGCTTTAAACGTGATTGAATTATTTTGTTCTTATGTTTCGGTTAAGTGTTTTCTGCCTTAATAATGTGCACGCAGTAGTTGTAGAAGTATCAACAATTTAAAAGCTGTTTAAGTGCTATTAAGCCTGCTTTTTTTAACCATGGCAGCCATATTTGTTTGAATTTGAAACTCTTAGCAGGACAGTGAATTAAGTCAGTTTCTGCCCTAACTCTAGTGTCTTTTTGGCGATCGGAACCAAAAGTAAACTTTCAGTTTTGTGCACCGAAAAAGCCGACTTCTTGCCCGCTTGCCGAATTGCATTTTTTTGCTATTAGGAACTCTAATTATAATTGCAAAAAATTTTTTTAAACTCTTTTTAACTATATTTGGTGTTTTATTTTTTCTGTATTTTACAATTTTTAATGAAGATATTTTGAGTTTTTATGTATTTTTGCCTTGTCGCTTAGTGAGAACTAATGAAATAAGTCTAAGTGAAATACAGCAAAAAGTGTGAATAATTTAACAGTCCGTAAAGGAGCTCATGTGGTGTCCACATCAGATTTTTAAAACAAAGGCTCACAGTAATTATTCTACTGAAAAGTTTTGTTTTGATTTTACTACGCTAAATTCACTGTGCAAATAATTTTCATCTCCTGCATTTGTCCAAGTATTACGTTCCAGTGCTTAAGGTGATATATGAAACAGCAAGTGTAACAGAATAATCATGTAAAATTCATAGGTATGAAAGAGTTTAATTGCAAAACTCTGCTTATTAAAGCGTTATTAGTATTAAATAAAATATTAATAAAATACATAAAATACTGCTCTTGAATATTAACGCTTTTCCCTTGCTTACGAATTGAAGTAAAACCATATCACACATGCGAAAGCGAAAGGCAGCAAGCAATTTAACTTGTGTTCTCACCGCTAGTTTAAATAGAAGATTTCTATCCTCAGCTTACAGCAATGATGAAGAATTTGCTTTCGATACGCTATATTTCCATTAAGCCAACAAGTGAGAAGGAAGGATCACGGACGTAACTATATAAATTTCAGGAAGCAAAGATTTCTCGGAATGTTTGTTCGACTAGGTTTGAGAGAATTTATTTTCTGGTCTGGTAGCAGTTGTAATAGATTCTAAGTTTGCCTGATCCTCAGGAAATAACAGAAGAAACAAATATATTGTTCCTGTATAGTTTTGCAACATACATGGACCAATAAAAATCATATTTGTTTTTCGATCAAAGTCCTGCATACGCAGCTATTCATCGGTTTAAATCCTGAAGCATGTTTTGTAGTCGTGCCCATGATAAACGCAGGAAGATAATATGAAGGATGTTTAGACAGATGGATAATATGAAGGATGTTTAGTTATAAAGCCGCACTAGGGCTAGACAGCCCTAGTGCGGCTTTATAACTAAATCACTTAATTCAAGGAAAATAAAAAAAAAAATAAAAAAAAGAAAAGAAACCGTAATGGAGCCTCGGTAAATCTCGGATAATGAATCAAATAATAAGAGACATGATTATACTTGATTTCTATCCTCATTTAATTTACTGTCTTCTGACTCTTATCCATACATAATGCATTTGCAAGCGACAGTTTGAAAGCGAAAAAATTATTTACGATCATAATTTTTATAATACCAAGTTTCCTTAAGATTCATAACAGAGTTTAGATTTTCAGTATTACATTTATTTCCCCTCATTTGATTTAGTATTTCAAATCGATATATCAGTTACCCATTCTAAAGTATAACATTAAGCGTAATAATTTAGATATCAAATGCCGAAACTGCGTACACATTTCATTAATTAATCAATTAAATTGGAAAATATTCATAGCAGACTTTCATTTTTAGAAACTATTTAAGAATGCTGGGGGAGGATAAAAGAAGACGCCGAGCGCCTGCCGTTTATTTCGCAATATCGAAAACAACCATGCTTACGGCAACCCTATGAAGTTCCAACCATGGAGGTTAGAATAGGTTCCAACTAATTTTAACCTGCCAAACAAGTATTGGAGCTCCATACGCTTTTTAACTTTTAAAGTTATTGAATAGTGCTGCCATCTAGCGTGTAAAATGTTAAACTGTCTTAAGGAAAGAGAAATTTGATTTCATTTATTTACATGCAGTCATTAGATGCAGAAATAGATTTATAAAATGGAAAGGAAGGGGCACCTCTATAAATTTTTTGACGCCCGTCACGTAAGACATTGATATGTTTACAATTTTAAAAAAATAATTAATGATTTCTTTTTCCTTGGAGGGATGCGCCCTTCGCGAAAATGATTTTAGGGCTGCGATTTTTTTTTTTTTTTTTTTACTGATATGTAAACTAAGATGGGGTCTGGCTCCTCCTCATTCTTAAAATTCCAATAAATCGTAGTTCTAGCCGGAGAGCACCGGAGCCCTTAATGTACGGTGTTTTACGTAAACAAACTGTAATTTCAGCATAATATTCTTTTGATCTCGAAATTTTTTTTTAATAATACGTAAGCCTTAAAAATCGGGATCAAATAAATCGAAATTTATTTTATATTTTTATATTTTATCATTTAAAGTTTTCTTTATATTTGAAAATGAGAAGCCTAAATAGTATGTAGGTTGAAATACACATACCAAAACTATTACTTACTAAATATGCGGTTATTTCAACGTATGATACATCCACATTGAATAGGGTTAGATATGCTAGTATGAAATGAAAAAAAAAAATAAATAAAATAAAAACTTTACATTATTATGCGTAAAATGTAAAAACTGAAAATCTATTCATTGATAATTGGCTGTACTGCCTGAGTATTAGAAACTTAACCTGCAAAATAAAACACAGAAGAATAAGCATTGTGGCAATGGCAAAGTAAACGCTAAGACTGAGTATGTAGGTAACCATCCTTTGATTTGTTACTTTAATTTGTAGTCTTAACGTTTGGTTGATTTAAACTTGACAGAACTTGAATTTAGGGTAAGGATATGAAAATCAATATTTTTTTCTTATGTTATATGCTGAAAGTACAGTCCAAAACTAGGAAAAGTTCTTCAATTTTCAAGACTGAAAATATAAAGTTATTTAAATTCATAAGTTTTTATGATTTCGATCTTTACTATAACTCCTTTCCATTTTGCTCACAGTAATGCAAATGAAATAGCCAATATTTAAACTGACTTTTTTTTTTTTTTTTTTTAAGAAAGAGCGCGTGTTTTGAGCTCTGATAGTGGTAATTATCTGACTTTGCGTTATATCGCTGCTGATATTTTGATTTTGTATCTCCGGTAAAATAATTATCAGTTTCCCATTAAGAAAAACACCACAAAGTCTTTTGTTAATTGATTCTAAATATTGAGACTGGCGAAAGAACAACGCTATGTAAAATATTAAACGGTAGTGGATAACGCAAGAATATTATCGTGCTATGATTTTTTATGATTTTAGAGTTGGGCTAAATCAAGAAGAATGCCTTCAGTGTCTACAGTTAGTATATGGAAATGAAGCTCCATCCCAAGCCACTTCATTCAGATGGTTTACAGAATTTGTAGAGGCCGAAATTCCCTTCAGGAAGATCTTCGTCAGCTGTAGTCCCAGAAAATGTGCCGGTCACACGAAAAGTGTTTATCAGTGATTACGGCTGTACTAATCAAATTCACATACAAAAGGAATTAAGCATTGAATCCGCAACTATACATAAAATTATTCGTGAAAAATTGCATGTGAAGAAATTAGGTTATTGTTGGATCTCCGTAAATTAACAGAAACCAAAACGCTGAGCATATCAGAATCAGAAAAGAAACCCTAAAATTACTTAATGATGCAGGATACTGTATTATTTCTAAAATCGAAACTGGTGAAGAAACGTATTAGGTTGGCAACTAAGTTCCCGCCATTTTTTAAAATTTTTTAAAAGTCTATTGTTAATGAATTAATCAATAATGTATTCTCCTATGACTTTTTTCTAACGTTCAACAAGGTTTTCAGTACCTCGTTGGTAGAAATCATCTGGTGTAGACTCGAAAACGGTATCCAACCAAGCTCACAATTTAATCAATCTCAGTTTCAAATTCTCAGTTAACTGGACGGCCAGAACGAGGTGCGACCTTTGAGGTCAAAATTTCCTTTTTTGAACTTGGCATACCAATCACGAGTGATTCTTTCAGCAATAGCACCACTCCATACACAGCACAAATGTCGAAAATGCTCATTTTCTTCAACTTGACATTCCATTTTAACGATCTGTAAAGTAACAGAAATTATCCTAAAAAAAGATTCCAGTGAAAGAAAATATTGTCTTTCAAATGACTTAAAACATTTAATGACATGCCGAATGTTACAATGTAAAAAAGTGGCGGGAACTTAGTTACCAACCGTTTTATGACGTTTCAACTCATCAAGAAAGTAGAATATGGATCTTTGAAAATGACCGGAAATAAAAAATGGTGAAACACCAACGAGCACTGAAAAAAAATAATGCATGGCGTTTTCTTAAGAAGAACAGTACTGGTGAAATCCATTATGTCAGAGGGACAGAAGACAATTACAGCTGATTTGTTCACTACTAAGTGACTTCCAAAAAATTAAAATTATGGGACTCATATGTTTCATCATGATAATGCATCTTCTCATGAGTAATCTTGACCTTGGATTGTTGAATTTCTTGAACAAAAAAAAAAAATTAAAGTGATAGAATATCCACTCTATGTTTCTGATGTGACTGCGTGTGACTTCTTGTAAAAGTCACACACAGACTTTTTGAAAAATGTTTTTCAGCGATTCCAAAGAATGGCTGGCTTGAAGCATTTAGCTTTTGGAAAATTCGTTTAAAAAATGTGTATTGTTATTGAGGAAACTTCTTTGAACACACTTAAAATTTGTCAAGTTTAACTTGCACTATTTGTGTACGTCCTACAAATTTCAGTGTGACTCTCGTACCAGTGCAAAAGCAAGCTTCGCAAGTATAAAAAATATTGCTAAGTGGCAGAAAAGAAATATGCTTGCACGCCACGAAATTATATAATTAGAAAAGTTATGACATTTTATACAAGTTTGACTAACAGTTAGCTTCATGCTAATTTCTTTCTTTTATGTCGTGTTTCATCACATACTCCCTCAGGCCAGAGGATTATACAAATTTTTACGGTAAGCGGTGTAGGTTAAAAATTAAGAGGAAATCGTAACCAAGGATTTTTTTGTACTTCTGGCCACTGATGCTGTTCTTTTCCTAAACCGCACCCCATACGGAAAAAAGCTCAACGCCTGCCGTTGAAAGAAAGGATAAGGAAGTTTGGTATCAGTTTGGTAATGAAGTTTGAAAATCAATTGTGTTTTTCTATCGTATAAAGAAAGGGTTGTAGCTTCATGTAGAATTCTTGAAATTGTAAACCAACCAACATACTATACATTAAACAGCGAATAGCTGACAGTTTTAATGCTTCAGCTTCTATAAATTGAATTAATTATTTTGCATTGTTTCTGTTGTTATCCTACCAATCGTGAGGAATAAAATTTTATGTTAGCTTTTACCATTTGAGTTGCATCTTGTGTCTGCAGTAAGCATTAAGCTGGTTGGTTATAACTCACCAGCCAGTCAAATCACTTGTAAAGATAGCCATTAAGTGCTGGTAAATAACAGAGTTAAGTATCGTAGCTAAATAGACACCTTTAGATGTTATAAAGTTATGGACTATACTAGAAAACCTTTTAATCCAAAGAGACCTATAGATACTACAGAGGGTAAAAGCCAGTGTTAGTGAACAGAATAGAATAGCTAATGTAGCCTTTTGAGATCAGAATCTGAAACCATTTGAGGCTCCTCCCAAAACCAAGTTATGCAAGGCTGAAACTAATTTTTTAAAATAATAAACACATATAAAAAATAAATTATTGTTTCAACAATTAATAATTTTTTATTAATGAAAATGTTTTTGCATTTTTATCAATTTCTAAACAAGATATTCCTTCACTAATGAGGATCTTAATATGCAGAACTGCAAGATATCTCTTAATTAAGGTACGCATAAATTTGGCCCTAGGTATGATATTAACTCAGAATAAGCCTATTTGGTAAACTCAGAATAAACCCATAAACCTAACTTCTCCCCTTCCTTCTGCTAGCAGGCATTTAAAATAAATATGCAGATTATTTATGTAAAGATGAGCGTAAACTTCCTGATCTTTGCCTTCTGTTAACCGATTCTCCTGTAAAGTTTTTACTTATCATAAAAATGTGTGAATAATAAAACTAATGTAAGTTACATAGAATGTTTACGAAGCGGAATGACTAGGAAACTTCTTAATCTATATGACATTCATTCAAAAGCTGGGAATATGTCATAATTACGATTTAAAATGCATAACTCTTCAGATAATTTGAGATTGTTAATGATTATCATTTGGATTATTCGGGATTATTCTTTTAAGCAATTATTTCAAAGAATCCTGTAACCGCTGAAGTCCTGTCTTAGAACCCCACGAACACTAGCAAGCGAATAATCCTTAAGTGTGTGAATAAACATGTAAGTCTTAAAAAGGGTTAACTACCATTTATTTTTCAGAATATTTACAATCAGTTCCTACTTGGAACTTACACAAAGCCTCCACTTGGGCTTGAACTTAAATAATTATGAAATTAAACTAAACTAGCTTAACTAAGCTATCTGAAAGGTATAGCCGAAGATATCAGAAATCTAAGTAGTTGGCCCCTAAATATCAAATTAATCGGGGAAGCCAAGCAAGGGCCGAAAGTATGGCCGAACGTAGTAGCTAAGAGAGAATGTAGCCAAATGGTGAACTCGCGCTAGTCAGGAAAATCAGACTCTCTCTCTCTAGAAGTCGTTGAAGCATCGACTTCTAGAGAGAGTTGAGTACTCTTACTCATTTGCATTAACTGCGTTTCTGAAATTACATTCTGGCAGGATATTGTAAGCTGAAATTAGAGTAAATAGGAAAGAATCGTAACTTAAAATAACTGTTTATAAACTTAGTATAAACCTTACAACTTTTATTCACTGATCACACACCCAACTGAACAACTATATTCTTATGGAAAGTGATTTAGATTTCTCACATAACAACGATATAACAGCAACTATAATTATTACCACTATATTTTTATCGTTGTTGCAGTTTTCGCAAAATCGTACTCACAAAATGAATGCCTTGAGCAACAAACTTCTTGTGTAGCGAATGACGTATCTGCATGTGTTGGAAAACTTATGAATTGTTATCAAACGCCGTTTCGTATTATTAATACATAAAAGCCGAGCTAAATTCTTTAAATTTTTTGCTTGGGAAAAATTCAAAACATTTGTATGCATTAGCAAGAAAACTCCATCTGAGTTTATATAGGTAGCTACTAGAAGGAAGAAACGTTACTTTCAGAAATTATTATTCGTCATTGAAAAGAAATACAAAATAACTGAATAAAGATTAACTTGCTTCTATCTCCTCCTTGAAATATTCATAAGCCCATAATTCAATGGGGAAGTATTTCTTGAAAAAGAGACATTTACATGTCATATTGCGAGAAACTACATTTTTAACAACAGCAAAGCATAATTTATTAACAAAAGAAACACTGATTTATTTACATAGAAATACAGGCTCGTAAGAATTTCGCTTTCCCATACCGCTAACTCAAAAAGTCAAATGATGAACGCACACTTCGTTGCCAATGTACTCTAAATATTCAACTAAATATTACCATGAAAGAATGTGTACCTTACCAATATCCAACAGTATTAATGGTCCAACGGGTAATGTAAAATAAAAAAAAGTATTTCGCCTTAAATTATTTCCAGATCTATTTTAACTAGTATAGTAAATAATCAAATAATCATCCAGAAATCATTTAATTAATAATTAAAAACAGAGTTAAAAAAGCTATAAATTACACAAATAGAAAAACAGTTTAGCTGATACCGGCATTCTGCTTTTCCAGACATGATTGTTAATCAGCTTTATAAGTAGCTAATTTGAAAGATTAGCTTTAAGATGAAATCCAGCATTCTAAGCAGCTTTGAAATAATAGCATGGATATGTATAAAATCAGCAATTTTGATGATCACTTGTTTTTGCACTGATTCCTAGTCGGGTGTACGTGCCTTTATTCAAAGTAGTGGATTATTAGTAAGTCCTTGAAGTTTAGTTGCAATGAAAGCTGTTCCTTCATAAGTACGTATATTAACATTTCTGGTTTTGAGCATTGCTTCGCCGATGAATGAAACAAAGAATAAAAGAGGAAATTTAGAGGTCAAATAAATTCTTCCTTTCCACATCCTTTTCACGTAAAATATTCATTTACACATTATAAGTTACTGCAAAAGGGTATGATGAAAGTATTTAATGAAACACGTGTTTTTATCTTTATTTCCTTATTTTAAAATTTATAAAGCAAAGAGTTTAAATATATACCATTCTAGCTTTTACCCGTGGCTTAGCTCCAGTTGATGTCTTTAAACAAGTTTCAACTCGGCGTGAATTTTAAAAATACACTTCGTGTAAAATTGCAGTAAATACTACCCTTCTTCAATACCTATAGGCCGCGGATATTTTGTATTTACGCGGAGTGTACGGCCACGAAATCTAGTAAAAGTGTTACGTATATTTCCTAATGACTGAAAAATGTTTGAGAAAGAAGAGCCAAAAGCCGGAAATCCTGAAGGATTTTAAATAATAAATTAAATTAAACAAATAAAAATTAATAAACGCTTAATTAATAAATATTATGCTTTCACGCCTTAATTACTTAAGCGATCATCATGAAATTTTCAAGAAATGTTTTTGATATGTTAGAAAATGTTGTAGGTTATAAAATGTTTGAGTGGTTTAAGCCACGCACTTGCGCTCGCAGACAAACTTTTACATCGTTTAAATTATCGTTATGAAACTTTCAACATTTAATGTTTATACAACGACAATCATTTTAAGTTATAAAACCTTATATAGCTTAAGTTTCAACAATAAGTTACATTTTATAGCCTTTTCTAATATATCAAAAATATTTCTTGAAAATTTCATGATGATGGGTTTAGTAATTAAGGCGTGAAAGCGTAACAAACAAACAAACAAACTCACATCCGCATTTATAATATTAGTTAGGATACCTATTCTGTCCCCGCCTCGATGAGCTCATTTTTTTTTTTTTATTCTTATATGTTATTCATTGTGCATTTTTTTGCTTTAAACGTGATTGAACTATTTTGTTCTTATGTTTCGGTTAAGTGTTTTCTGCCTTAATAATGTGCACGCAGTAGTTGTAGAAGTATCAACAATTTAAAAGCTGTTTAAGTGCTATTAAGCCTACTTTTTTTAACCATTGCAGCCATATTTGTTTGAATTTGAAACTCTTAGCAGGACAGTGAATTAAGTCAGTTTCTGCCCTAACTCTAGTGTCTTTTTGGCGATCGGAACCAAAAGTAAACTTTCAGTTTTGTGCACCGAAAAGTCCGACTTCTTGCTGAATTGCATTTTTTTGCTATTAGGAACTCTAATTATAATTGCAAAAAATTTTTTTAAACTCTTTTTAACTATATTTGGTGTTTTATTTTTTCTGTATTTTACAATTTTTAATGAAGATATTTTGAGTTTTTATGTATTTTTGCCTTGTCGCTTAGTGAGAACTAATGAAATAAGTCTAAGTGAAATACAGCAAAAAGTGTGAATAATTTAACAGTCCGTAAAGGAGCTCATGTGGTGTCCACATCAGATTTTTAAAACAAAGGCTCACAGCAATTATTCTACTGAAAAGTTTTGTTTTGATTTTACTACGCTAAATTCACTGTGCAAATAATCCTATAAATCCTATAAACTTTTCTAATGTATCAAAAATATTTCTTGAAAATTTCATGATGATCGGTTAAGTAATTAAGGCGTGAAAGCGTAACAAACAAACTCACATTCGCATTTATAATATTAGTTAGGATTACGTCTATTTAAACTACAGCAGGTTTTTAAAATAAAAAAAAATAATAATAAATAGTCACCTTGAATTTAAGCAGCAGGATTTTAAAAACTGGATACGATCGGTTTCAGATGGAAGATCTGCAAAAATTCATTGTTAATTTAAGCTATACCCTAATTACAAGTCTTAAAAGTTTGAGTAAAAATTGGAAATTCAAAGCAATACGACGTTTATGGTCTAATAAATTTATTTTATTGAATTCAGCTTACAAGGATTTAGTTATATACACGTTTGAATGATTAGAATAGTAAATACGTTATAAAACCCCAATTAATCTTAACAGTAAAGTACATCATTTAATCTCTACATATAACAAAACAAAGAGTCTGTGTGTGTGTGTGTGTGTGTGTGTGTGTGTGTGTCTTTCGTTCGTGTTGCGAGTAAGCTAATAGACCCAGGGCCACGAAATTTGGTACATATTTGTATCTACACAAGAGCCACTGCACCTCGAAGCGATTTTTTCGAAATTCGAATTCGAATTTTTTTTATTTTATGTTTTGTGACCAAATCGCGTCATTTTGAGACATAATGGGCTACAGGAAAGCGAGATTTCACTCTATACATTTCATTTTTACATCGTCGTGAAGCGTAGACACTTAGCTATTTTACGAACTTAAAATAAATTTCGTATTTCAATAAATCGATTAAATACGAATTTATTTAGGAAGGTGAGCTTAACACCTTTTCAGCGGAATTTTTTTTAAAAAAACTTATTTTAAAAAATGTGCTGTTTATTTTCCTTTGATTTTTGGACACGTTGAACTTTAATCCTTTCGACTCCTTTTAAAAAAAGAATTTTGGAAAAATAATAATATTTTGTATTTTTTTAAAATTTTTTAAATGAAGCTTCCGAATACACTTCTCACATCTCAGATATTTTAAAATGTAGTTTTGGCAACAATTTTCCTTTCTTATTGTTGTTGATAGATTTTTGATGAAATTGCATCATTTTGAATACTTTCATTCTGTTAAAAATTTCGGTTTGGCAACAATTTTTCATCGTATTTCTTATGTTACTGTTTTTAAGAGACTGAAAAGTTTAAGAAATTAAAAAGTTGTTTCTTTTTGCAACGGTAAATTGTTTAATTACTTTATTGGGATAATTAACATTTGTATCAAGGGATATTGCTTATTTCATTGTAATATTATGTTTTAATTGTATATAATTTTAATTATAAAAGAGTTTTGCATGATGTTTTTTAACCTGTTTAAGTTCTTAATCTGTTTATACCATTTGAGTTCTTAAGATTTTGCAAGGGGAAGTTGGTTAATTTATTTATTAGGATACTTAATATTTATATTAAGTGATATTGCTTATTTCGTTGTATGCTTTTTATATGTAATGCATTTTTAACTGAATTTTTTTTTCTGTTGTTGTTTGTTTCTTTTTCGATAAAATTGTTCTGCAGAGTAAAATTCTGTGCAGTTTTCAAATTTAATGTTTGGTGTTCTCTTTAGGCATTTTTCTGGTACACTTAAAAGCCAGACGAAGGCTGGCCGCGCAGCGGCTAGTTAGTAATAAATTAAACTCCTCGGCGTTTTCTTTATTGTTTCATTCTTTAAAAGTAAATACTTATTTAGCAGTGAAAACAAGTGAAAACTTCAGTGCATTCACTAAAAATAGTGAATTAAACATCTTTTTTAGAAGTGATTTATAACTGTCGACCTTAACTGAAGAATTATGGCAATTAAAATTTTCTACGTACTAGAAATTATATGAAGGTCGTTTATCTTCCGAACATTACAGTAATTTATAATAGTAAATCTTTCCAATAACAATAGGAATCATTTTGCAGTGTATCGCAAGGAATTTTTGCCATTTTGTTATTAGCCTTCCATTCATGTAATTAATATTTTATAAAAAAGTTCCTCAAAGTAAGTCTTTTAATATCTTTGGGATAATATTACAATTTTCGCTACTTTTTTACAAGCTGCTGTTTATTTTTCGAATGGAATGCGTTATTTCTACTGAAAGTATAAAATTTTATTCTTCCAACATTTAGATATGGATAATTGAAAAAAATGTAGATGCAGCCTCTGGCAACTGTTACTACATACTAACGTATATGATCTTGAATTTCTCTTTCACGGGTCCTTGCATGCAGCCGGTTTTCAATGTATTGCCATTTGACAAAGCATAAGATGTTTAATTTATCGTTCACATTTAATCAGTTTGTTATTCATTAACCATCAGTTGATCAATTTAAAGAGAGGAATTAATAAGAGCAGTTCTTGAAAATTAAAGTTTTTATTTAAATTTTTTAAACAATTTATTCAACTGACAGAACTGATATAACATAAGGTGCATTTAATTTACAATACTATATTCAATTAAACATTTTTTATAAAATATTTGCAACTTTGCTGTAATTTTAAAAACATATGTTTCTGACGCAATATTTGTTACGTAACTAATGCAGAATAAGTTAAAAATTGTTTTTAATATTTTCATTTTAAAATTAACATTTTTAAAACATTTTAATTGCTAACTAAAATTCTTCTTCTTAAAGTATTAAAATATAATCCTCTGATTTGAACTCTTCACACTATAATTATTTTTTTTAAAGTTTATTCGTTTGAACTTGAATACCTTTAATTTTCATCATTCTTCTCCTACTTCATTTACATGATTTTTTTTCTACTTCATTCATAGGATTGTGTTTCAGTAAATTGAAAAAAAAAAGATTTGGATGAAAATAAAAATGGAACATACTTTAAGGAAATTACCCTATTACATATAAAAAGGTTAAATTGTCTTAAAAGAAAGTTCCAAAATCATTCCAAAACAATATTATTGTAGAAAAAGACGTATGTCGAAAACGTCTATCGCATTGCTTATGAAAACTAGTTTGACTTAAGAAACTGGGACATAATGATTATCTTACCGAAGTTAAAGGCGATACAGAGCTAACCTAGACTCAATAAAAGCTCATTCATTATTTTAAATAATACAGATGTATAAATATATTGCTTCACAAGTATGTAAATTTAATACAGTACATATTTACAACTACTATAATTGTATATTTTTGTCTTTATGTGTCGAAAATGGTTTCTATGTATTATCTGAAAAAACAAAGTCCTTTCCAAAAAGTTTCCAATTAGTTCGAATAAATGGAAGTTTACTCTAACTATCAGTGTTTCAAAAATTTCATATTCTGAGCCGCATATGGATTAATTTTGAACACCGCATAATCAAATTTATATTCAGTATATTAGATATAAAAGTCTACCAGAAAATTTTGTCCGTTTGTGAAGCGAAAGAAAATAATACATTTTTCATACTTTAATTATATACATAAAAAAAAAAAAAAAAAAAAAAAGAGACGCACCAAGAATGAGTTATCCGAATGGGAAGAAAATCGGTAGAAGAGCGTACATGTACAGAAAACAAATGGTTACAGTTTGAGAAACATTGGATGATAGGATGTTCGGCAAGCACTAAGGCAAGCAGTAGAAACATGTGCAGTGTGGGGGCGGGCATTATGTTGCTGAAATGTAAGTCCATGGTGGCGTGACATGAAGGGCAACACAACGGGCCTTAGAACTTCGTCGACGTACCGCTGTGCTGTAAGGTTGCAAACGGATGACAACCAAAGGGGTCCTACTGTGAAATGAAATGGCACCCCAGACCATCACTCCTGGTTGTCGACCTGTCGGAAGCCTGCCGGAAGACAGTCAGGTTGGTATCACACCGCTGTACGGGGCGTCTCCAGACTCGCCTTCGCTGGTCATCGGGGCTCAGTTCAAAGTGGGACTCATCACTGAAGACTAGTCTACTCCAGTCAGTAACATTCCAGGGCGAATGAGCCTGACACCAAACGGGCTGCAAACGGGCTTGATGTTGTACAAAGGTCAATGGTAGTCGGCGCAAGGGGCGCCGTGACCTCAGCCCACTTTCTGTGAGCCGTCTGTGAATGGTCCTTGTGGTCATTGAAGCATTAGTTACACGTACAATCGATGATAATGACGCATCTGGGGCTCTGAGTGCCCTTCTGACGATTGCTCGGTCTTCACGTTCCGCCGCTTCTCTAGGCCTACCATTTCATTCTTGACGCTGTGTGCGGCCATGGTTTACCCATTCCTGCCAACATTGTCTAATAGTGGCACCGCTTCTGCTCAAATGTCGAGCTACTCGCCGATAAGGCCAACTGGCTTCTGCGCCCAACTACACGACCTCTCTTAAATTCTGATATCTACGCATATCGTTCGCGCACCTGTATGCGAGGCATAGTTACTGTCTACCAGAGTACGCGGAATGAAATTCGTGAAGAATTTTTGACCTGGAATCGTAATTTCTCCTCTTAAATATCCTGACAGTTGCGCAGATCAGATGCGCTGTAGCGACAACCGTTCATTCATTGGCAGCCAAAATGTAAAATTTTGCATTTTCCATCGAAACTTTTACGCATATCAATTCGTGTCCGATTTACTTTATACCTTCTCGGTGCTTCGTTTTTTTGTCTAAGACTGTATATTGTGGGATTTTACTTATCTAATTCCAATGTTCAATCTTAGAACCCCACAAACACTAACAAGCGAATAATCGCTTAAGTGTGAGAATAACCATGTTAGACTTAAGAAGAATTAACTACCCTTTATTTTTCAGAATAGTTACAATCAACTCCTAACTTGGAGTATACACAAAGCTTCCACTTGGGCTAGAACTTAAATAATTAAATTAAATTAATTTAAACTACAATAAATTAAACCAATTCTATAGCCGAAGCTATCAGGTTTCTAAGTAGTTGGCCCCTAAATATTAATTTAATCGGCGAAGCCAAGCAAGGGCCTAAAGTATGGCCGAGCGTAGTAGCTGAGAGAGAGCGTAGTCAAAAGGCGAACGAGTGCTGGTTAGGGAATTAGACTCTCTCTCGAAGTAGGCGAAACATCGACTTAAATAGTACTCTTACTCATTTGCATTAACTGCGTTTCTGAAATTACATTTTGGTAGGAAATTGTAAGCTGAAATTAGAACTGATAGAATAGGTGCATAACTTAAAATAACTGTTGATAAAATTAGGATAAACCTCAGATCTTGCCGTACCAGAATTTAACTTTTCGAAGAATAAGGTCTCAAAACGACCTTCTTTAAGAGTGTAAATTCTACAAACAAAACTCTTTCTCGTCAATGTTTTCAACTAGTAGCAAGTGTGCTTGCTTGAATTCATCATTAAAACTTTTCCTGCTTAGGGCCAACTTTACACAATATCTAAAGCTATACTAAAACTAAGAATTTTACATTCACAAGTTTTGTTTACGAATTGACTTGGAAACAATCATCTGCTTCTTTTCTTGAGTCTTGGTCCTTCCGCAAATTACCCGGAAGGAAACTATGTTAGTGATATTCTTTCATAAACCATTTCCAATTTGGTTACCAACCCTCTTTATTGAAATTATTTTTCGCCCTCAAACACTTTCATTCACACCAAACTTTAAAATCTCTTCCCCCCACGCTCTCCAGAAATTGTTCTAAGTGAAACGAGCGTTTTATTGTTGCGTTATCGCGAAGATACACTACCAACTATCCAATAGCTACGATTTGTTAGAAACTTAACTTTCCAGACCTTAGAAGACTCCTTAAACACAAAACTAGATCTAATGTCCTAAAATAGAACTTAATTTAAAATTCTTAAGGGAAGCCTGGAGAGTCTAACTTTAAATACATTCAATCTATACTTTCATTCAAGATCTACTTACACAAGGCATTTAGAGTCATGCTTGACAAAAACTTACATTTGTACAAGTTTAACTTTTACAATAGTTTAAAAGCTGACATTAGCATTTATACATTCAATAGAACATTTTAACATGTAATATTTTAAAATTCATTTTACATCATTCGTTATAGTTGCTATAGAAAATTTACAAAGTTTTGCTACAATCTTTCTTTAAGTCAACACATTTGAAAACTTCCGACTAAACATATTCACAAATTAGTTTCTAGCAACTTGAGAATTCTTAAAAAAAAGTATTTACAAAATAAATTCTCCCCAACTTGCGAATTGAAAAAATCTTTTCTGTTTAACAGATAATTAAAACTATATTCTCGCAACTTGCAAATTCAATTTCTTGCTTTCAACAGTATTTAGCAACTTTAAACACATGACATAAATCGAACTTCCAATACAAAATAGAAAAACAAGGAAAATTTTCACTTATCTTTTTTGGTTTCTATACTCCTCCATTCTTTTCTCGCAGAATTCTTGCCATGTGAGAGATCTTAAACTTCTCAGTCTTCTCGGGCGGCTAGTATTCACTTCCGGCCCTTCCTTTCTTTTCGTTCCTCGGGCGTTGAATTGGCCTGCCTTTCTCGTCGGTTGATGGTTCTGAAACTCTGGCCTCCTCTTTTCCTTATAGTAACCGGACCTTCCCTCAGGATCTTTCAATCTTTGCTTGGTTTTCCTAATTTCCTGAAATGGAATGGATCTTGCCTCAGCGGATCGTGTTCTCGTAGATCTTGGCTCCCATATTCCTATGGCTTCTTTCGAGGTAGTTGGCTTCAGTTCTGGCGTTGGACGTTTTCTTTGAATATTATCCATGGGCCTTTTCCGCTTCCCACCGGCGCTGGCTTCTGTTGAAGGGGAACTTTTGTCTGTTTCGTTCTCTTGATTCTCGCTACGCCTGAACATTGTGGCTGCTGTTGCGTTTGCTTGGCGGTACTTTCTTCAGTGTTATCCGCTTGTCTTCTTTTTGTTGCTGGGGGATCCCTGCTACGCGACGGCGAAATCCATATTCTTGGCAGGCTGCCAGGAACCTGCAATAGATCTTTTAAAACTAGAAAATCCGTACGACTATAGTACGGTTTCAGCTGATCCACGTTAGCAATTGTTCGCTGTCCATTTTCCGCCTTTAAGTAAACCGTAGAAAATTTAATTTTCTCGATAATGAATGGCCCCTCAAATCTGGGGTCAAATTTGACTATCCTATGTTCGGGTGCAGATGATACGGAATGTTCTAATTTTAACAGTTTCTGGCCTATCGTACATTCTACCTCGCGTCTCTTTCTATCGTAATAGATTTTCTATTTCAACCTTGCCACATCAGAATTTTTGATGGCCTCATTAATAATTTTCTGGATATTATTCAATTTAAACTCTTCCTGTTTTTGTTCAACGAAAAATAGCTTATCCAGTGACGTTAAAATTTTTCTTCCTGCGAGTTTTTTTTTTGTGTGGTATCATGTTTTGCTGTTCTCAAGGCAAAGCCTAATTCATTGACACCGTTTTTGAAAAACGTATTTTCCTTAGAGGCGAAGATTTCAAGTAGCACTGGACTAACATCTGCTTCGGTTTTGAATTTTTTCCCTTCAAAAAATTTTGCAAAGAGAGAAACAAATGATAATCGGTGAGTGCTAGCTCAGGGGAGCATGACAGATTTGGGCAGATTTTCGCAGCCTAGCTGTACGATTTTCTGACGAGTCGCCAAAGCAGCATGTGGTCTAGCATTATCGTGATGCATGATGCGCTTTCTAACGAACATCGGCTGCCTATTTTCTTTGACTGCTTTATTTAAATCATCTATTTTCTGAAACAATCTTTTTAAACTGAGCTTTTCGTTAGGCTTTAGCTCGTAATGTACTGTCCTTGGACGTATCATCACGTACATCGCGTTCTTTTATTCAGGCTTAAGCTTTAGAGATGTACGAGATAGATTGTCCTGTCTCACAGTTGTTCTTTTCCTAATGATATTTTCGCAGATAATTTACTTTTCATCATCACTTATTATCCGGTGCAAGAAAGGTTCGTTTTTGTTCCGAGCAAACAGAGATGGCGACTCCATCATACAAATCTTTTTCATTTAGCTCATGAGATAACGTATTTGGAATATAATATTAAACCAATCCTAGTTTACGAATACGGACCAAAATGGTTTGTTGAACTGAGTTAAGCTTTTCTGCAGTATCCGATGTTGTCAAAAAAGAGTGCTCCTATGTCATGGTCGTGAGAATATCATGATCGATTAAAGATGGCTGCCTACAGCCTGGCTTATCACTGAGGTCGAAATTAGCGGCTTGACATTTTTCGACCCATTAACCTGAATGTTCTACCTGAAACTGCATTTCCAACAAAACTTTCACTAAATTTCGACACGCTTCCGTAGCATTTCTTTCTTGTTGGGGTTTGTACAATATATAGCATCCTAAATGAATTTTATCAGTAGCCATATTTGCACGAACACTTC
Source organism: Stegodyphus mimosarum (assembly GCA_000611955.2). NCBI lineage: Eukaryota > Metazoa > Arthropoda > Arachnida > Araneae > Eresidae > Stegodyphus > Stegodyphus mimosarum. Next base: position 912,289 of record KK113282.1, on the reverse strand, counting down.
TCACTTAATGATGATATGAGATACTTTTATTTCAGTTAATTTAGAAGAGTGCACTTGAAATGCAATGATAAAGAAAGACAGACACATATGTTTTAAATGAACACGTGCATGCATGTTGAAATTTGAAATAATTGTACAGCACGTCCGGCTAGTATGAGAAGGTCTTAAGTTCGAGTTCCTGAGAAGACATTGCTTATTTTTCTCATATCCTACTTCAAAATAAAAACGCTTTATAATCTCTGTAAGTAAAGTGAGTTCTGTTGTAATGATAATTCAACGAAATATATGACCAGAAGCCTATTCTGAGTGCTAATTAATAGCAAGACGTATTCCCCTTTTCTCACACTTAGTTTTAAATTCCATTGACGTTTGTTTTGCAATACTGCATGAGATATTAAAGTTAAAAAATCATTTAAATTCAATTTTTATTCCTAAAATACGATATTCGAATATTTTTGAAAACAGAATTAAATCTTAATTATTTTCACATAATGGAATTTAATTCAAATATTTTAACGGGTTCATAAAATACAGCCTTTTAAATTTTTATCCAAATTATTTCCTTTTATGCTTAAAAAATTTTCAGAATACCAATATTCAACGTCCGCATGTGTTCTTTTGATATTTTAGATATCACTTTCAAGAAACCATTTTGAAACAAAACAATAACTGCTTCTTGTGAGATAAGTCTAATCAGTTAATACCTGTTACCATAGAAACAAAGCCGGCATTTTATTCCCTTTATTCCCATAGATAAAAGCAAGAAAGAGAATCAAGATTTTTTTTAGTTTAGAATTTTGACGTAAAAGTATACTTTGAAATTTATTTTTAAGGATATTTGTTAAGAATTATTTTCAATATTTTTTAATTGAATTTTAAATTGATAGCTTAAAAGTTACTGAGCTAGAACGTATTTATACATACAGCGTTTATATAATTTTGTACGTATTTTAAGAAGTTTGATTCAAGACCATAGTCAGGTACAAAGAATTCTCTTAAAACGACCATCCACGATTTGGGTCTTCTGTGGAAAAGGGTCTTATTAGGAAGATGATATTCATTACCGATACTTGGATACATTCTCTGACATATTGGTCACTACCAGTCATGGTTGTTTTAGGGAGGTGGTCGCCATAAGAGATTTTATTGTAATCTCTTTCAAAATTTTTATGCCATTCAGTTTATCAGTACACTGTATGGGAGCTATCATTACCTTCGTTAGACATAAAATCTATACACTTTGAAGGAAAAGGGGATTAGATTAAAGAGGCTAATGTTTTAATTCAGAAAAAGTGCAGTAATATCAGAAGATTTCTCAAAGAAGAAAAACCAGCTTCAAAATATTTTATTTTCAAAACAAGGAAAAAACTGTAGATAATATACAACCATTACTTAAAAGTTATCTTAGCAGTTTTTAAATTTAGCACTAAAAATGATAATGTATTTCATTATAAAAAGAACATCAGCTTTTTACAAACTTTTTTATAATACATATTTATTAAAAGTACATTGGTACACTGCGAACAAAAAAAGGGGGAGACAGTTTTATATCTCCCGTTCTACTGGGCCGATTGACGAAATTCAAATTGCGTTTTTCATGTCTCGACAGCGCGACTTCGGATATATATTTGATTTATATACACTGGTGTCCAAAAATTAAGGACGAAGTCGAAAAATTAGCATATCAGCTGAACGAAGAGGCAGAGCGGACAGAAAGACCAATCAGAAGATTAAGTAAGGTGATGTACGGTAGCACATGCGCAGATATGCAGGTAGACGTAATGGGGGAGTGTCTGAGTAGTATAAAGCATGTTGTCGGTGTAAGATCAGTATTTCTGGCAAAGAGATTGCACGCCGTATAGCAGTTAAAATCACACCGAGTTGCTGCTTCAGCGAGAAATGGCGAATAATCAATCTGTTAGACGACATCTGGATGCTTTTACCCGAGGTCGAATCATTGGGAAGTTGGAGGAAGGCCGCAGGGTGACAAGTGTGACTGCAGAGTTCGGAATTGCTCACAGCATCGTTTCACGACTTTGGAGACAATTTCAAACTACAGGAACAGCTATCCGGGGGTTTAGTAGTGGTCGTCCAGGAGGAACCACACCCGCAGATGACCGGTATATTGCCTTACAGGCCAGGCGGCAGAAAGCGTGAGAAATCGCTAGACACACGACACAGGCGACTGGACGACCGATATCGCGTTTTACCGTGGCCAGAAGACTACACGGTGGTGGTCTGTTTGCACGACGCCCTGTACGGTGTGTACCGTTAACGCCTGCCCACCGGAGAAGGCGTTCTCTGTGGTGCCGGGAACACCGGAATTGGAGAGACAATGAATGGGGACGAGTGCTCTTTACAGATGAGAGCAGATTTAGTCTGAGTTGCGATTCTAGACACATACACATCTGGACAGAGCGGGGAACACGCAATAACCCCTTCAACATCCTCAAAAGGGACTGTTTTGGAGGTCGCGGAGTTCTCGTTCGAGCAGACATAATACTTTGTAGCCGGACCGACCTTCATATCTCCCAAGGAGGTTCGTCACCTGGGACTGCTATTGTAACGAGGTGCTTCTTCCTTACATGCGTCTTTTCCCAAGGGCTATGGGTCCTCAGTTCCTCTTCATGGACGACAACGCTCCACCTCATCGCACAGTTACTGTCGAAGAGCTGTTGGAGAGTGAAGATATTGAACACATGGATTGGTCGGCAAGGTCTCTGGATCTAAATCCCGTCAAGCATGTACGGAACTTACTAGGGGGACCCGTGGCAGCACGTAACTTATCGCCAGTAACGATTCCGAAACTGCGATTGGTGCTACAAGAGGAACGAGCAGCAGTGTCTCAACAGCTCATTAACAACCACATATCCAGCATGCACAAATGATGTAAAACCTGCCTAGCAGTCAGGGGAGATCATATCCCCTATTAAAGACCGGATGTTTCTTGCTGGACACCCATCACAGGGATGTTTCGGCCTTCAGTCGCATTGCGCTCCATGCTACTTTTTCAATAAAGCTTCTTTTTATCCGTCTGATTTCTCTTTTAGTAAGTGTTGCTTACATTATTCATGTCCTTACGTATTGGGGATCTTACCGTATTAAATGTGTTGATTTGGAAAGCTTTTGTACAAAGTTATATTGAAAAAACCGTCTCGTCCTTAATTTTTGCACACCAGTGTATAACATTAATCTAACATAGGTATTTTGACACAATGTCGGACTTTTTCTGAAACAGCATGCCAATGTTTTTTTCATATTTCGATTCTACGACTCAAATTATGCCTACATATTAAATTTCGTAATTTTGGTAACAAAAGAGAAATTTCAAAATTTATCTTGGCGCATTTTTTCAGGTTGCACCAAGAATATTTCACTTAGCGAACTTCTTAATTTATAGCAACCTATTTTACTTTCCTTTTGTTCATTGTACAAGAGAGGGAAAAAGGCATTGTTCATACTTTTTAAGAAACCGCGCTCATTTTAAGAAACCGCGTTGGCGTTATTATCGCTTATAACAAATACACCAAATTTCAAAAGGCACCAATATGTAAATTCACATATATCTTATAAAATTTTGAATAAAAAAACTATAATATTTTTCAGGTATGGTTAGAAATGTATCTACTTTAAGATGACAGTAAAAATTTTATAGGTTATAATTAAAAACTTTTTTCGAAAAATCTATAAAAAATTATCTAAAAATACAAATTTTAAAAGTAAATCATAATAAATGGGCTAATTTTATTTGGAATGAACCTAAATTTCGAAATGTTAGAGTAAGAATCAAATAAATTTAATAAAAAAAGAGATATTAAATATATACCAAATTCAATTAACATTGAGGAGCTAATTTTTGACTTTGATTAACATTGAGAAGCTAACTTTTAGACCTAATTTTTTTAAGAACTACTCAAGCGATTTTTACAAAACTTGGCATTTTGGCATAATTTGAGTAGTAGAATCGAAATATGGAAAAAAATTGGCATGTCATTTTAGAAAAAGTCCGATTTTATGTCAAAATACCAATATTAGAACAATGCTGTATAAATAATACATATCCTAAGTCGCGCTTTTGAGACATGAAAAATGCAAATTGAATTTCGTCAATCAGCCCAGTAGAACGGGAGATATAGAAATGCCCCTCTTTTTTTTGCGCAGTGTACATTTTCAAACATTTGGCAAGCTCTTTGTAAAAGTTTACAGGAAAACTTTTAAATAAGGGGACAGATATTTATTTTAAAAATTAAATTACGTTTCTGTAAATGGAAAGTGCACCTGGAAGTTATACTTTCATTTAGCTAAATGCATTATGATTTCAAATGCAAAATAAACAGATTTCTTGAAAGTCTGTCTCATAAAGATTATATCATTTGATTTAAAATTTATATCATAAACTCCTTTGTTATCAGTTTTGTTAGGCAGTTAATTTTCGCCGAAACTGCTAAAGAATTTCGTAATAAAAACAATGTTTGCTAAACTTCTAGAAAAATTCTCAATTTTAAGACAAATGTTTTAGACTTGCAAGCATTTTTACTTTCTTGTACGAAGTAAAGGAAGTATTGCAATCGCGAAAAATTTCGAGTATCATATTTCAACGAAAATGTCCATTTAAACCGCTCTCGAAATCATTTGAACCATGTTTTTGCTTGACATTTGTAAAAACAGGCAGAATAAAAGACTGTCTTTGCAAAAAGGTGTGAAAAATGGATTTAAAATCAATTCAGATGAGATTTATTTTGTCTGTATCTCGCATAACTCAAGAACGAATAGCCGTAGAATGTTAAAATTTTGCATATGCGACTGCTATAACATGTAGCCGTGCACCTCCCTCTTTCGTTGCAATCGGCTGCACCAATCGCATATAAATACATGTATATATATATTTCTACTCTGCTACCTCGCTCGGTGAACTTAGACTTTTTATTCTTATATATTGGTAAATTGGGAATTTTTTGCTTAAAAAGCGATTGAATTATGTGATTTTTATGTTCCGGTTAAGTCTTTTATGCCTTTTGGTAATCTGCATGCAATAGTTGTAGAAATATCAACGATTTAAAAGTTTAAGTGGCGAGTTAAGCCTAACGAACCACTATTTGTTTACATTTGAAAGTCAATAGAATAGTGAATTAAGTCAATTTCTGCACTTTCAATGTCTTTTTGTAGAGCGGGACCAAAAGTAAACTTTCAGTTTTGTGCACCGAGAAATCTGCTTTCTTGCCCGCTGGCTGAACTGTTAGTTTTTGCGTAGAAACTCTAATTTTAATTCTCAAATATTTTTTTAAACTGTTTTAATTGTTTTTGGTGTTTTATGTTTTTTTGCATTTTACAATTTTTAACGAAGATGTTTTGAGTTTTTATGTATTTTTGCTTTGCCGCGAAGTGAGAAATGAATTAATTGAATGAGAAATATATCTCTAATGATATTCGAGGAAATAAATTAAATGAAATGCAACAAAAAAAAAGTGTGTAACTGAATAAGCCACACAAGGAAGTCACGTGGTGTCCACATCAGAATTTTTTATTAATGTAGTTGATTATCTTTGTAATGTTATAAATTTAATTAGTTAAAGCTATTTCAATATTCTATTAATTATATTTAATTCAGTTAGAAATTCTGATACTGCACCTCGTCAGCAATTGCAGCTTCTGTTACTATCCTTTCGTTTCTTAATATAGATTTAAATTTTTAAACAAATTCAAATTTTGGCTAATTACAGTTCTAGATTGAGGTTGATTTCATAATGAAATTCTAGGCATTTCAAGGACGTGAACTGCATAAATTTTCTATGATAAAACCAACTTCAGTCTAAGATTTAATTTTACTTGGATTTAAATATGCTTTTTGACCTGTAAATGTTATCAACCGTGTCAATTTTTCTCCTCAAGCGCAGAAATAGAATAAACCTTTCAAATTATTGTTATAAAATAGAATTCGCTTCTGCTTTCAGAGATTCGACCAAACAGCAAAGAAGTCTTTTATTTTTAGCTTAATTCACTTCGATTTTACACACACAAAGATTAAAAATTCTAAGTTTTTTTTGCTGATGAGCCAGCTATAATTTTTTATTCAGTACGCGAGGCAATGGTTGTCACGAGTTTCATAACAATAAATAAATAATAAAATGTATAAAAGCAAAAATATTAGATAAAGATCTTAAAATTTTTATGCTAATTTGTAAATTTGCTTTCCTCTTTTAAACTTTAAAAACCAAAATATTAGAAATGAACTACAAAGTTAGCTACAACGAATTTATGCATAAATATTAATCTAACATAATTTTCTTCCATGGTAATTTAATTTTAGTTATTATACACAATGCTGAATGAATGCAGAGGACTGCAATCCTTAAGATAAATACATCATATATGCTTTATATATGAAAGGGCAGAATTCAGGGTAAACGTTTTTTTATCAGAAGGAGCCTTACTTTATGTCATCAGCAGCTGCTCCCAAAGGTATGTGCTGAGAATTAGTAAATGATTCAAAGGATAACTTTTAAGATGTTTGGATAAAAAGGCCGAAGGAACACATGCTTTATAAAATGTTGAAAAATCATGGTTTATAAAAGCTCTGTTCACATCAGTATCACTTTTATCTCGACTAATCTCATTCGCAGCACACAAACACT
>KK113282.1:885877-905639 GCA_000611955.2 Stegodyphus mimosarum | reverse complement strand
AAGGGAGATTTGAAAATGGTTACCTTTTTAATTTCCTTCACCTAGAATTCAAAAATCCTTTCGGGGATTCATTACTGAATTTTTCAGTTAGTTCTAAATCTAATTTACGATTCCTGTTTCAGAAGAATTGTTTAATAACGTAGTGAAATCGACTACTTCATTCACAATGAGAAGTTTCTGAAGCAATCTTAACTTCTGGACTAAATCTTAGACAGGTCCATACAATTTATAGATCCCTTACTTGTAATTTTCCATTCAGACTCATGAGCTGATGAGTGTCATGCCCATTAATTATCATTTAAATTTTATTTCATAGAAAATCGATTCTCCCAAATGCTATCCAGAGTTTTATCATTTACCTCCTAAAATCAGAGAACGAGGTTAAGTAAGTTACACCACTGATGAAAGTACTTTGTAAGGAAAGCTTTGAACTGATTGATTTTTAGCCCACTAAACTTTATCAAATTTATTGTAGAAACAAATTTTTCTATATCTGTTGCTTTCTCAAGCGTTATTCTTGGTGAGTATTAGATATTAGACAACAATTTTAACAATAAATTTCCAAATACTTTATCTGCATTACAGTTGTTGGGGCTCTAACTAAAACTTTCATGAATGCATTCCATTTCATCAAAAATTCTTTTCAAGGTACTCGGCTTTTCAGTGGGCCTTAAGTCTCATAGTTTTTAATTATTACCCAATCTCTTCGGGATTCTTCTGTCGTAGGTTATCAACAGTTCCCTGAAACTTTTGTAGAATGCTGAGTTGTTGTAAAATTAGCCAGAATTAAATCAGTAATCAGATAATTTTTTAAAATTTGGTGGTTAAATCGTTTACTGTTTTAGTAAGGGAAGACTTGTTTTCTGTGTTATCGACATTTTATCAAAATATGCAAAAGACTTAAATATGGTCAGGCACTTTGCATTTTGGTCAAGCATATAAGCCCTTCATCTAATAATAGTTACGTTAGCTAGGAAATTTAGTCAACTGCCAAATATTTCATCTTGACAATAACTTTAAAAATTTCCCTTTCAGCTTTAAATACAGATTATTGTCCAGTGACCTTTTTTTAGGGAATTCACTTAATTATTTCTTTTCTGGTCTGCATGATAACCACATTTTCTATCCCGTTTCGTAATATAATGTTTTTTGCTGTTACGTTTTTCAAAGTAGTAGATATGTTTCATTGACATATTAAGTACAATATGCTCCAATGTGTTCTATAACAAAAAAGAATTAATTTACAAAGTTTTATAAAACTCTGGATTGAGATAATCACTACAGATTCCATATTTAACGTGATGTATTTTGATATTTAATATGAAAACCACTAATGTTAAGATATCTTAGTGACTAAGAGATAAGTCTCCTTCTAAGAATGAATTCCTAACGAAAAGTTAAGAAAGAAATGTTGATATGAATTTTTGTATGGAATAAATGGGTAGTTGAGATTTTAATTTGCCTGGATAAACCAAAACTACCGTGACCGTGAGGTTCTTAGAGCCTTTCCTTTTATCGAGCTATTCGACTCATTAACTGTATGTTAAATCTTAAGAATGAATTAATTTAAAGCTTTTTTTAAATATAAGCATTTCTATAATTTAAACCACATGTTTCTGATTAAGATCAAGAATAATTAGACACTTCTTTGTCCCAATGATGAAATTAATACCTGATGAAATCTGGCAAAATTCCAGTTGATTAAATTTTTCTACAAAATTTCTTTTTTCTACCCCACTTCCAATATCTGAATTTCTTAAAATTTCAAATGGTAAGCGAACACGGTTAAAACTTTTGGTGGGTCATGAGCTGAACAAATGTGATATAAACGCAACTTTACTATTATCAGAATATTGTGTGCTCCAGCATACTTTTAATTAATAAACTGACGCCTTTTAAATCACTCGATTAGAGAGAGGAGAGACTACTTAATTATTTGATTGTCGCAAAGTACACCAGGATATTTGCCTATGGGAACAGATAACTTTAAGGAGAATTTAGAAAACACAAGGAAGAAATGTATCACGTTGAAAGTGTTTTTATAGTAGTTTCCAAACTCTTAATTATTTTCATAAAATTCACATTTTCCAGAGTGGTGGGCAAGTGAGTAAAGGAAAGCATAAACACAAAGATAATAATAATTATCATTAAACAAACTTACAACTTGTAGTAGAACAACATATCCATTTTCATTTTTGAAGTAATAAATAGGAAAAGCCCTAGTGAGTTAGATTTCGAAACTGAGACTAATTGGAACGGACAGTTCTAATCACAATAAGTTAACTTCTTCAAGAAATGTACGCAGGATGCAGGAGCGTTGATAGCATATTAAAGCGAACAATTATTTTCGATTAATGATTTTCTGTGGCAAGCAATAGCTGCAATAATGCCATTTAACAGTCAGTGCTTGAGTATGACTTTATCAAATGACAATCGCTACTGTCAAGAGACGATGTCATCGGGGATAACTGTAATTGTAACTCTGATGAATTATTTAAATTCCATACATCGTGTTTGGAAAAATTCTTTCTCCTGTGTCTATGGGATGCTCATGTTCTCATGTGCATTGCTTCCAGGGGACACATGTATTCATGTGCCCCTGGAAGAAACTCCGGAATCTTATTCTTGAAATAAACTTTAGCAGTGAAAGCGCAATGTTCAGTATTCCAGTTCTTCATGTTGAACAAGCAAAATGTTAGATGATTAGTAAAAGAATGCTGCGTCATCTGGCTGGCATAATGCTGGCATCTGCATGACTTCAATTGTACATTATGAACGCTACCATACCACAGATGTGTATGTCAAGTAATTTTACTTGAATTAAAATATAATTGATAGAATTCAAATGAAAATATAGTGAATAACGATTTATTACACTATCTCTCAAAAAGGGAAACAGAAAGGCCATCATATGATAATAGTTACAAAAAAATCTCATGTTGATACCACATGTCTCCCTTGCACGTCTTATTAAATGAAAAAGTTTGTGCACATAGGTTTTTGGTACATTCAATTTAAACTTATTTCCTCGAATTATTCTAACTTAAAATGAACCGATCTCTCAACGCAAGTTGAAAATGGCATAAAAAATTAAAAATTTTGAAACTAAATATATCGATCACTTTTTGTCATACAGGAGTTAAACTTCCTAAACTTTTATTTCTTCGTAACAAGTATAAAACTTTCCAAAATATCCAAGTATAGGAAACGGGAGATCGCATTCAAAGTTAGATTTCGTTATTTGTTGAAAATTAATTTTTAAAAATTTTTGTATAACTCTGACATTGCCCAAACATGAATATTTCCCTCACGTAAAACACTTCTGTAAGTGGAAGTACGTAACTAAGTCTAACGAATGCGAAAATATAGACCTGCTAAGGGTGTGGGTATAATTTATTTTGGTAAATAAGTAATTTAATAGTGAATTTTTTTCATATTTTAACTTTCCGTATTGTTTATATTGATTTTAAATTTGACGTGATATTGCGTTTAGGTTTTCAATAATTTGCATTAAAAAATTTTTTTTTCTGTTTTTCTTTTTGTATGTTTTTGTATTTTTTTAATTTTTTGCCTGCGAAGTCTGAATTCAGCATTGGGGTATATTTTTGACTATTTGAGATTTGAGGTTTTCTTTATTATAAAAAGTATTTATTTATTAAGTTTTTACACAAACGGCAAAAAAGGTCGAAACGTATATTCAGAGCTTCTTAATTATTATTGTCTAATGACTTTATGATTTACCCCCTGACGAGTAGGAGTGGAATATTAAACAATGGATATAATTTAATATTTGATTTTCGAGTTTAAATTTTTTTAATTAAAACACATTTTTTTAAAAATTTTAACACTTATTTTCAATTTTATGTTAAAAGATTAAAGCGATTCAATCTTGATTCGTTTGCTAGTTTTTTTCTATTAGAATAATTTTTCATTTTTCGAGATAGTATAAGCTCTTCTTAATAAAAAATTTTATTTTGTACAATTAACAAATTTTTCAATGTAAGCTTCTCAAGCGCTAGAATTTATCACTTTTGTCCTAATTATTCTATAACTGTTGTTTATTTCAAATATATCTGGTACTGCCGATTGTAGTATAAAAGAGAGATCTACAACTAGATGTTATATAAGTCCTATACACAAAATTTCAACGTTATGCGAGATACATACATTCATACATACGTATAGTAAATTATCTGAAAGTATAATAAGTACTTACAGACGTCACGAAAAAAATCCCTTTTGAATCCATTTTACAATCCGTTTTGGGAAAAAGACTCAGCCCGAACGGATAGATGTCACGCAAAAAAAAAATAATAATAATAATAATCCAAATGGATTCAGGAACGGTCAAAATTAATATTTCCGCTGAAATATTATACTCGAAATTTTTTGCCATTGCAATACTTCACACAAAGCAGCAGGAAGGTTATTCAGAATAACTGAACCAATTTTAAATGACTATACTTTCAAAATTTACAAAGATACTTAAGGAAGAAGCATTAAGTGGAAGGAAAATTCTTTGAGTTCTTAATCATATGAGCAACATCAAGACGATGATCAAATTCTTGTCACATTTATTTCAGCATATCTTTTACTCAGTAGTAACAGTAGGTTTTTTTTTTAAATCATGTAGGCTGTGAAATATAGAAATGCTGGGGAAAAATGTTGTACAATTTTTCTTGTACGGTTATGTTCAATACATCTAATTAGCAACTCAAAAGCCTCGGGCTGTGCTTTTCTACCTTGATTTTTAATGTTCCCTGTCCCGGAAATAGTACTTAAAATTTGCATTACCATACATTTTGTGGCATTCTAAATATATCTCGAAAGAAAGGACGTTGAGATTCGGTGACAGACGAGCTATGGAACATTAATTAAAATTAAGCAAATCTGCTTTTATTGCCAGTTAAGCAAATGGTGGTCATCCTGCCTTAATTCAGACATCCTGCTTACTGCGGTACTATTGTACTACCTACGAATGTTCTAACGAACGGTAGATAAATCCCGTATCATTAGTATAACTGACTCTGAACAGGATTATCAATTTAAACTTCGAAAACGGCAGCACAGAAAATCTTCTGTTAGGTACTACGATTTTCTCAACAAAAAAAAAAAGAATTGTTTTTTGGAAGTTACAACGACAATTAGGATTTCTTTTGATGACACCCTAGAAGTTTTGAAATTTTCTTTATTTCTTGTGTACCAAATCAAATCAAAAAGATTAATAAGTCTGGAATTGTGCTTGTTTGGAATAAAATCAATCAATCTGAATATTCCTGCATTTTATTCCATCCGAAATATTGTACTACAAAAATACTTTGACATTTTACCAAGTTAAAATGGTTTGATCATTTGCAGAAAAACGTTACTACCATAGAGATTATTTTAATTTTGAAACCCTTTCCTTTAAATTCTTGTTTCCTACTTACAACTCCTTGCCAGAATGAGATTTCAGTATCGTGTTTTATGTACGAAGTTGAACCAGTTTTTAATGGGAAGTTCGGTCAATTCCGTAGAAGAGCTTATAAATTCTCAGTAAGGCGTGTTCTGTCTTAGCGGACCCGTCGTTGCTTTAAGCCAATCTTACTACTTTGGGCCGTATCCTTACAAGGAGGTTAGAACCTCTTTGTATCCTTATATGTCTGTTAGTTATTCACCGGTGAGGTTTAAATAAGGGCCAACTCAGTTAGTTATTTCTGTATAACTTCGGCTTAGATTTGGTTAGCTATTATTAAGTTAGTTTATTATTTTTTATCTTAAGTTAAAGCCGAAGTGGAGGTTTTCCTGTAAGCTCGAGAGGGGCCAACTGTTATTATTCTTTGAATCGAATAAAAGTGTATTTTAAACCTTCTTTGGACTTTGTTTCTGCTGCTGTAAGAAGAACAGTGGATAGTAGCTATACTGTTCTCTAGTTCTAGTTGCAAAAGCCACACATAATTTAACTAGAACCATATAAGTGTAATGAAGCTGTATTAACGTTGCTTGCGCTTTATGCCGAAAGAAAAGAAACTATTTTATTACAATTTTACTCATAAAAACAAATCTAATACATACTATTTTATGTAATAATAACAATGAAAATAATAAAAAAACAGTTAATTATTTTGTGTTATTTATTTTTGTGATTTCAGTGGCATCCAATAATTCTTTCAGATTTTGGTTCTCAATCGCGGAATTCCTAGAAAAGATTCATTGAAACCCAAAATTAGTCGGAATACAGTTTGAATATATTGGTTTAGCCAATGCAAGATAACGTAGCAGATTTTTAAAACTAAACTCTGATATTTTGTTAATTACGTTTGATGGAAGGCGGATGGAACATAGAAATATTACCGAAATAAGTGTATCTGATAACAAATTTCAATTATGGAACCGGAAAACTGCATATTATTTCATTCAAATAAAATTTATTACAAAAATTTTACATGGAAAATTTCAAATAACAATTTGATAACAAAAATTTTTTTGAAATATTCAAAACTAAATTTTTTTTTATATACATAATACAAAATAGTCATCAAAATTTACAAATTGTATTTACAAAATTACAGTGTCTCTTAATTCTGAAGCACTTTTTCTTTAATATACATTTTTTCATGAAATACAAAATGTATGTTCATTAACGACAGTATAATATAATAATAAATTTCAATAGATTATAATATTAAATTTATTATCTAAAACTAACTTTTTAATCAAAATACATTTCGTATATAATTAAAAAATAGAGTGCATTTAACACATTATAAAAATTTTTTATCTATTCGGATGACCTTGATCAACAGATAAAAAGAACAGGAACTAAAATTAATTACTTTTCTCTTTTTATCCATTTCAAAGAGAAAAATTGAATCTTTTAATATATATACATTTTAGGTAAAAAGAAATCTTTTTACTGATGTTAGCAAACATTTACGCACCTGGTTCAATAAAAATCGTTAAACAACATTAATGTAATTAATTTAATATACATTTTTGTAGAAAAATGAAATTAAACTAATCAATCAAATTATTATTAAAATTCACGTTATATAACTCTCAAAACAATTTTCATTCCTTTCTCTTTAGATAGTTATCTCGAAACTGAATCACGTGTTTAAGTCGTTTCACAGCTCCGTTTCCTAACAAAAACAATTCCTTTTTTCTGAATGATAGACTAAGTTAACAAAAGGCTGACAATTAAACTTTTAAATAGGATTGTTACCAAACACTATACAAATAAAAGGCAAAACATTCACGTATCACCTTTTTCCATTGTTTAAAACAATCGTTTTCGCAGATTTTTGTCGTTATCACTTACAAATAAGAAATGACACACACACACATACAAAACAACAACAAAAAAAAAAAATCTACATCTTTAACACAATTTTACTTTAAATGTCAGAAGGGACGAGAAGAGTTAAAAAAAATGAAAATAAAATATGTCCATTAATCTTGCCAATTCCTTCTCAGTTTTTTCAGTTTATGCTACTTTTCGTCAAAATTTTCAAAATGCAGATTCACTAATAGTGCAACAATAATAAGGCACTTTATGAAAGCATTTTATTTTATTAGTACAACATAAAAGACAGATCTTTCAATATTTAACGCAACGTGATATATAAAAAAATTGCAATAGTTATTTTTTGAGGTAGTTAGAAGAGTATAAAATTTCATTGACATTAATTTAAAAATTTTACTGTACACATATATTTAATATTTACATTCTATAGCTGCCAGTCTTGAAATATAAAAAACCCGGAAGCGGCAATACAACTTCAAAAGGACTGCATCCGCTAATTTGATTTATTGTCAATTAATACTGCCTAATTTGGACATTAAACTATTTATATCCTGATTTACGTAAAATATATTGACTTGATTTTTTATTTAATATTCAAATTTAAATTATGTTTAAAACTGTTGAGAAAATTAAAACCAACAGAGGAAACATTTCGGCTGCAAAGTACTTTTCAAAAGCGATGGAAATCAAATTAAATACTTAATGTGCATATAATTTCACAGATAAACTTAACACAGGGTGATTGATAAAAAAAGTATACACTTTCGAAATACCGTAAAACAGTAACAATCAAACACACATACCACCTCAGGGAACGGTAAAATAAGGTAGATGTATTCTTGCAGGGCTAAAGAAAAAGTATTCCCTGGTATTCTTGAAGTTTGTGTTTCGCCCCTGACGGAAGTGACGTAAGCAACAGTATGCGTGTCATGTGACTACTCATTCGAAATGGCGGCGTCTGTAGTGGAGACGGCTTTTTGTGTTCTTGAATCTAGCGAAAGGAATCCGCAACGGCATTTTCGATCAGGATCACGATTCGAAAAAGAAACTCCAGCTAGAAAATTTGTCTATCAATGGCATGAAAAATTTAAAACTAACGGGCTGTTTGTGCAAAAGTAAAAGCCCTGAACGACCGACAGTATAGCAAGAAGTCGCCGATAGAGTTTGCACCGCCATTCAACGAAGCCGGGGAAGATCAACACGGAGGGTAAGATCACCTTTGTACACCGTTCCTGCAATCAATTATGCAACTACGGGAAAAACCCCCACTCCAGGGGTTGGATCTCAGCGCTGAGGTCGCTGAACTTCATTTATAAGTCCCACTTAGGAATATTACTACTTATCGCATAAAGTCGGGAGGTCCGGGGCCTCAATCCGGAATCTCTCGAACACTATTCCAACCGCCACCGACAAGCTGGGCCCGAGGGGTCACCACTCCCTGGTCTCTGCTTTTGGTGGCGGCAAAAACCGACCTGAAAGCGTGACGATCGGACTGGTCGTTTGATTTGCTACCTACCAGTACTACGCGGGCAGCGCGTCCCATCAGGAATTATTACCCGCAAACACGATGCCCCACAATCACCGTGCTACAGGACCATAACATGGAGGGTAAGTCTGAAGTGCAGATTTCTTAACCCACTGTCTGGAAAATTTTGAGAAAGAGCTGAAAATGATTCCATACGAAGTACAGTTGTTGCAAAAAATCTGAGTGACTTTGACAAAAGAAGAAGAAGAAGAAAAAAAAAAAAACCTTCTAATTTTGTGCCGGTATGCAGCTTCATTTTGAAAATGACGATTTTGCCGATCGCGTAGTTTTCACCGATGAAGCAAAATTTCACTTCAGTGAGAAGGTAAACAAGCATAAGGTAAATGTGTTCTTACAGTGTCTAGGAACATAGAGTTCGGCCCCTTCTTTTTTCACAAGGTCAAAAACTGTCACGGAAGCCACTTTTTTGTTTTTCCAAAAACATATTTTAACAACCAAAGATGTTAACTCTTTGGTTGATGCCATAGTTGCAGGATGACATTAACAACTTCATTATCCGATTGGATGATGCCGATGAACATCTCTCACACCGATGGATTGGACGAGCCGCGGACTACAACAAGCCACTTACCCAGTGGTCACCTAAAAGTCCTGTGTAAACACCTTGTGATTTCTTCCTGTGGGGGTACTTAAAGGACAAGGTATTTGTCCCTCCCCTTCTTATTGATCTAGGGAAGCTGAAATAGCGAATCACAGCCGCTGTCGATGGACTTGATTCAGGTAACTTAACACGTGACTAAACGGAAATGGATTACCGGCTAGATGTGTGTCACGTGACTAAGGGCTCACATGTAGAACATCTGCGACTGTCTCTAACAAAAAAATAATCCCATACAATTCTGTTACAGGTAATATACAATATCTTACATTTTCTTGATTTATAGTGCATTCAAACTGTATACTTCTTTATGAATCACCGTGCAATATATTGCTCAGACATTTAACAATTAACAATAACAACAGACAAAATTACACGCAAATATTTAGCCTTTAAACATTATATTAGTAGAAGCGCGTAACGAATAGTGTGTAGGTTTGTTGAATTTATTCAGTATTAGAAAAGTCTTCATAAAATGCTCTACAAAATCTTAA
The DNA here is from genome assembly GCA_000611955.2 of Stegodyphus mimosarum. Lineage (NCBI taxonomy): Eukaryota > Metazoa > Arthropoda > Arachnida > Araneae > Eresidae > Stegodyphus > Stegodyphus mimosarum. The sequence goes on along the minus strand of KK113282.1, from coordinate 895,716 downwards.
ATAAATTAAAATAATTCATATCGAATAAAAATTAATCAGAAAATTCGGCTGAAAATTACTAGAGGAAGAAATGAATTTGCCTAGTCTGAGTTTCATTTACAGATAACCATACCGTTGTATTAGCTTGTTTTAAGAACGGGTTATCAAAAGTTTCTTTTTCATAACATTTCTCTTTCTTTTGAAAATTAGTGATTAATAATTTATCTACAACTACATTTGAAAGAGATGATCTAAATTCAGATAAATATTAAAAACAGGGAGATTTGGAGATAAGCCAAGGGACTGGGTGATGTGATGAGAAATCGGAACTCTTCTGGCTATATTTGATTTTAAACAAAATAGTTTAAAAGGCAGTTTTGATATATTAATAAAGTTACTTTGCTTCAATTTTTGCAGTTTAAAATACATTTTTGATGCACCATACTTGAATGGACAGTGTCTATGACGACAACAGAGATAATATTTGAAAGCAATTCTAAGAAAATGAAGAATATAAATAATCTATTAAAATGAAAAATTTCCAACACAGTCAATCAAGATACACATAACAGTTTTGATATGCAATGAAACAATAAACGAAAACAATGAATAGTAGGATACTATAATATTTCATTATAGGAAAAATGACTTTTATCTTAGCCGAAAGGCAGTTCGTTTAAGAATGACTATATACTTTCAGTGTTTCAAACTAAAGAAAAACTCTGCCTTAACAAAAATAAGGGTACAAATTTCTAAAGAAAACTATAAGTATTTTAAAAGTTTTTAAAGAATACCTGTAGATTTCCTCAAAAACTAGGTTAACAAAGTCAGTATTTATTTGTATACTGAAATTTTAAATTAATTACACAAAAGTATATTCTGTTAGTAGGCAGTGATATTTAAGAGGATGTAATACGGATAATTTCTACTTTGGGTTGCTTTGTTTCTAAATTAGCGTTTTCATCATCACTAGGCGGTTCTACAGCCAAAGCCCAATAAGCCTTTTGGACTGTGTCTATCTCAGGTTTCTCAATATCTTCTTCCTTCATTTTCTCGCAGCAAGCCTTCACTTTCTTATAAACCCTTGTAATAACTAAAAGGGCCCACATGGGCAATCCAGTCAGCATGAGTTGGGCAATTACAGGCACGGAAGATAAATCGGCATCTGGTTGTGGAAGTGATAGCAACAGTAAGACGAATGCAACGGCAGGATTCTGGAACGCTGTCTCGATAGAAACGGCGATGATTTGTGATCTTTCCAGGCGGAAGAGCCAAGCCATCAAGGCCCCAAAGCAATAACCACCCCAAGCAATCCCCAAACCTGATAGAACAACTTGCCAAGTGAATAAAGAGAAGACGAAGCTGTTGGCATAAAGACCAACAGAAATGCCCACTGCGACGCAAATGAGGGTGAATGGTCTAATGATCTTTCTGGAGATCTTGGACAATCGTGGCGAGTATTGCTGGATGAGAAGTCCAATGCCGATTGGAAGAGTTAGCAGAATTAAGGATCCCGCAAGATTCACGTAAGGAATGGTGGCATTTCGATCTCGGAATAAAGAAGCTCCGAGAGTGAAGATCCACAAAGGCATCATAGCTATAAAAAAAATCCATCATTAATAACATCCTGGATCATTTTACTGAATTAAAGCAAATAAAAAAATTAATCTTTTGGAGAAAATATAAAATATAACATAGGAAAACAGATTAAAATAAAAATATTATTTCTATAATAATTGTCACCTTTACACATCTAGACACATCACCTCTACAACTAACCGTGAATATGTTGGTTTTTAAAATTCTTGGCTACAAACAGTGTTAACATTTAAAAATTTCTTGACATACTTTGCAAATAATAAAATGTAGTATTCCAGAGTGAAAAGTGTCGAAATTAAATAAATATATCGCTTCCTTATAAAAACCATTTTGAATATTATAAAGGAAAATAGAAATGTTTTTCTCACTATAATTGCTTTAGTGGATTTCAAAGTGTATGCCGTAGGAGGCACAGTAAGCATGCAGACGATAGATCGATATTTTTCTATGCTTGGTGTACTTTGGCTAATGTGGGTTTTTAGATGCTGAAGATTGTTTATGTTTGTACGATAAACAGACATTTGGAAATACAGCATTAAAAACATACCCATTAGTGCTATATCTGATAACTCAACATGATCTTATCTGTCATTCTCCAACAGACTTCTTAGAAAGGAATGTTTCTCAGGGTTAGTGGTTGTATTGCATATTACATTTTAAATTTTATAGTGAAGTCATACATGCAACTTTCTTCTAACATATCAGTCAAGAGTATGCCTAAAGAAACTTAGACGATGGCACTTGTACGGCGCATGAGAAAAGTAACGTTTACTGTGAAAAATCTGTCACTGTAAACGAAGTAAAGATCATTATGTACTCGGCACATAATGTACATCTGAAGCAAAATCGTCATAAATTCGAATAAACAGATTTCTCTGAAGTAAATGAAAGTATCTTCACAACAGTAGGTGTAGAATAAACATATATCCTACAAAAGGAGATTGAAAATAAAGAGTTATTGTAAAAATGCCAGTTCATCTAAAGAGGATACAAAGATATTTTCAAGAACTGATATAACAGAGCGATTTCAAAATAAAATAATTAACAAGTATTTGCAATTAGTAAAATTATTTCTGATTGGAAGGTTTTTAAGCTTCTAAAATGACGAAATAGTGAAAACAGCTTTATTTTTTATAATAAAAAAAACTGAATGATTTCATAATAAAAAAAGGTTTTATGGAAATTTATTTATTATTTTTTAATAAACCTATTTTCATCTAAAGAAGATACAAAGAAATAGCTTTCGAGGACTGATGCAGTGGAGAGTTTCAGCTTATGAGAATTAATAAGTACACTGCTCGACATTGAAAATGCAACACCAAGAAGGAATGATCAGAAAGTGATGAAATTTGAAAAAAAAGAGAGACAGCAAGCAGCAATAAGTGATCTTTATTTCAAAATGATAGTCAGAATACAGAGCGAGAACGGCGTCGGCTCAGTAGGATGTTGGACCGCCGCGGACAGCGATGCACGAAGAAACACGTCTAGGCATAGAGTCAATAAGAGTGCGGATGGCATCCTGAGGGATGGTTTTCCATTCCCTTTCAACCATTTGCCACAGTTCGTCTTCTGAACGAGACAGGAACAGAGTCTGCAAACGGCGTCCAATCACAACCCACACATGTTCGATTGGTGACAAGTCAGGAGAGTGCGGTGGCCAGGGAAGCATCTGTATACCTTGCAGAGCATGTTGGCAGATGCGAGCACTGTGTGGTCGGGCGTCATCCTGCTAAAATTGCATTAGGCAGCTCCTGAAGGTAGGGGATTGCCACCGGCCGCAGTACATTATCCAAGTATCGTTGGGCCGTCATAGTGCTCTGAATACGAACTAGAGGTGATTTGGAATCGTAGGCAATAGCGCCCCAAACCATTATGCCACATTGTGCCGGATTAATGCCGGATTAGATCCGTCTCCACGTCGACGCCATACACGTATGCGTCGACTGTCACTGGATAAACAGAAGCGTGACTCATCTGAAAACACGACGTTTCGCCATTCTGTCATCCACATCGCTCCAGTCCGGCACCATTCAAAACGTCAGCGTCTATGCTGTGGGGTCAATGGATGTCTTCTTAACAGACGCCGTGGATGCAGGGCACGTTCAACCAATCGACGGAAAATGGTTCTCGTCGGCACGGGAACATCCAGGGTATCTTGCACCAGCTGCAGAATCGCGGTACAAGTGACTTGCGGGACTCTGGCTGCGCCCCTCCTTCTTCCCACATTTTTTTGTTCCAACCATGTTCGCCATAGCCGTGCTCGCATCCATGTGGCTATCAGCTGCGATTTGACGTAAGGACCAAACCGCCCTTCTCAGTATGATCATCATACCCCTCGTAAAATCGTCTATCTGCTGGAAGTGCCTTCCTTGACGGTGGCCATTCTCTTCTATCACACGTATCCTCCGGGACAAAAACCAACTTTCTTTGATAATTCGTCTAGCAGAAATAACGACACGAATATTGTCCATTCTGCACGTTCCTTCCCTTCCTTATATCTTACTTCACGTGCGTCGGAGAGCTGCGCATTTCAAATCATTCGCATAACTTAGTGACGTGCGTCTACTCTAAAATTTGCATAAATTTCTGACCACTCCTTCTTGGTGTTGCATTTTCAATGTCGAGCAGTGTATTTGCAATCGGTAAGATTCTTTCCGATTGCAGACTTTTTAAGGTTGTAAAATAGTGAAAATGACTTTATAATAAAAAAAAAATTGAATGATTTGAAAATAAAAAGAAACTGGTAATTAAAAAAAAAAGAATTTTTTTATCAAAATAGTTTTATTTATTTATTTATTTTTTAAGTAAAGCTATTTTCATTTAAAGAAGATACAAAGAAAATGGCTTTCAAGGACTGACGCAGTGGATTGGTTTCAACATAAGAGAATTAATAAGCATTTGCAATCGATAAGATTCGTTTTACGCTAAAATCATTTTGCATATTACTTATTGGTCCCCTTCTCTAAAAGATCTACGAAACAATAAAAGGATACGAAACAGCTTACTAAAGTAACTTTCTTCATAGAAAGAATGTATTAAAAACTTAACACGTATTTTTATCAAAAGTTGTCATCTGGCCCAAAGCTGACATCGGCTGAAAGCTTATCTTGTCAGATTCATTTCTTAAACAGAAGCCATGAGTTTACTATAAACCGTTCAAGAGATATTTCATCGTGCAACATTATCAAACGGTTTATATACAAGATATTAAATTTTTAGAAATGCTATCAGACTGTTTCTCGTCCACCAGCGACCGAGCGGTAAAGTCACGGAATGTTGTTCGATCCGAGTTCGAATCCAAGCACACACTGACCGGCTGCATGGGCATTTTTGTGGTTTTCCTCTCGTGTATAAGAGACAGTCTTCCTTAGAAAGTCCTCCACGAAGGCATCCCTTCCTTTAGGCAGACAGCTCTTGAGTACTTGCTAAACCAAAATGAATGTTTTTCTACTTTTCATCTTCAGGATAAATACGCGTAATACCGAAATAATTCTAAATTCTCCGTCTCTTTGCACAGTATTGCAAAATACGATAAAATATATTTTTCAAAATTTTTCATTTAATACTATTTGGAATTAAGTGCATTTAAGCTGACAGTTGGCTGTGAAAAATTCACGTAATTCTCAATGCAACGCCTTTCATTCTGGTTTGAACATGATAACTTTTGGAGCCAGGGCAATGGAGTGGAATTCAAAATTACTTTTGACAGTCTTGAAATAAACATACCGTCCTTAAAATATATAACGATCACGATTTTTAATCCCTTTAATTCAAACATACCAAAAATCCAGTTATTGTTAAGGATATTGATAAAAGGTCTCATAGGATTACACCTACTCGTAAAGCAAATGTTTGATTTTCATAGTATGATGAATTTTGATTCAATAATCTTAATTTAAGACAATTTTTTTAAATGCATTCAGTTGAGACTTGAATCTTATAATTTTCTTTCATATTCAACAAGGGTTAATTACTTTTTTAAAAATCCAAATAAGTCACTGTATTTATATCCAAATAAGTCACTGTTATGTATCTAGCCGCAAGAATTACATTCTCGTGTTACTTTATTACTTACTTCAACCTCGTATTACTTCATTATTTACTTTATTTCTTACTTCATTATTTACTTCATTACTTACTTCATTCTTACTTCATTACTTACTTCAATCTCGCATTACTTACTTCATTTTTCACCTATGCATTGCATCTTCTTCATTTGTTAGAATAATTTTTTAAGCATTTATGTTTAACATCGAGTTCACCCGTAAGAATTATCAAATCGTATTAACAAGTTGTTGATACACTTTTTTTTTATCACCATTTCTCGTCAAACGTTTTTTTCAAGTATTTTTTCTTGTCAAACTGTCCTGTTAGTACACTACAGGGCAGTTCCTATCTGAGCTAACGGAGACAACTGGCCGATCCATCTCCAAAATTTAGACTACTAAACAATTACTCTAATATTTCGTATATAATAATAATGCATAATTTTACTATTAATATAATGTAGTTTTTTAACGTATTTAATTCTAAAGAAAATTCCTTTCTGATCATCGTGTTAAATGCAGCAGCTGGTTAGATCTGTTGAAACAACATGCATCAATATTTAATTCTCTAAATAGTGCAATTAAGATGCACAGATCATGTTGCTACTTTTTTTTTCAGTCATGCTAGTTAAATAGGTTAAACTTCAGTTTTCATAACGCCTTGTTCTTCTTAATCCTTGACATCACCGCCTATTTGCAACAGCTGTCTAAATAGAAATTCTTCATTGAAATTGGTTAAAAGTAATTGAACAATTATTGCAGTATAAATAGCTTTTCCGTAACAAACTTATATATTAAATTGCTATTTTATCTTCCACAAAGCACATCAGTAATTTTTTAACGATTTTAGGATTCGGATTTATAGCCAATTCGTGATTACTTCCGAAAAGTTTCCTGTTTGGCTATAAACCATACCTTAACAATTTACAGCACGCTTATAAGTAAATGGACATTATCAAAAGAAAGCTATCCCACCGCCTGCACAAAAAGCGGTATTTTGCTCGTGGTAATATGATTGTTCTCTAACAATGCTATGGGAGACCCATTGTTCTTTTTTCCACCGTTGACAGAAAAAATATAGTTGCAATAAAGAAAGATGACACAGCATACTGTCAATGGCAATATCGTTTATGTGAAATATATCTCTAGCTGTAGTTTCAAGCTCACAGCTGCATCCAAGTCTCTGACATGTATAAAATGAAATTTCGTAGTTTGAAAATAATCAATCTTCACCTTGACTTTCGCATTTAATGGATACACGATTTAACTTTTGAAAATACGATATTATGAAACTTGCAATAGTATGAGTGTTCTGGAAATTAAATATTTCGCGTAGATTGGGCGTTCCTTTCTAGAGAGAAAATTCATTTCGCTTTTTATGAAATATGGTTTTATAACCTCGAAGATTATTTTTTTAATCAATACATCAAATACAGAGGTATAAAAAAAGTGGATTTGATTTTAAATAGTTTTGTTTAAAAAAATATTTCAGACAGCTTAATTTTATTACAAAATTAACATGAACGTTCAAAATTTTTACCATATAATTTCCTCAAACCACAGAATATTCTGTGGCTGCACTGTTCAAGTTGCAAGTTTAAGATGTAGTATTGAAGACATTCTGAAGATTTTGGTTCTCAGATCATACCAGGACTTCCCAAATTAACATCTCGAAGATGTTTCCTCTAAATAGCCATGACCCGGGCATTACTTTGAAGACGTTTTTAGAATTTCGCTATTTAACATCTTTAGAATATTCGAATTGCATTTTCCGAAAGAATTCTGTTGTCAAACATTCCGAAAATATTTATTTTCAGTTTTTCTATTAACTTTAGTTTATAGAACTTGTTCCAGTATGTCCTGGAGATATATCTGGGATCTAACATTAGGCTCATGGAAAGATGGACATTTTAGGATATCCTGAGAGTGTGTTAAACAGGACTACATAGATCCTCACAATATCCCGTGTGCTAAGGAGAAGAGGATATACTGAGATGTGAAATTAAGCACTCGGGAAGATCTGTTTGGGCACTTTAGGTAGATATTCCAGAATGTTGTGAAAATATATGCTGAGCCAGTCAGTAGCATATTCAGAACAATTCGAAGAGGTTGTTATACTGTGCGGACTAGTAAATTCCTGTATAAATTCATCAGTTGCCCTACATTTATCAAAGCGGTATTCTCTTTTCACTCCCGCCCACTGGATCATGTCTGGTATCATTGTAGCAACAACAAACTATCATTTAGCAACAGACAGCTTTGCCTGAATTCGCAAAAGATGGTGTTGAACAATTATCACGGATTTAAATTCAACATTAGTGAGGAGTGAAAACGGCTGATATTTTTTTTTTCAAATTTTATTATTTCCTGATCCAGCAAATGATTCTGTTCGATGAAAAAAACTGAAGCTAAATCGCTCGCCATCTTCAGGTTCCACATGAGGTTAATAAAAAAATCAATGTGAATGAAAATATCAATATTTGTTAATGAATTTTTTTACAACATTTTTGTTTCCTGACCCAACATATGGTTGTTACTGGCAAAAAATACCATTAAAAATGTTTCAGCGTAATAACTCATCATTTTCAGGTTTCAGAAGATAACCGGAAAAATTCACCTTGCTGTCGAACTTCGTAAGTTCGTTCTGGGACATGATTCGACTGCGTATGAATCCATCCCTCGCTTCTGCACCAATGACGCTTCTTCTTCACCAGTCTCATATGCTTCTCTGCTACTTGAGAATGCAAGAGAGATTTTATTTTATTAATCCTATTTTAAACTGAGAACCGCCTCCAATCAATCTTACGGCTTTCTTCGACACGTTTTGTGTCTTCGTGAAGGAATTAAAAAAAAAAAGTTTTTTTTTTGGCTCCAGCATACCACAACACGTACTGTGCCTTTTGCTGTATTCTCGCCCACTTCGTGTAAACTGACTGTAAGGCGTGTAAATGAGGTGACGACATTATTACAACTGAGCAAAGCTCCAACACAAATATGAGGTAATTTCGCCGGTTCTTACAGTCAAACACTGGATATTTTCCAGTTATTTTGCAATAAAAATTAAGAAGATTGATTTTTGATAAAGTAGAATAGTAATTTAAAATCCTATCTATCTTGTTTGATAGCTCTGTATGACCAAACTTAAAAAAAATGTTAAATGACAAAATAAAAATTTTTTCCCAAGTAAGATCTTTCTCGGGAGTGATAAATTACCGTTTATGAAGACGATTTCAGAATCTCTCTTGCAGTCAATTCTCTGATTTTAATTGCTAAAAAAGTTAGTACTTGGATGCCTAAAATTAATCGTAAATAGAAACAACAGTTATAAATATTCCGATGCCTGAGATAATTACTGAATCTGAACAGCATTAATTATTATTAATGCACTGCATATTTTCATTTAAGAATAATTAGCATTAAAAAATTTTAAAAATTAAGACCTATAATTATTTCAATAGCTCCACTTTTCTTTCATAAATTCCTTCATGTCATTAAATTTAAAACAATTTTAAATAGCATGGAAGAAATGACATTTCAAATAGCGTTTATAAACGGTTACTAAGAAGGAGTATTTTATGAACTTCATGTTCTATCATGCAATATCTGTAATCTATTTAACAGCAATAGGGAAAAATAATTAGAATGATATGGACCTAGAGCAGCAATGGTACTGATGAACGTCATGGTTACGCTCAGGTTGACATCCCCGTTGAACAGCAGAGTCCAGAAATTGCTCATACTTCCGCCTGGAGAGCACCCTAGAGTGAAAAGACCAAGTCTCAAGCTGATGTCATCCAGAAGCAACAAGCTGATGCCAAAAGATGCCTGAAGAAGAAAATAATTTTGAAAGAATTAAAATTTTCACACTAAAAACTTATTATTGTTTGATCTTTTAATAAACAAATTCTTATAAATATCTGAAACTTTGTAAGTCGATTCTATAGGCATCAGTTTAGTTTCCCGCTTGATATTATTATAACTAGGAGAAAAAATTTAAAACAAATAATTATTTCAGTAACTACATTTCTCATCTAAAACATTCAAACAATCCATTAAATTAAATTTAATACGACATATTAAATACTCACAAAAATCAGTTGTATATTTTTCATATGTTCCAGATCTTAAACAATAAATCAGATAGAGATATTCATGTAATTTGTTGGACATTACACGACCCTCTTTATCTGATTATTACTTACACCATATAATAAT
>KK113282.1:830067-877886 GCA_000611955.2 Stegodyphus mimosarum | reverse complement strand
TTCCCTAACACCAACCTCTCGAGAGAACTTTCGGCTCACCATGCATTTATAGCGTCCCCATACCACAAAGATATCATTTACAAACATCCATGCCTTCTCTCGGAATCGAACCAGGGGCCTTCGGTACCACAATAGGCTCCCCTAACCATTGTATCGTCTTTTTTTTGGACGGCCCCAAAATTCTTCAGTATTTTAAGCTGTCACATGGAAATCGAACTTTTATAATAAAAGCTTTAATTATTCATTTTCAACTGCCCCTTTATTTTAAGAGATGATGATGTCGGAATTCTAAATAAAGAAATTTTTCAAAAATCAATGAATTCAGAGTGCATTGCATCAGATTAGAAAGAATAATTTTTCTGTTTCCCGGGAGCAATGATTTTCTTTTTTATAAAGCTTTCACATTCAGGAAATTAAAAAATACAAAATAAACTCTAAAAATGTTTTTAATCACGTGGTTTTAATCAAATGTACTAAAAAGTAGAATTAATCCTTAGTTATTCATATTTTTTCCCAATGACGGGCATTTGATTAAAACCTATAACGGCATTGGCCACTCCTAAGGTCAGAAGTTGTGGCCATTTTATTGTGAGGGCACCTAGCAGGTGGCCACCGTCCCCGTCTACGAAGAGACAGACAATTTTACATCAATGCCTTCGCCGGGATTCGAACCCGGGCTCTTCGGTATCGCAGTCAAGCTCCCCTAACTACTACACTGTTTGGGCGGCTGTTATTCATAATATTCTTGGTCATACACGCCTAAAAATAAAATCTTGCTGCTTCCCATATAAGGATTATATTATGTCATCATGAGAATTTTAAGCAACAATAGAAATTAGTAGTCTAATAATGAATGACGTAAAAATAATTGCATTCAGTTCACTTAAATATCACTAATAATTTTGATTTAAAATCTTCTATTCTTAGCAGTCTCACGATTATATTTTCAGACACATATGACTAAACATATGAACACATATGAACATCTTGAGAGCTAAAAAAAACTCCTTTCTAATACATTCAATTAAAATTGTGTGAATACATGTTTATGCATTTTTTCTCTCACCTTTTTGCAAGTAAATAAAGACATCTTTGTATGCAAAGGCAATGCATGGAGAGTAAAATTACTGTTCAAGAGATCATTCTTCACATATCTGTGTTCATCGATGGATTATATGAATTAAAAACTTGATTCAAGCCTGTTTCTCTTATTATTTTATACTCATTAGGTTTCTTTGAAGCAGAAGGCTGAAGAAATCTGTATTACTCTCGCAGGGATTCGAACATTGGACCTCCCGATTGCTACACAGACGTACTATCTAGTTACACCGTGAATGTAAGCGAAAGGAGGGAGAAAAATCTTTATATAATCCATCTTTTAAATGCCAACTGGGGATGTATGAACACAATAGTCAAATTCTGGTGGTGACGAAAGCAAAAGACTGAAGGAATCCACAATACCTTCGTGGAGATTCGAACAGCAGGCCTCCCGACTGCTACCCGGATGTGCTATCTCGTCACACCACGAAGGGAGGCGGAAAGGGAGGAGAAAATACCTTTAGTTTATAAATCAGGGTTATGAACACTGCGGATAGGCAGGCAATACCGTCTGTTGCAAGGCTTTACCAAACACCGTGAGGAGACAGTCAAGGCTCTCTTTTTGTTACTACATTTACAACTGAAAAGTAAGATACTGTTTATGTTTGATACAATCTACGTCTTATAATACATAATCATTGGCTTCAAAAGCAACAAACAGAAAAGTATCAACTAAAATCGTGATTTGAAGAAAAGAATAGTAATAACGCCAAAGCGTTTGGTGCGTTTAAGTAATAGTCTTTTGTTATATATATTCGTATAAACCTTACTTTTCATATAAAAGTCACGAGCTTTTCCTATGCATAGATATTTTACTTATTTACTTGTTTTTTTAGTTAGATACTTTCATTTTGTCAATGAAAAGCTATTTACGACATTTTACTTTAAGTGCAAGCATTTAAGAAAATTCTTATGTTAAATTTCAAGCTCATAACAGTATAACCATTTTTACGCAATTTTTCATTTAAAAAGCAATACCGGAATGTACACTTCCGCTATCCAATAATGTGCATAACGTGTAATAAACAACTCATACAAAATAGAACCTTGAAATCCTAGATGCAAACTATCCGACAGATTTTTTATACAGTGGCTCCCAAAATTGTTCCTACATTTACGAGTTTCAGTGAAATATTGCTTTATTCACTAATAGAGATTAATATTTGAGAATCAAAATTTTTTAATAATATCTATGAATTTATCTTATCAAAAATACATTCGTTATTTCATCAACATAGTAAAAAAATTTTTTTTTTTTTTTTTTTGAAAAATCAATAATTACACAATAACAGAAAAGTTTACCTCAAAAAAGTCTTCATACACTTTAAAGAAACCTGGATATGTTAGTAAATATTGTAGTATTTTGTAGGATAACTTGCAGTATTTATGACAGCTTTCAAACGTCTGCGCATTGAGTTCACCAGTTTTTTTCTCTAGCCTCTAATTCTCTCGCGTTTTAATTTAATGATTGAGATGATGTTTTCAGAACTTGTGGACAATTATAAACGCAGCAAAGACGAAGGGGTTGAGGGCCCTGTGCTTAGGATCGTTATCCGGATAAAAAATAAAGTTGTTTCCAATGCCCAAATTTTGGGAGGATAATTTTAAATCATCTTTTAAAATATTCAAATGAAGAGAATGAATGGGTCATTATGGCATCAATAAATATTAAATTACCTAATCCTAATGCTGACATTCCTCCCCCCCCCCACACACAGACACCTCCATCACCAATGTTGTTTTTTGTTCTAACTAAGTTCTTTGCATTAAATTCTTCAGTTTTCTTTTCCATACAATTATATGCTTATTGGAACCAAAAATGTTAAATTTGCTTTCACATGCAATTAGGCATGGTTCCAATACGGTTCAAACTTTTTTACTACTGATTTTTCAAAAGAAAGAATAAGCTTTCTATTTTTTGCACTTACAAAAAAAAATCTTCGAGTAGAGCGCCCATGTAATCCAGCAAATCTAAGTATTCCTCCAAAAGTTCAGATGAAATTGAAGTAGAAAACTTTTCAGTAAATTCTGTAGAAATCTTTACAGCTTACAAACGTAGATTTTTCACAAATTTTCTAACTATAAACCTCAGATCACGTTGAGTTAACATAACCTCATCTTTATTTTCGATCCGAGTTTCGTCTTTTTAACCACATACTGCATTGTAGAATGGGATAAATTAACTAATTGAGCGATATCCCGGATCTATTTTCCATCCTTATGATGAAAAATGATCAATTCTCGAACGATATTTGTGTTTCCCATTTTTAAATATTAATTAAAATACAATGAAGTAAGGAAGCAAAGAATAAAGCCAAACAAGTTTTTAAATATCCTAACAATGCAAAAGTAAGAAAAAAGCGCTAGACGATAATTTTATTTATGAAATTTTACGAAAATGTTTCGATGTGCGATCACTTTTGTGGCGTGTTTTTTCTATGCCTCCTTAAATTTTTCAGTTTTAGAAAAAGAAAATAAGTCAGTATTAAAAAAGGTTTACTTTTATTCAAGATCGAATGGACATGATATGAAAAAATAGTGGGCTTTATATTCGAAGTTAGTTCCGTGCTACAGAATTTTATCTACAAATTCTTAAAGGGTACGAAAACTTTGGGAAACCAGTTTATTCAAAAGAAGAATGCTGAATAAAGCAGTTTCATTTTATGAAATGGCATTTGCATTCGAATGAATCTAGCTTGTGAATAAATCTGAAAATCGAAAACAACATATTTTGTAAATTGATTGGTATGAAACCGTTCGATTATTTTAAGCTTTTCCTAATGTATTATGTATTTTTGTATTATTAAAAGAATTGTTTCAATATGAATTTCTTTTACTTTGATCAAACTGATTGTTTTTCAGCAATTTAGTAATGAATTGAGCTACTAATCAACTAATCAATACTCAACAGCATTATTCCACACATTTGTTTTCATGTAACACAAAATAAACAAACATAGTTCATTTTAATTCTATCATTAGAGGAAGAAAATGTTTTCTGCAAACAATAGATACATTTAACACGATAATAAACTGGATGATACGTCGCATGAAGTCATTCACATTAAATTTATCTTGAGATAACTTATCACGATTACTGCCGCGACAGTTTCTTGTCCTTTTTTCCTTGAAAGTTAACTCTGATAATTTTAATCGATTCCAGTTGCTATAAAGAACGATAAAGTGATATTACAGACGATTTTAGAATGAATGATTCCTCTATTTTCCAGAAAAAGACATTTTCTTGTATAATTATTTCAATAATATTTTTGTTACTCTGTAAGTACAATTTCTTACTCTAAAGCTTATTTTTTCTTTGTGTACAGTTCAAGTGTTTAAGCCCAGTTTCGATCAAGAACACTAGTGGATGAAATTCAGCGGTCTCTTACATTTCCCTACCATATTCCTCACGAAAGAATTTTCATAGCGGCAGATTTTTAGTGCCTTCATTTCTGAAAACTTTTTGTCACAAGCGACTGTTCGGGATTCGAATCCATGTCCACTGGTATCTCAATCAGCCTCCACTAACCAACAAAGCAAACCTGCGCAAAGCCAACGCTAATCATCATACTAAGTTTGTGCAAATTAATTCTAGTGAAAAATAAAAATAAACAATAAATAAAACTGGAATAGAAAAAAATCTTTCCTTCCTTGATTCATTTTTTGTTTAGAATGCAGGAATATAAACGCAGTTTCTATGCCAAAGTATGCATGATCAAAGAGCACATGCATAAATTTTAGAAGTTTTTTTTATACTAGACAGCCACTTAATTACTTCCTTTAAATTAATACATTTATAGATATTTTTTAATTTAACTTTTACTTTATGTGGTACGATTCTTAGATTTCTGAAAAAAATATTTCAATATTAATATGTTCTTTTATTTTATTCACTATCAAAAATTTCTGTTTGTAACTCCAACAGCCTATATACCACAACGACAGGTCCATCTTCAGGAAATTCGGTGCCCCAGGTGATTTGCACATAAGAATTAAACCCATGAATATCAGCACAAAACACATCTTTATTTAGTTTTCTCTTGTAAGAAAAACTTAGCAAGCGCCCTTTGAAAATCGGGGTCTTGGGCGGCTGCCTATGTCGCTTACGATCGGATCTAGCCCTGCAGAGTGACCCATACTATTATTGTGTAAGGTTTAGCCAAAGTTTTTAACAGTTATTTAAGCTCCTTTCCTATGCGACATAATTTCAGCTTACAATTTCCTACCAGAATATGTTTTTAGAATCGCGTTTAATGCAAATGAGTAAGAGTAGTATTTAAGTCAAAGTTCCCTTGACTTCGAGAAAGAGAATCAGAGTTTCTGACTAGCGCGCGTTTGCCTTTTGGCCACGTCTCTCTAAACTGTTACTACGCTCGGCCCTATTACGGGCCGTTGATAGCTTCACTAGGCCGTTGATAGCTTCACTAGGCCGTTGATAGCTTTCGATATTTAGGGGCCAGCTAGTTAGATTTGTGTTAGCTTCGGCTACATCTCTTTAGTTAAGCATTAATTAAGTTCTTGTTTCTTTCACTTTTAAGCCCAAGTGGAGGCTTTGTTGTAAGCCCTGAGAAAGGGGCCGACTGCGTATCTTTATTTTGAGCAATAAAGGGTAATTAACCCTTCTTGAGCTTTACGTTTCTGTTACTGAACTCAAGCGGTTATTCGCTTAGCTATTCACTAGGTTCCTCCACATTTAGTTGTTCGATAAAAGGGAGGGACGCCACAGTGGCACCCGAACTAAAAAGGTGGTGGATGATGATTCTCCAATTGGGTCCCTTAATCCCCATTCGCCCTTTAAACTGGGAAAAATATAAGATATTTCTCCCGCCTTCTTAGCATGCCTTTGTGGCGTAATGGTCAGCACGCTCGGCGCATATTCGAAACTTTAAAAAAATACCTAATGACTCTACAATTACATTTCAGATTAGAAAAGCTTATAAATAGGACGACAGTAGATTAATAAAGAGAACAACTGCGTTTTCGGTTTCCAATTTAATTACTCCGTTTTGAGATTTAGAGCTGCAAGTCTCATTTTTGAAGGTGAGAATCTACAATACAACAGCGTCAACATAGGCTTTTAAAGAAAAAGATAGCCTACTACGTTACTCACTCATCCCACCCATTCAGCTACTTATTCAAATAATTCTCTTCCGTAGAATTCATGTATGAGTAAATGTATATCAATAGGAATATATTTTATTACAAACCAAAATAAAATCGTGGTAACAATGCACAAAAGCCACAAAATATGCTTCCGGGAATGCTAGACAGAACGCAAACTCAGAACTTCTTTTATGCAAAATCGTGGTTGAAATTTCGAATGTCAAATAGCACCTTAATTTAGAGAGCATAAATAATGCTACAATACTGTACGAGCCCTCCTCTCCCCCCCCCCAAAAAAAGAAAAAAGAAAACATAAGATTAGCGAATTATACAAAATCGTCCATTGCTCCCAGGCAGAGTTTAACAATACTTCCTGTCCCAAATAGCGGCGCGGCTAACTTTCGATGCGCTGTCGGTTTTGCTCCCCCCCCCTCAACCTCCAAACACACATCCCACCTGCTATTTATTTTTTTCCCTTTTCATTCTTCATAAAGATCACGTGAGCTGAACTGAATCCCTGAGCAGCGACCGCAATAAATTCGACGGCGCTGGGAACAACTTTGTACCGGTTGTTGCAGACAATTAGATTTATAAGCTCAAAATGTTATGACATCAAATTATCACTAGAATTATTTCATTTTTTATATGTAATAGTCATGTTCTAATTTCACTTGCATTTGATCCAAATTTGATTCATATTAAAAAAATATTAATAATTACTGAAAATAAAAGGCAAGTCTGCAATTTTTTTAGAAGGTTAAATTAGGTTATTTGAATACGACAAAGCATATGAGTCCAGTCTTCCTGTAAGAGAAAGTGACTTCGTGGAGAACTTTCTAAAGGAAAGTGGTTCGCATTCGCATTGCGCATGGGGAAAACCACAAAAACCAACTGCCAGCCCAATAAGGTTCGAACCCGAAGTCGAACTACTGGCATTCAGTGGTTTTAACCCCTTAGCCACGGATGGAGCCGTTTCTGGATAAGACATTTTTGCTTAAATTACAGGAGAAAATATAATTAAAATTTTACGAAAAGGCGTAATTGAAATAAGGTACTTTTATCTATCAATTCTAAGCTCTTTAAGACGCAAGAGAAACACGCCAATGTGGAAAATAAGACAGGCAAATCGACAACCTTGTATTCGGCGTAGATTTTGTAAAATCCCAATCGATTTCGAGGGCAAAACGGATCCCCCTATTCTGATGAATTCCTTTAGCAGAATTTTTTGCTCCTGATAAAGGAGACACGTTTTGCGTCCTTGCGTTCAGTCTATTTGCATTTAACTTAAATTTTGCAGGACTTGCGCTAGACCATTTGTATCTAGGCAGATGTTCTTTCTGAATAAAAGCATTCCCTTTCAAAATGTTTTACGTGCAAATTAACTAAAGAATTGTACCTGAATGATCCACAGTTTCCGAGAAAAATGCGAAAGTAAAATACGATGTCATATCCGTCCCATCGCCTATGGTTGCAGCATGATGGAATTAAGGCCGTTTTAGCGTCTCTGTACGTGATTGGTAGTATATGGAATGATCAAAAACTACATGCCCAGGCCGCTGGACTGGTTCGATGATGATCCGGTTATATAGCCGCCCTGATCACCGGATCCGACACCTTTAAATTTTTTCCTATGGAACATATATGAAAGAACTGGTCTATCGAGACCTAGTTACTACAGAAAGTGACTTCGTTGCTCGTCTTCATGCTGCACTGTTGGACATCCCGCTGTCGCAACGTGTACACAGTCAGCCATTCCACCTTGTGCGCATGCATGCCTCGATATGCGCGGTGGATATTTTAAACATCTGCTTATGTAAACATACGCAAATATCAATATTCATGTTTAGAGTAGTTCCCCCCCTCCCCTTATACTGGCTATGACGACATACGACAGCATTTATCTCGAAAACTATAGGTCGCACAGGTACAGTTCTTTGGGCATTTTTTATGCATTTCAAGGAACCCGGCTGTGCAGAGTTTGGACGGTCTGGAGGGACACCTTGCAAATAGTTCCGTTTATAACCAATGGAAAAATACAAAAAAAAAAAACTGTTTCCTGAATAATGAATGCCAATTTATTCTATGAGTATGCATTATTGAAAGGATGCAGCCTATTTTTGTTTTCGTGTGGGGGGGAGGAGTTGAGTAACTTTTAAAAAATATGTTGTAATTGTTACTAATCCTCTTGATCTCAGTCTCAACCAATCAGGTCTCCGAACTTTATAATGAGTAAGAGAGAAGAGGTAGCACCTCTCGTTGGACTACATCCTGGGCACCTTATGGGTGACAGTACGAATTTGCCTGGATACGAATTTGCCAGTTTTCGAGGGTCTCCAACACACAAGACACCAAAATCTAGATACCATTGTTTTTTCACAATGCGAGAAACATTCATGAAGATTCTTCATTATTTAATTTCTTTAAATATAATACAGGGCGATAATTTTGGTGGCAACAATTTGATCCGCCGTTTATAGTGAACGAACGCAAAATCCCACTCCGGTACTAATAGCTCCTTTTGAGCTTAAAAAAAAATTATATTTTCAAATTACTGCTTTATTTTTCATTGGAATGAAAAACTTTTTACACTATTTTAAAAACCAGTATGCCTTTTAGCGGTTTTATTTACTTCTATTAAAATTAGTTGATAATCAGAAGAAAATTGCTTAATTTTCCTAACCGTAGGAGGTCCAGTAATTAGTATGTCGTATGTACATAATTCTCTGAAGTTAGAGCAAGAACGACATTCATTATTTACTAATGTTTATAAATAACCGTATAAACTTTTAAATTCAAAATCTCTTAATATATTTTAACATGTTTCTTTCTACTCATAAACAGCTTTTAAAACAATACAAATACTTAAATACAGCTCTAGAAATGTCTGACTTGTAACATATGGCTCTGATTGACGTGTTGGTTACTTTTATGTACAAACATTTCTAAAGCCGAGAAATAAGTTCCATAAATTCTTCATCAGAATAATACAGATCCACACAAATTGTGAAATTTTGATTTTGTTGCTAAATCTACTATTCAAGTGTTCAAGATATGGATGAAAAACAAAGTTGGTCACATACGCTAATAGAGGTCTGAATGAAAGACAGGGTAAATTTTATCAAGCAAATATACTGGCTATGTTCAAGTTCACTGCCTATTTTTTCATCTAGATTAAAACCGAGGCTAATTTCAACCTTTAATACATCGAAAAATGAAATTTTCATTCCAACATATTCATAAAACTGTAAACTTTTATTGTAATATAAGAAATATAATTGAGATTGAGATTTTAAGAGATGATAAGATATTGAGATAATAAGAGATAATGAAATTTTAATATTTTCTACGTCACAGGTATCATGTTTTATTATTAACTTGGTTCTTTTTTCATTCATTTTAATTTAAAATTTTTCTATTTATTTTAATACATTGTTACTATTTTGTATATTTCACTTTATATTATCTTTTTAATACTATCCCTCACTGCCATTCACTGCAGCACTGAAATGAAATACTGCGTAAATTCCCGAACATTATCCGACATTGAAAAGGAAACATAAATACAAATGACTAAATTCAACATATGTAATGAAATTCTTTACTTAAACAAGATAAACCTTTTGAAATTTCATAAGAAAGCGTGACCACAACTTCTTAAAATTTCCCTTTCTTATCAGTGAAAACGAAATAGGATATATAACTTCGTCCCACTGTCATTGTCCATTCAAAACTTAAATATTTGAAAAGAACAAAACAGTATGAACAAAATAATAATTATTTCGATCTAAAATGATAAACTATTTAGGACTTAGTCTTCGAAGATGATTTGTACTTCCTTTTTTTCCTGTCTCTAGTATTGTAAATCTAGACTTCTGTCATTGTAAATGATACAGAATAGCTTCTTTTATGGGCGGAAATCCTAAACAATTACTTTTATGCCGTGTAATGGCCTTCTTGCATGTGAATGAAACATTTTCAACAATACTTTTGACAGTGATCGTTATGATCGATGTCATACAGCGCGCTCTATCGGTAGAATGATGAACTTAATTTTACCCTCAGACTCCCTCCTAAAAAAAGTCGTATGTGAACAAACACCACATGACTTTCTTGTACGCCTATTAAATTATGAACATTTTTTGCTGTACTTCATTTAAACTTATTTCATTTGAAGGTGAGATATAATCTTCTAGTTCAAAGTAGAAAAGGAAGATGCACAATTAGATTTTATAGTAGTCCCAGATACTAAATTTCTACATGATAGGGCTAATCGTTTTCGAGTTATGCGAGATACATACCTACTTACGTATGCAAGATGTACGTACCCCAAAGTCAAAAATCCCAAATACAAAATTTCAACATTTTATGGAGAATCGTTTTTGAGTCATGCGACATATGTACGTACAGATACCAATAGAGAACTATTAAAAATGGATTCCAGAACGGTTAAAACAGATATTTCCGTTGAAAGTTTTCGCGATTACAATACTTCCTTTACTTCGTATAAGGAAGTGAAACCCGAACTGAGATTAATTGTCATGCAAACCGCATACCATTACACCAATTTGTTTAAAATTGACAAATTTTTGTAATTTTACGGACTTCCTCGTTATTTTCTTTTGATCTGCTCACAGTTCTTCAAATACAGTGCAACTTCTCAAGGCGACCACCATTTTGGAAGTTGTAGGAGCTCTCGCTACGTATATCTTTCTTTGTTGTTGCGAAGTTTAGTTTCTCCAGATTGACAACAACAAAAAGCATAAACGTTGTAGCAGCTCCCTCAACGCATAATATTATCTTTGTTGTTGCGAAGTTTAGTTACTCTAGATTGGCAACAAGAAGAAACAAATAAAAAAAGTTCGCTTTGATGTCGTAACCTGAACGCCGTCTTTTATTATTGTGAATTAAAATATGCTTAATCCATTCTGGAATTATCATCTAAGTTATTAAAATTATCCAAATTATCCCATGTATTGACTGAGCATAGCGTCTACAACAAAGTCGCCATTATTTCTATGAATATCAATAGATCCTGAACATTATAATATAATTCTCTATTACGACCACTCTCTAACTCGCCTGAAACCATCAAATGCTTATACAAACAGCCACCGAAGCGTGTAGTTTCGATATCGACCTAAAATACACTGCTGGCCACCGTAAATACAACACCCTGAAGGAAGCATGCAAATAACATGAAATTTACAACACGCATTAGCGGAGCTCAGATATGCAAATGATTAGAATTTCAGCGCAGACGCACATCATGCGCACCTTTGGCGCCACTTCAAAGCGTTATTTAAGGCTTAGAGTTGTTGACGATTTCAAGTTCGGCAATTGTATTTTTCTTGTAGTTTTTTTCAAAAAAACGATCAATTATGCTTCGTAGTAAACAGCGATCATCGTTTGATCAAGTATCCGAGTTCGACAGAGGAAGGATTTTGGCCTACCGAGAGTGTGGATTATCTTTCATGAAAATCGGTAGTCAATGTTGGACGAAACCAAACAACTGTAATGCGGATATGTGATCGTTCGATGCAGGAGGATACGACGGACCGACGTGTTCGATTGCATCCACCTCAGTGCACCACTTCATGTCATGACAGGAACATTGTGCGCATGGCAGTGACGGATCGCTCAGTCACATCACGAACCATAGCACAACACATTCAGTCTGTAACGCATCATCCAGTGTCTGCGCGTACCATTCGACGCCGTTTACAGCAGAGTGGTCTGTCCGCAAGACGTCCATTGCTTCGTCTACCCTTGACGCAGAACTACAGACGTCTACGCCGCCAATGGTGCGATAAAAGAAGGATGCGGACGGCAGAATGGAATGAAATTGTCTTTATTGAAGAGTCACGGTTCTGTCTGCAACACCACGATGGTCGGATTCGAATCTGGAGACACCGTGGAGAGAGGATGCTGAACAGCTGCGTTATGCACCGCCACACTGGTCCTGCACCGGGTATTATGGTATGGGGCGGTATTGGATATCACTCTCGCACTCCTCTAGTACGCATTGCCGGTATTTTAAACAGTCAGCGCTACATCTCCGAGGTGTTGGAGCCAGTTGTCCTTTCTTACCTTCAGGGCTTGCCCACAACCATATTTCAACAGGATAATGCGTGACCACACATGTCACGCCTTGACCAAGGGTTCTTCATCAATCACCAGATTGAATTGCTTCCCTGGCCGGCCCGCTCTCCGGATCTTTCGTGGATAGAAAACATGTGGTCCATGGTTGTTGAACGATTGACCCAGATTACATCCCAAGCTGCCACACCAAATCAACTTTGGAAACGTGTGGAAGCTGCTTGGTCTGCTGTACCCAAGAACACATTCAAAGTCTCTTTGAATCAATGCCGAGGCGTGTGGCAGCGGTGATCTCCAACAATGGCGGCTACTCTGGCTACTGATTCTGGAAGGAACCACACTTCACAGAAGTCTATAAATTTAATCATTTGATACTTGGACAACATGTTATCTACTAAATAAATTTTGTTGTGATATTTCTTGTCTTTCTTGGTGTTGCAATTTGGGTGGCTAGCAGTGTAGTATTCTATCCTCTATTATGAAGTCTGTAAGGAGATAAATTTGTATTTTTAACTATAACAGCTAAATTATCTTTTCAATGACTATAATTGATCATTTCTGAATAATTAATTTTATTCATTTGTGATACAGACTTAATTCGGCGTTTACTGTTTCATTATTTCATAAATAATGCATCACATTTCTTTAATGTTAATATTGATGCCTTTTATTTCCCGTCAGTGTAGCTAGTAATGTATTATAATAAATCAATATTCAGATTGTTCCATGGCAGTTCATTTTTGTTTTGACGTTATAGCAGTCGATTGCATTTATTTTGCAGTGTGTATATTTATGATTCTTCAATTTATATTTAGTCAGTGACCTTATATTAAGATATCTACAAAACAAAATGAACGCGTTAAATTTCAAAACATAATTAAAAGTTATCGAAGATACTGCTGATAGTTTTCGCAAAGTAAAAGCGGCAGAAATGTAAGGGTTTATTCAAATGGGCATGTTTTTTTAAAGAAAGCAATAAAAAAATAGAAAATACGGGGGAAAAAACGACAAAAGGTAACATTTTTAGCCAAAGAAATAAATGAATTCCTTTTCATGAAAGTACTCGGAATAATCCATATCATGAAATTCAATATTAAAATCCAACAGTTATTGATACAAATGTAGATGCAGCTAAGAGCCTTACGAAGTACATCCTTCGTTGTCGTCGAAAACGTTAAAAAAGCATGGAATAGTATGGATGAGAATACGATACAGAAGTGATACAGAAAGAATGGTATTAATTATCTCTTTTCTGAAGATCGAAAGTACAATTAATAGAGCAATTATATTATAATTACACAAATTAATAGAATTATTATTATACAAATTAATAGAGCTAGATCATTAGTAAATTGCTAACATCGTGACTTTCAATGACGATGAAGAGTTCCAAGATAAGAATGACTAAAAGAATGCCATTTTGAAATACTTTGCTACTACGTGTTTCTTTGACCCAACAACAGCCGATCAGAAAACATCGTTGAATACTGATAATTATCGGATTGGATTTAGTTCCGTGTGTAAAGATTTGTCGCAGAGAGTCTTCGCATTTTTTTCATGTATGCACTGAAAACAAGATAATTTCATTTCACAAAAGCACGAAGGCATCTCTCATACAACAGATAGCCTTTGCAAGCTTCGTCACAATCAAATAACTAGCTAAACTCTACCATTTAAAAAAAAAAGGAGGTAGGGAAATTCTATCAAAAGGCAGTGAGAAAATCTCGGATGTTCCCTAAAATAATGCTCTAACGAGTTAAAACAATTATGTATAAGATAATTAATTTACATATATTAGACGCAAAGCATCTTGTAAAAGAAAGTGACAAACGGATAGGAAAAATCAAGTATGCAAGCTTCACACAATAAATATTTAAGTAAATAATGAGTGTTTTTTATAATTACTAAATATCTTTTTTTGCCTTATATTACGCATCCGAAGAGGATTTCTTTTTCTAGAAAAAATTTGATATAGACGGTAACATGACTTCCATTTACGACCTATTAAATTATACGCATTTATTGCTGCACTTCACCTCAACTTATTTCCTCGAATTATTCTAACTTAATTAATCGATCCCTCAAAGTACGTTGAAAATGACATCAAAAAATTGCGAATTTTGAAATATCCCGGTCAATTTTTGTCATACGAGAGTCAAACTTCTCATTTTTTTCTTCTTATTTTATGATTTTATTTTTCATAAGGAGTATAAAAATCTTTCCTAAATACAAGTATAAAAATCAGGAGATCGAATTAAAAGTTTGATTTCATTATTTGTTGAAAATAAACATTCTTTAAATTTTTCATTGCCAAAACATGAATATTTTCGTCCTTTAAAGCACTTCTATAATTGGAAGCGTATGACTACGACCAACGATTGCGAAAATAACGACCAGTTAAAAACTTTTAAGCCAGGTAAGGGTGTGGCTATGTATGTACATGCGTTTGGTATTGCTGATTGCAATTAAAAAAAAAGAGATGCACTACTAGATGTTATAGCAATCCCATATAAAAAAATTTAACGTCCTACGGTTGATCGTTTTTGAATTACACGAGATACATAGGTACGCACGTACGTAGAGATGTCATAAAAAATCCCTTTTGAATCCATTCAAAATCCATTTTACAATCAGTTTGGGAAGAAAATTTAAAAAGTGTCCTTTATTCTGTCCATACGTAAAGACATCAAGGGGTGGGGGTCCAAAGGGATTTGGGAATGAGCAAAATGGATATTTCCGTTGAAATACGGAATATCCGAAATTTTTCGCGTTACAATACTTCCTTTACTTCGAACAAAGAAGTAAAAAGGCACAAAGTGAAAATCATTTATGCAATGTCTGACGGCAATATGATTTTAATTGTGAAAACCAAGCAGGCTGAAAGTCACTTCACAGGTAACCCTGCTTACATAGGAAGAATGACTTTAATTGTAAAACAGGCAGATTTAAAGCCATTTCGCAGAATGCACTGACTGTCTAGGAAGAAATGTAGGGCAGAAAGAAGACTGTCGTATTCCACACCTTTTGCAAGAGAAGTCAACAAATCTCGTCTTCCGCAACTGTATCGAGTAGGCCAAAACTCTAGTTCTGACATGACGGATATAAACAACCTCCTCTTTTTCTATGATCTGCATATCTCAGTATCGAATCTCCGGTTGTAGGGTCCTATTTAGTTTTACTAATAGTAATTTTAATTTGTAAGCCTTTTCTGAATTCTCTTATTTCCCCTCGCATTCCCTTGACAGGATGTAAATGAAGTAAGTGAAAGAGAGTATTTAAAGTGTTGGAACGAAAGGCTTAGACAGAACATGATTTTACTAGTGAAACGCACGTTTGTTAGTTTGTCCTCCAGCTGTTAATCTTAGTAGCGGCTACGTCTGGCCGCCTAGTTAGTATATTGCCGGTGCAGGATTTTAAGCCAGCCTGTTAGACTAAATTGAATTGTGTAATCTAGCACTACACCTTTAAATTTATTGTTAAATTAGCATTTTTGAAGTTCTCACCGCAAGTGGTCGGTGCTGTTTTGTAAATCCGTGCCTTCTGTTAAATAGTTTGTGATAAATAAAAAAGGTCTTTTTCACCCTTTCCCTTTTACACCTTAGAACTTTGTAAATGTATAATGCCCGTGCGGGATGGGGGTTGAGTAGGCTCTGGCAATCATTCTCCCATGTAATTTGAACACGACAAAAGCAACAACAACTATTCTATCATAATGCTGATAGCTACCCTTGTTACCTTCTTTTTCTGTAAATTATATCAAGTGACTCCCTCATAAAAACAAAATTTAAGAAAGAATTTCAAAATTTCAAAACCAAGAAAGTGTTAATGTAATAACAGTAACAATAATTTAGAACCGAAATTACTCTGTCACGAGATATATTACAATCAGTTTAATTTGTCACCAAAAAAAAATGTTGGGAATCGTTGTTATTGTTATCGTGTTTTTGTTATTTATGCTCCCTTGTCTGACTGTAGCATCAACTCAAGCCCACGAAATACCTCGTGGCAAGGAGCGTTACTTTACGCTTGTCGTTGGCAACATCCTTGGGCATCTTACAGGTGACAGTGCGATTTTGCTTAGTTCCGCCCCCAATTTTCATGGAGAGCCCCCCCGGGAGACGGGTACGAGGGGTCTCCCACAATTTTTCCCTTCCACCAAACCACACGAGAGGGCTTTCGACTCGCCGTACATTTAAGAGTGCTGCCACGCCGCACCGACACTGTACATTTATAAACATCCATGTCTTCTTTGGGATTCGAACCCAGGCCCTTCGGCATGGCAGTCAGCGACGCTAACCACTATACCGGTTCGGCGATTGGGGGGGGGGGATCGCTGTAACTACGGAAAAGTCTTCTCAGCAGTTTCAAGGTGAGTTCAGCTATAATGTTCTAATACTTATTAGATGCATTTCCGGTTTAACAATATTTTCAACTTAAATAATTTTAACACATAGAGATTCCATCGTACTTCGGGCTACACTTTGGCAAAATGAAAATGTCCGCAAGGAATGTCTCGGCTATCTGATAGGAAAAAATAATCTGCCGAAAGAATTTCATGCACAATAAGTATTTAACTTCTGTTTTATGTCATTCACTTTAGCATTTACTAACAAATATCTTAATATCTATACCACATGCAGCATAATGGCTTATAAGTCACTTGACACAAGATTAGAAAAGAAATATGAAGGTTTATTTACATATAAATCGCTTCACTTGTTTCAGCTGGATATATAAAGTTTGCATTACTTTTGAATCATGATTATTTTATTTTACTGATTAACAAAGCTTGTATTGTATTTAATTTACCAGTGTACGTTTCAAGTCGCGCTGTTTCACTAGAAGATAGTTTCCATTATTTTCTGCAATTTTTTCTCTCCGAAATATGCATTTGGAAAGCAGAATTTTACTTTGTATATTAAGTGTTCTAAATGTTTGGAAATCTTTAATTTAGTTTACAAAAGTTAACCATAAAAGCAATATTTGCAATGAAAACAAATCTTTATAGTAAAATAGAGAATGTTTTGTCAATTTATTGCAAGAGAATTCATAGAAGTGTAACACAAAAGTGCAAATTAGTTTATGATGGAAAGAGAACAATATTATTAGGAATCCTGCCCAAAGATAACTAATTTTAGTGAAATTATATGTGAAACAGTTGAATTTCTTTTCTAAAATGTAACATGAAAATCTACAGGAGCGAAGCTTTCCGGAAACGTAAGAATACATGGGCAAATATCTTAAACATTGAGTAAATGGCTATCTCGCTAATTTGGCGCGATATAGCCAAGCTGGCAACGGTTTTGACAACTAATTTTTGCCTCCAAATTTGGCGAGAAATCGCCAAATGCCATCAAACTTGGCGATCACTCGGTGACATTTTGGCTCGGTACCTATATCACCGTAATAGGTACTGTAATTGATTTTAGATGCTTTGTCACCGTACTCGGCCTGCCTTTCAGTAATTTCGAGAAGAAAAAATTACTAGAAATATCTCGGCGGTCAGGTGTAAACTATATAAGACTAGAGAGCATCTGCTCTGAGTAGTTGGTGTTGTGGGTTTTTAATTCAGCATGAGTCGGAGTATTGAGAAATCTCCAAGTTAGTACTCTGTCCTCAGTTTTAAAGATGACCACAACACCCTCCTGGCTTGCTACGCCAATGATACGGCTGTTGCTATTAAATCCAAATCACGCACTCGTCAAAATAACAGGAAAAGATTCTCGCCATTGTGAAATGGTGTAATAAATGGAAGATCAGTGTGCAACCTGACAAATCAAAAAATCTTCTGGTTAGGAAACACCGCAAAATGACAGCTATCATGAAAGATGTAAGACCCTTCGGTACTCTGGTTCCCAGAGTGAACAGCGCCAGTTAACTGGGGGTTACCTTTAATAGGTCATTTACCTGGTCCACTCACATGGTCAAAGTGGAAAAGCATATGGAATAATGTTCAAACCTTTCCCACTGCTTAAAAATTATTAGCTTTCTATCAATTTGAATAGAAGAATCTATATCACATCTATTAGGCCTATTATTACGCATGCGTGCCCCGCCTGGACTACTACCAGCGAGAAAGACTACAAAAAACTTCAGGTGTTGCAAAATAAGGCTCTTAGAATCATCACAGATGCCCCGTACTTTATAAGGAATAGAAGCCTGCACTCGTATCTAAAAATAGAATTAGTAAAAGATTTCACCGCACAGATTAATGGAAGACTTTATGAGCAAACTTTAAGAAATAACCCAGCAAATTTCGCAGAAATTCTAGAGTACGACATTCTTTAGGAAGATAAATTTTTAGGCCCTACGCTGCTCATTTACTGCGTACTACACTAAACGATCAGGATAACGAATGAGAAAGCAGAATTCCCTAGTGCTTTTACCATTCAGTTGGATATCGTGTTTTTGCACATGCGTGAATTATGAGAGACTACCAGCAACGACACCGACCAGTCTCCAGACCTACCCGATCTTCAATTTTAGAAACAAAG
Organism: Stegodyphus mimosarum; assembly: GCA_000611955.2. NCBI lineage: Eukaryota > Metazoa > Arthropoda > Arachnida > Araneae > Eresidae > Stegodyphus > Stegodyphus mimosarum. The sequence goes on along the minus strand of KK113282.1, from coordinate 859,095 downwards.
CTTCAATTTGTTCTCTCCCCGTCAGGTTCTTATGTCTTTTGAGTATAAGACAGGTTGCATCACATGTCAGGCCCTAATGGGACTCTTAATAACTAGCAAGAGTAGGGAACACTATTACCTGCTACAGACCAGTATACCGACCAAGTATCAATGTACTCTGTGATACTGTTAACACCTGTACGAGTATTTCTGTGGAATGCTTCAGAACTCTGAAGTGTTTCTTTTGATGAAATAAATTGTATCAACCTATTATCGGAGCTGTGTGCATTCAATGTATTACGAACCCGTACGCACGCAACAATATTCTAGCGTTTTATCTTAATTGTAGAAATAATGCATTACTTTGTTTCACTCATAGAATCTTATTTATGCATTATATAATTAAACCAAAACGAAAAGAAAAGATAAAAGGGGTAAAAATTTAAACGGAGTTGCGTAACACATGTCGTCAGGAAACGTCGTTTTACCTATTACACAAAGAACACATTCGTTACAATTATTATTAAAAGTTCTTTATGCTGTTTTTGAATGACTAAATCTATTGCATTGATAAATAACACATTTCCATCATTCGAAAGATAAATCAGCGACATTATGTAGTAGATGAATTGGCAATCACTTTTCACGATTTCAGACTTGGAGTTGTAGAAACTTAAAAAACTAGACTGTTTTGACCTACAGAAAATTAAAACATTTTTTGAGTAATCGCATTTCTGCCGCATGTCGTTATTTGAGCAGTACGGCAGTATAAGCAGTCAGTAAGTGATTGCTTATACTGCCGTGATTGCTTATAATATACTCAGATCAAATTTCTTAAAAATTTCCAGTAAGACAGCAACAGTAATATACCCACTACAGCAAAATTCAGAGTTGAAGATTATTTTAGTCCATTTAAACTGGATATTTCAACATTAATGAAATCCCTGCTTAAACGAGTTTCTGTTTCTCAAAAGTGTGATAATACATCCGGTATTCATGATTATGATGATCCATATTACACACACAAAAATCAAATTAACGGTACGTTCGTAATATTAATAAGAAATAGAGACATGCTATATATCTTTCTTATAGTGGTAACTTCAGTTGATAAACATACCATTTTTTGTTTTTTGACTTCTAGATTAATACCATTTTATAGCTCAATATTATTAGTAGATCATGGTCCTAAAAATCGAACAAAGTTTAAAACAAAAGGACTTTATAAAATATGAAGCAAATGTTTGAAAATTATATTTTAAATATTAAGTTTTAAAGTTGAGGAAAATAAGTTTTCTAATCCCGTGTAACTCAAAATATAAGAATAAGATATGAGATGAAAGCAAGTGCTGAAATCAAACCAAAAGAAAAAGGGCTGTCCTTTTTTTTTTTTTTTTTTTTTTTTTTTGTGTGTGGAAAGTCCTTTTTTCTAAGTAAAACCGATAAGCGCTTTATAGTCAAAACAAGTTCGCATCAGTAAGTAAAAAGGCAGAACTGAGAACGTTAAAAAACCCAGGTATGTCCACGCCTCACAAAGGCTGCTATTGAAAAGTACAAGAAATATTCTTATGCTCTATATCGGACTTATCTGGAAGATTTCATTGTTAAACTGGCCAAAAAATTTGTCAATAACATGCATAGGGTGTCTAACCCTACCATTCAAGTATGTAATTATGATTATAAATCACCAAGCAATAGGAAAAGACCCTGGCGGTGCTCAGGAATATAACTCAATGATATATTCAAAAAAATATAAAAAAAAAAATAATAATAATACCATTTAATGTAATGCACCTATCATAATAATGCCGTTATATGTATGTAATAATATTAAAATACCTCTTTCCTAACATGTTTTCATTTCTATGTACCTGTATTTTTACTTTGTATTTGTATCACCTTGCTGCTGCATGATATTTTATTTGATTGTTTTTGGTCACACATACGACTCCTTTCTGTACGGTAACTAACTCTTCACACCCACTTACTTTCTCATCTCCTTTAAGCCAGGCAGCCATAGGGGTAGCTGACTTGTGTCGTTTGGTTCTATTCTTATCAATCTATCACTGTCAACATCGTCTGCCATCTACATAATTGCTTATCCAATCTATAAGATATGCCTTAGATAAGATATGCCTCATATTAGACTTCGAAATGCCAATTATTAGAAAATCGTCCATCAGGTTCGATAGTGGGTAGCGCATTCCGCGCGGGCACCTTTCCGCAAGTACATATGTACAATTTGCCTGAGCCGACGTTATGCAATGGTAGACATGAAAATACCGTTTCATCGGAAGAAATATTGTCTCACACATCTGATGCCACCAAATAAAGAAAAATATTACATGATACACAGAAAGGGAAATCGAAGCGTTCCAAGAATGTAAGTTTGTGATCTCGTGTTTTGGTAGTGTATGGGAAAAAAGTCTGCCTCATAAATACAACAGAATAAAAGACTGCCTCATAAATTCAACAGAAGTTCAAGAGCTTCAGAGTGGACACGAGGTACATATTCCATCAAGACCCAGACACAAGCCTCCATGCTCCAACAAAGCTCCATGTTCTCTAATAGTAAAATGATTATCTTCTCATTGTCCTCTCATTATCTCATTGTTTAATGATAAAATTATTGGTTTAGTTGCCGCCTCGGAACAGTTATCACCTTCTCATCGTCCCTTAATGCTCATCCTTGCGCTATTTCCTACGAGGATATCTTAATAAGGAACTAGAAAAGCTTTCTGTATCTTCAGAGCGAAATAAAAACGAAGGTGAAGAAAATGCTGGCAAGCAAATGAAACAAGGGAATCGTATCGTGCTGCTAGATGCTTATATCAAAAATTGCATGTAAAATATTTATTGATTAAAGAGTAATGAGAATTAGAATTTAGTTACAAATATTATTAATCAATCTATAATTACTTTCTGACGATCGAACATGACACTTAATTAAAAAAAAAAACTCCTCCCAGAAAAACACAAAACTCATGCACCATGTTGCACGCAAAAAATAAACATCCTTGAATTTTAGGAAAATGCTTTCTCTTCCCAAATAACGACACGCGTCATTCTTTAAAAGTTTGCCCTTGCTGCTGTATTTATGAAATCAAATAATTATTAAAACTCTAATCTGCTTTTGCTCTATAAATGTATTCATTATAGCAATTTGAGATTCATTTTATTCAAGTTGGTTGGTTATGGTTATTGAAATACGGCACAGCTTACCAGAACTACACGCCTAAGGAGAGAGATGCCTTCGTGGACTTTTGCCTAACGAAATCTGGCTCATATTCTTATTACACGTGGAGAAAATCATAAAAACTAACCATACAGCCAGGGCATTCGCCAGAGATCGAACCCAGGACAAACTACAACATTCAGCGGTCTCACGCACTCAAATACTGGTGAGGCTTTCATATGTAAGTCAGCTTGAGAATAAAAATTCATTTCAAAATACTACTACTAAATACAATTTATGGAAATGGTGCCGTACCCTAAAGAAGGAAAAAAAAGTATATTTTTAGTATATACAATGGTTATCATAAACTGAGGGAAAATATAACACATAGTAAGGTATCAAATAACATAAAAAGAAATTACCAGGCAATTATGGTAGTATAGAAATTAGCACATGTATAAAATGAACAAATCGAAGGTGTCAGTTTGCTATAGGAAAAGTACCTTCAATGTAGCATCTAAAGCATCCTAAACGTGCTCGATAGAATTCCAGTCTGGGGATCGAGCTGGCCACTCCATGAGCATAATTGTTTCCTGTTGAAGATAATAATCTACGATGCGAGCCCTGTGTGGTCTTGCATTGTCGTCCTGTAACAGGAAAGCATCACCTATTGCCCTAGCATATGGGCGCACATAAGGATCAAGGATGTCATCTCTATAAACCTGAGCATTCACGGTTCCCTTTGGAAAGACATGGAGGTTTGTGCGTCCACCCAAAGAGATGCCACCCCAAACACAAACACTGCCCCTTCCGTATGCATCTCTTTCACGGATGTTTGACGGATTATAACGGGTTCCAGGTTCTCTAAATATCAAGTAACGCCTACTATCGCTTTCTAGACTAAACCTAGACTCATCCGTAAAGAGAACAGCCCTCCATTGATCAGGCGTCCAGTGGACATGTTGTCGTGCCCACTGCAAACGGTTCTTCCTAGGCGTGACGTGAGCAGCACGCAAATGGCTAGTCGCCTCGTATACAGACCACCTTCGTGAAGCCTTCTACGCACAGTTGACGATGACACCAACTTTCCGGTGGCTGCAGCAAGGAAGACTCTAAGAAGAGTCAGAGTAGCGGTTCTATTCCTGTGTGCATATAATGTCAGATTTCGGTCATCGGTGCTCGTCGTAGCAGTTGGCCGTCCTTGGTTGAACCTCCTAGATGACGAATCTGTGGTTTGAAATTGCCTCCAAAGTCTATGAACCACAGAAGGGCTCACATTTAGCTATCTGGCCACTTCTGTTTGACTTTGTCCTGCCTCTAGTCCCCCAATAGCTCTCTATCGTAATTCTGCAGGCAAATGATGCTTGGAGGTCATTGTTACGAATTGGCTATCTCAGATTTCTGATGTCACTAACACAGTGAAATATGTGGGCTTGCTCTCAAACATGGACTTTTATGCTCCTCGCAGATGACGCATTCCGAGTGCAGCGCCACTAATTTGCATATTGCAGTTTTACTCAGCTACTCTTACTTGGCAACATATTCAAATTTTACACGGCCTAGCTTATTTTTGAGGGAGTTATCGCTATTTTTGTGATTTCTCCTTAATTTATGATAACCAGTATATAATACAGTGTATACGCGACAATAGCTGATCCGCGAATGCGCGTATCACACACGTGTTTGACTACAGATGGATTTAGACGTTTTGTATTTAACCAAACAATATTCGCTGACTGTAAAAATGTAAATATAGGACAGACTTCCCTTCATAAAATTTCTTATTAAAATACTTTCTTTTATTATGCATGAGAAGAATAGATATCCAAATATTTTTCACCAGCTTCCAAAGTTGCGAATGAGTTGGTGTTTTAGTAAGGGTTGCGGATAATCAGAATATATTAAATATTTTGAAACAAAAAATTGTAAACCATTTCATAAATAGGATTTATAAAGTATCGATAGGCGGATAGTTCTAGGAGGATACAGTACCTTCGCAATTAACCTCAGGCTGTTGCACTTAACTGAATGGAAGTTATGAATCGAAATACAAACCCGAAAATTTCTTTTTGAGGTTTGAAATATATAATTCAATCCGAAAAAAAAAAGTATAAGCTTCACTAACATTTTAAATAATACAGTATGTACATATACCGATGTATCATAATTCTCAGATACACAACAGTAAAATGATAAGGGAAAGAAAAGTTACTCAGGCATCTTAGAAGGATAATTTGCTAAACATAATTACCTATCATCTTACCAGGATATTTTACCAAAGATAGATAAGAATGATTAGCTACTCAGCAAACCAAAAATAATTTATTTCCTTCGATCACGTTTAAAATGTCTTCCGCAATGTATCAGCTGAATCTATCTTGACAGCATAAACATTATTTTTCCGATCAAACGCAAATCAGCACAAGTTAACGAATTTGAACAGTATCTGGAATCACAGAGCCATTTACTGTCTAGAAATATACTTTTTTTTCTCTTCATGCACTAGATTAAATTATTTTTAAATAATACTTTGCGCATTAATTTTTAACTTAAGAGTTTTCTTTATTATTTAATGACTTTTATTCTATTTAAAAAAAAAAAACACAATATCTGAAAATTGTTAGCTTTTTGCTTAAATTTATTTAATTACGTTCCATATGTCCACTCCATATGTCTTCAGCTTCATTTGTTTTATTATGCTCTTCAGTTCCATTTCTTCTGTTACGGTATTCTTCAATTTCAAATGTTTTATTTTCTTTTGCTGCAGTTTATCACAAGGGTGAAAATAAATTTTAAACTTGCAGGATAAAAAATTTATTTGCATTATATAGCAAATTATGTTTGACTCTTTTAATTGCACATAAACATAATAAACTTCATACAGTGGCTATTTGCAATTAAATTCCGTAGAAATTAAAAAATTTAAAAAAGAAAACGTTCACTGGGAAAAAAAAAAAAGAGAGAGAGAGGGGGACAGTTCTATATCTCCCGTTCTACTGGCCCGATTGGCAAAATTCAAATTGCGTTTTTCATGTTTCGAAAGCGCGATTTAGGCTACATATTAGATTCATACATAGCTTTGATCTAATATAGGTATTTTGACACAAAATCGGACTTTTTCTGAAATGACACGACAATTTTTTCCATATTTTGATTCTACGACTCAAGTTATGCCTAAATATTAAATTTTGTAATTTTTGGTGAGAAATTAAAAAATTTATCTTGGCACATTTTTTTTCAGTTTGCGCCAAGAATAATTCACTTGGCGAACTTCTTAATTTATAGCAACCTATTTTACTTTACTTTTTTTCGTTATACACGAACGGAAAGAAAGTCATCGTTCATACTTTCAAATAATTTTAACAGAGTGCGTAAACCATATTTGGCGTTATTATCGCTCATAACAAAAACACCAAATTTCAAAACACGCCAATATGTAAATTCACGTATATCTTAGGAAATTTTGAAAAAAATTAATTTTTTTCAAGTATGCTTAGAAATGCATCTACTTTAAGATGACGGTAAAAATTTTATAGTTCAAAAATTCAAAATATTTTTAGAAACATTTATAAAAATTATTTTAAAATACAAATTTTAAAAATAAATCATAAAACGAATTTCATTTGGAATGAACCTAAATTTCGACATGTGAAAGGAAGAATCAAATAAGTTTAAGAAAAATAGAGACATTAATAAATATATATCAAATTTAATTAACATTGAGGAGCTAAAATTTTGAGAGATATTTTTTTAAAAACTACTCGTGCGATTTTTGCAAAACTTGGCAGTCTGGCATAATTTAAGTCGCAGAATCGAAATATGGAAAAAAATTGGCATGTCATTTCAGAAAAAGTTCGATTTTGTGTCAAAATACCTACATTACGACAGTGTTATATATAAATCTAATATATATCCTATGTCGCCCTTTCGAGACATGAAAAACGCAATTTGAATTTCGTCAATCGGCCCAGTAGAAAGGAAGAAATAGAACTGTCCCTCCCTTTTTTTTCGCAATGTACATACAAAAATTATATATATAGGCTCAAAAAAAATTTTTTTTTTCTTTTTTATGTATGGCGTCAATACTATTTCCTTAGTGTTTCTTCTCCACTTGTCAATTTGTTTGCGAAGCGTACATGTAAAGACGCCTAACGAAATCTTTACATATACTTTTTTTAAGGTTTTATATTAATTAACCTGATTATGTCCTTATTTTGCCATTACTGCATCACATCTACTTCCGTAATCCCGAAACCAGGACGCAAATTAGTACATGTGCATAAATGCAGAGTTCTTGAATGAGAGAGAGAGAACCTTTAGTAGCTATATGTGACTGGTTACTTTGTTACGTCTCCGTTCAATTTGACTAATTTATAGCTTTAGCTTTGCAAGCCGCATTTGCTTCAGCCAAATATTTAAGGCATGAGCTAAAGCTTATTTAGGTACGTGTTACCTTGCATTTTCTGCTTTAATTTGACTTTGAAAGTCTATTCTACTTTTCGAAACGCACAGTTCTTGAATCTGGGAGAGACAGAGCTTGGTAGTTATGACTGATTGGTTTTCTTAAGCATCCCTGCTATTGGACTAACTTATTTAGTTTTGCAAGATGCATTTTCTTCAGCAGATATTAAGGCTTGAACGAAAGTTTATTTAAGTGCGTGCTACTTTGTATTTTCTGCTTCAATCTGGTTTTGAAAGTTTTTTTTTTTTTCTACTTTTCCCACAAATAGCGGAGTTTAATTTATATTATTGTATTAGCTTGTGTAGTCTTCAGTCAAACGTGTTAATAAATAGTTTTATTTTAAACTTTTACCTACGTTTTTGTTTACAATTCTTAGAAGGTAGGATGAAATGATAGGTTATCTCTCAGTCTGTGCAGTTCTAGGCGTGGCATTTAAAGTAGTGTTAAAACCCTTGTGTATCCAGAAATACATATATCTACGACCAATGATTACGAAGGACTTTTAAGCCGGATAAAAGCAATATACCGACGACAATAAAAAAGAGGGGTGCACAGCCAGATATCAGTCCCATATAGAAGATTTCAACTTTCTACGGCTAATCATTTTCCAGTTGTGCAAGATGCATAGATAGATAGGTACGAATGAACACACAGATGTCAAAAACCTCTTATTCCATTTTAAATCAATTTTACAATCCGTTCTGGAAAAATGAGTCCTTCATTCTGTCCGCACGTAAAAACGTCACGCAAAAAATCGTCCAAATGGATTCGGTAACGATCAAAATGGATATTTCCGTTAGAGTATGATATGCGACATTTTTCGCGATAACAATAGTTCCTTTACTTCGTGCAAGGAAGTAAAAAAATGGCACAGGAAGGAGAAATAATTCATATAACTATCAGAAAAATACTGTTAACAGTTTATCTATATTTTCAAGCAATTTAATTTGGAAAATACGTTAAGCTGGTTATGTAAATTAAATTAGTGTTTACATGGGGAAAAACTAAGTTATAAATAGCCGTAGATAACAATAATCATAACAGAATTTGAGCAGTGTCATTTAGTTTAAATTCACGTTAAAGAAATCGGTTACGACTTTTTGTTTTTACAATACAATATCTATATAAGTAAGTTTATGCACTTGCGATAATCAAATTACATGCTGGTGCGGATAAAAACGATTCCCAAAGACTAAAAACATCACCTGCTATTCCTAGTGTTAAACCCCGCACTTCTTTTCCTTTTGTAACTCTCTTTAAGTTTTTCGTTTTACGCTGATGACATGGGACATTAATTTCCTCACTGTTTTGCAATAAATGGGCTTAAATGTTTTTAGACGAAGCCGGATGAATCCGATTACTGAATGATATACAGTTGGGTAGTATTTAATTTTTTTCTTTATTACAATTTTTATTTACAATCTTTTCAGAGTCTAATCCAAAGATACCCTTCATATATAATCTAAAATACTTAAAGTAACAAAAAATTATTATTTATCTAAAATTTTCGGTTAGTTGGCGATTCAATTGATTAAAAGATACAAATAATTATCAGTAATCGGTAACTGAATAATATGCATAAGGATTCTAAGCGTTGTTTGACAAAATTAACGAGAATATAGAGGAATCAGAATACAGAAACTGTCAAATAGGAATCTTTGGTCTCCAAAGGAATCCTATTCGGTAGAAACCACTGAAATGTCAATTCTGGTTACGTAAAGAAACTTGAATGCAAAAGTAACGGAAAGCATATTTCATTAATGCACATATGTATCGCCACGGAGGAACTGGCGTCTAGAATGGACCATTGGGCTTATAGTAATATATTTGTCATTTCACATGATCTTTGCAGTGCTTTAAGCAAGCTGGTTGAAAAGTTTTTGCCACGCTGTTTCCTGTACAAAATAAATAAAGCATCGTGGATTTCCTGAGAAAATTTTCACTCCGAAGTTAAATCAATCTAAGCATAACTATATATGTAAACAGTTGAAATCTTAGCACTTTTTATTGCAATCTATATGGAAAAGATGCTCTATAATAATAGAAAATACACAATTTTATTCAAAATGAACTTTCTTAATTTGCTTTCCTACACATTTAGTGCGTCAAATTTCACATTAATAACTGTTCACTCTTAAATGTGTACAAGAAATCAAAGAAACCTGCACAAGAAATACGCTTCAAACAAAATGAATTTATACTATTCAAAAAAATTTATTTAATTTAATCATACATAACTTTTAATGTTAACAATAGGTATAATCATATCATTCACAATACATATTTTGAATCTTACACTTTCAAAATCAAAGCAATACAAGCGTTGAGCTGAGAAACTACTAGATACACTTTCAGTTATTCTCAGCTAAATAAAAAAAATGTACACTTGAAGCCTCTTAATCCACAGGTGTCAGTAAATGCATAATATTCGAGACTAACTGGTAGCTTGAGTCATTTTCTCGATATAAAAAGCGATAATATGCCACGAACATTAATCCAAATATCAGTGCACCATAAATTTCGCGAAAGTGAACTGTTGACGATAATTTTATAAAAATTAAAGCACTACGAAATTTTCTACTAAAATGATAGAAGCATTTATACACCACACATGCTCATGTGCATAGTTTCACAGATTCAGCGTCACAAAAGGAATAGAAGCTCATTGGTCCATTTTTGAAACCTCTCCCTCAGTGGCGATACTGATGTGCACTTGTGAATTATGCTAACGGCAATGCGTAAAAAGACATTGGTCTGGTAATACTATGAACTGTCTATGACCTTCATTTGTTTCAATAAGTATTTTTACATTAGCTTGTGTAAATCTGAGCATATACTCACAGATGGATGTCAATGTAAACTCGTAATTTAAATCCCTCTTTTGATACTACGATTGCTCCTACATTGCAGTTTCTTTATATAACCACACTATGGTAAAAAGATCACAATCAAAGACTTCTGCTAGCTCTGGATGCAATGCTCAGCATTACACGCTCACCAATGGATAAGACCGCTGAACACTGGGAGTCTATCAGAGTTTACTCTTCACCAGCTGCCGTGTGATTAAGACCGCTGAATACTGGTATTTTGATTCAAGCCCATGGGCCAGCTCAGGGGTTTTCAAGCAAAAGGAGGGGGAATTTCACAGTTTCAGAGGGGAATGCATCAGGCTCTTATTTGGCTGTTTAGTAAATAGTTTTGTTTATGAATATGAAAAAACAACTATTTTTACCAATACTTTCTGCACTTTTTATTATTTAATATATAAAACAAATTCATAACATAACATAAATATAAATAAATGTATATATACATTTTTCAAGTTTGGAAAGAAAAGGGGATGATCTACAATGGTGAAAAGGCTACATGGGACAAAAACGGGTTGAAAACTACTGAGTTAGCTGCATGGCTGGTTTTCGTAGTTTTTTTCCCAAATGTCGTGGATACGAGCCAGTTTCTCTTACAAAGTCCCCATGAAAGCATCCCTCCCTGTAGACGAATAGCCCTCGTGTACTTTACCATATTCAAGCAACTAACATAAATTCGGCCAGAGTTCAAAAAATGGCGAATGTGCGTGCTGCGTAAATGTTCTTAGATTTTCCAATTTTAGCGTGAAAATGAGCCGATTTCGCTCAGAAAAGTCATCTATGACAGCCTTCAAGAAGACAACCCTAATGTGCTTCAACATAATCTAATAATCCAATGCAATCTTCCAGGGATTCTTCTTTGGAAGTTGCTATATTTTGATTCTTCGAAACACCTATTTATGGATTACCAATATTATTAAACACATAAAGATATCCTTACATGATTTACATGAGTATATGAGGAAATTCAATACGCTTTTTTTTCCACTAAAATAAATTTCACTTTAAAGTATTTAGAAGTGATGCCGAAATTAAAACTGCTTTCCAGTTTATAAACAAATTTTTATGATAGTCAGTTATTTTTAACTAGCAATACGAGTCTCTGCGGTTTAAAAAAAAGTCAATGGACTCCAGAATAAATTTAGTTTTTTTTTTCTTGTTCCTATGTTTATCATTAGGTAAACAAATAAACAAACGCATCCCGCTTTACTCTTTGATTTGCTTATTTAAAAAGGCAAGCATTAAGAATTTTTTACTTTTTTACTTTCACTACTGTTTGCGATGAAACCGTGTAAAGTGGCGATAAAGAATCTTGGGCTTTGGAGAACTGGTATCTTACTAGATTTTGAGAAGTAAGTATTCGGAATACCAGTTATCAATTTATATATAAATACAACTGCCGAATTTTCTTTCACAAATCAAATACAACATGCATTTATTCAATACTCATTCAACTGGATGATTATTCGATCTTCTAATAAAGAAAGGAATGTCAATTAAAAATTGCAAATTGGGTAAAATGCACTTTTCCTTGGAATAAGCATAATCTTTCAAAAAATCAACATAAATTCTAAAACTGAATCTTTCTTTTTAACTTCTTTCTTCTTTTCCACTTTCTTCTTTTCTTAATTTTTTTTTCTTATCTTTCTTCTTCTTTCTTTTATCATCATAGAGCCAACTTTCAAATAGTTTTTCAAATATTCGCATGGGAGAGAGATAAAGAAAAGATCAACTAAAACAGTTCACTCCTTTGATCCTGCTGCTGGTTTTTAAAATGCCAAAAAGGAAAAAAGAAGGAAAAGTTCATTTAACGCGAAAAGGTAAAAAAAAAAAAAGAAGGAAGAATTAATTTTCTTCACGTATGAAAGGATAAGAATCCAGTGAGCCAGCGCTAAATATTTTTATGTTGGAAGCTGTCAAGCATGTCCGAGCACACACTCAGCTTGAATTTCCGCCGATTGACAGAAGAGATCACTTTTAGTTACGCTGTTTGCTCGAAACGATTCGTACAAGCAACTTTTAATGCCATTTTCCAAGAATATTCCTTATAAGAGTGTTTTAATCCCTTTCTCTATCGTTTTCCTGATTTTTAGTCCGTTGTTTGAGTATTGTTTTCTGAGAAAGCAATGTTTTAATTGTCTCCGGGTGGTGTTGCATATAGTTCATACAACTTCCACAAAGATTAATTTTTATTGCAATGAACGATTATATTCTTTACATTGTTATCACAACCTTCAACAAAAGAGAAACTTTCTAAAAAGGCTAGAATCAAAATACAGTGCATTCAAGGCTTTCCAGATAATGTGATAAACAACTTCCACGAAAAACTGTTTCAGAGAAAAAGAAAAAGCAGAAAAAATTATGTTATTCTAACATTCAACATTTCAGCCATTTCTAAAAATATGGTAGGTCAAAAGCAGGAAGACAGTCAAGGTTCTCTAGATGAAGCGATAAAATATTTTGTGTAAGGTAACCGATCTACAAAGAATCTAAAGGAAGAGTATTACTGTAATTTCAACTTTCAAAGGCTAAGAAATGTTACTAGATATATACGACATAATATAGAGGAAAACATCCAAGGTGAGTAGATACAACGATAGGAAATATCCGAATTTCTTCTTAAAAAATAAACATCTTTACATCAGTGAAATGAATTTCTGTGTGTACAATTTGCATTCTGACCTTTCCTGTACTTAGAAATTATTAGATTAACAAAAAGGAGGCAAGCAATGTGCTTGTTTCGCAAAAAAATTCCGCGAACGTTTCTGACTTTCAGTTCTCAAGGAATTCTTGATCTCTTACTAGCCATTAATTCTTTTCATTAAATGAACTCATATGAATGATTACTAAAATATGTTCATGTTCATAAAAATTAGTGATTGCAACCGAGATCAAGAAAGCTTGAGATTTTTAAGAAAATCAAGAACTCGTTATTCTTCAGAATATTTGTTCCTTATTTTTCGAGATTACTAATTCTGGATAAAGAATTCTTAGGGACATTCGGGAACTGAAATTAATAATAATGTTTTTCTGCTCATCCGATAAAGTATAACTTGCCAGACCCGAAAACTTTTTATCCGCCAATGAACTACCATCTTTTGATAAGGGAATGATTAGTCACTTAAAACGAAGTATTGAAAGAAACATGATTGGTCTGTAAAAGTACAAAAGACGTTTAACCACAGTACTTTTCACGAGGTGAGTTTTGCTAGAAAATTCACAGATTGAAGAACAACATCAGTAAACACCCTCAGGAATTACTTTATACAGATAAAAATTTTACATTAAGGTGAAAAACTATTGCGACGTCGTTGTACCACTTTTCAACTGAATTGTGAACAAAGTACTATAGAAGAATAGAATTAACTTTCACAGACCTCTTGATTGAATGTCAAACTCACTATCAAAAGTGGGCCAAAAATCAGCTTATAAAAGTTAGGGTCGCAAGGAGAAGAACTTTTTTTATACCTAAAGACATATTTAAAAACGAAATAATACATAAAATCTTTTCTAATACTGCAGTTCTTTAAAAAAAAAAAAAGTAAAGAAAGAAATTTTGGTTGTAGATGGATGACTGTTGTTTCTTTCCGGCTATCTAAGATCTTTTTCCGACAGCCAGCTTTTGAATGTTCAGAGGCATGCTGCTCACATTAATGATTTTCAGAGCGGAGGTCAATTGAATGTCTGTTAACCCGGATCTAGCTGTCGACTTTATTCCTTTTCACCAGTTTTTCAAACTGATACGTTCTACCAAACATTTAAATCAAAACAATGTAAATTGGGGGGGGGGGTTCCTGCAAATTCCCCAGACAAATATTTGTAAAAATCGGGGGATATTTATTTTACTTAATTTTTCTTTTAGCACTGAGTCGTACTGAATTTCTGTTAATTCCATCTATAACGGACTGGCACTTTCTGAACGTCAGTTGAGAGAATACTTTTTTAAAGTCATCGTCTCTAAAGTTCTTTTTAGTCCCTGAAATTGTATGTACGCCTCGACATTGGGTGAAATACCAGTGTTTTTATTAACATATTATATACCTTTTGTTATTTTCTCGGGTTAAACGGAAAGCCACAGAAAAAAATGAGAAAATGGCTGAATAAAGACCGGAGGGTGGCGCATTTGGTTTGGTGTCTTTTTAGTCAGTGAAATTTTTATTCCCGAGGGAAAATAGTGGACTTTGAGCCGAAATTTTATTCCCCCACACAAAAGGGGAAAACGACGCAGGTTGCGAATACATAAACGCTCCCCACTTAGTCAAGACCTCGCAACTGTACCCCGTTATTACGGCGTTAGCTTTTCTTTAAGTCGGACGTTTTTAACTGGCTCAAATTTGGCGACCGTTTGCCAAATTAGCATACTAATTAATAGCACTAACTTCCACAGAGCAGACTACTTAACTTTTTGTTTTCGTTCGATCATATTTTAAAAGAATATACTACTCAGCATACAAGACAATTTATTTTGATTTGATCATGTTGAGGAACTAAGCACTGAAATAAACTTGAATTGGAAAGACTAAAAAAATTTTTCTTCTTTTTAATTCTGATTTTTACAAAAATCGAGAAAATTAAATTAAGGAAAACTCAAATGCGGGGATTTATAAAAGTAATAAAAGTAAGTATTAAAAGTAATAAGTATTAAAGTAATAAGTATTAATAAGTATTAAAAGTAATTAGTTTATTCAGCTAGGTGGATATTTCTGTCTTTAACATACTATTTAAAAAAAAAAAAAAGGTAAGACATCGGTAAAGTTTTCATATTTTATCCTTGGAAGACGACAGTTTCATTTTAATATACGGTTATATACACAGTCCAGTCACATTAATGTGACCATCTGTCAAAAGCCAGAATAACCACCTTTCGCAGAGCGGACTGCTGCGAGACGTGCAGGAAGAGAGTCACATAGGTCCCTGAAGGTGTTCTCTGGGATGTTGAGCCATGCCGACTCTAATGCCGTGGCCAGCTGCGCTAGATTACGCGGTTGAGGATCCATGGCGCGAACAACTCGATCGAGATGGTCCCACAGATGCTCGATTGGGTTTAAGTCAGGTGAGTTTGCTGGCCAGGGGAGGACGGTAAACTCATCCTGGTGCTCTTCGAACCACGCACGTACACTGGCAGCTGTATGGCACCTCGCATTGTCCTGCTGGAAGATGCCATCATCCTGAGGAAAAACAATGCGCATGTAGGGGTGAACATGGTCCGCAAGGACAGATGCGTACTTGTATTGATCCATTGTGCCTTCCACAATGATCAGTGAACCTAGAGAATGCCAGGAAAACATTCCCCAGACCATAATGCTCCCGCCTCCAGCTTGGACCGTTCCGGCAATGGTTGCAGGGTGGTTCCTTTCAGAGGTTTCACGCCTTATACGCCAACGTCCATCTGTCCGATGGAGCATAAAACGCGATTCATCCGAAAACGCAACCTGTCGCCACTCAGTGGACGTCCAGCTGCTGTACTGGCGTGCAAATTCTAGCCTTCGCCGTCGATGAACAGCAGTCAGCATAGGTGCACGAACCAGGCGTCTGCTTCGGAGGCCCAGACGCAGCAATGTTCGCTGAATAGTACTTTGGGAGACACTTTTGGTAGCCCCTTGGTTCATTTTGGTGGTCAGTTGCTCAACGGTAGCCCGTCTATCTGCCCGAACGCATCTCCGCAACCGTCGTTCGCCTCTGTCATCTATGGCCCGTGGTGCACCACATTTGCCACGTCGCTGATTTTGGACAGTCCCATTTTGCCATGCACGGTACACTTTTACCACGGCGGCACGCGAACAGTTCACAAACTCAGCCGTTTCGGAAATGCTTCCACCCTTGGCCCGAAAGCCAATGATCATGCCCTTTTGGAAGTCGGATAAATCGCTTTGTTTCTGCATTACGCCAACGATTGAAATGTTTTCCGAAGCCCTCACACACCCTTTATATACGCTCAACTGCACTGTCCTGCCACCTGCCTTCTGTGATTGGTTATTTAACTCTGACATGGAAAGTACGTGGTGGTCACATTAATGTGACTGGACTGTGTAATTAAATTAAATTTCATAGTATAAAATATGAAAATCGTTTCACTGATATATGTTATGACTTCTAATTGTTATTTAAAAAGGAAGTGAATCAGCAAGCTTAACACGTATGGCAATTGGCTGCATTCTGATCTTTTAGCTCAATCTCATATTTGATATTTCAGCCTCAGGCACTGAAATTGCAATCAGCATTAATGAATCGTTAAAGCTTTGGTACTGAAAATAGTTAAAAAAAAAGATTTCTAAAACTAAGCTTTGGAAGACTGATTCTAAGTAATTTATCTCGGGAAAAGGAAATTATATATGAAATGTAAGTATAGACACACACAGAAAAAAAAGTCGTTTAATTAATTATGCAAAGCATTCCAATAAAATGAGAAAGCCACTCAAAAGACTGAGTAGTAAAGTTAATAAAAATATGTTTCTAAGGGTTAAGATTGACTTATCTTTTTGCACATTTTGCAACAGCAATGTTTCCAAACCTGCATTTGAATTTATTAAAATTTCCATCATTTTAGAAATTGCGAAGCTCTCGAATTAGCTGGTTGCATAATAGTTTTCTCTATGTGTTAACATGAATGGAAGCCAGTTTCCCTTAAAAGATTTCACACTAAGGCATCATTCATTTAAGCAAACTGTGCTTTGCCATAAGCTGTTGAACAAACAAACTGAAAATGAAAAGCACTGATAAGTTTCGATCATAATTTGTTGTCGTATGGTCGAAAATTTTATAATTCATAAAAACTTGCTCCAGCAAACTGGAGAGCCGCATGCCGCTCGCTTCGTAATAAACAGTAGTTTTATTTATAAAGAATATAATTAAAATTTAACGAAAATATCTTCGCGTTACGACTCTTGTTTTTATAAATCAGTAACGCAATTTTTTGATAACATTATTGTGCGTATAACAATTTAAAATGCATACAACGCGTTAAATAAAGTAATAAACGAAAGACAAAAATTTCGTTTCTGGACTTTGGAAGAATTGTTTTTAGAACAGACATTAACTATCAAAGCAGCATAAAAGACCTATACGTCGGAAATATACTCTACCAATATATCTTACTGAATAACAACATGGAAATAATAGAAGGAAAACATCGTCTAAATAAAGGCAAGCTTGTTCGTATATTCCAGACATTGCACTACCAGAAATATAAAAATGAATATCATTCAAAAATATTGCGAAGAATTTAGGAGATTTATGAAGAATCGTTTTCCAGATTATTTGATACAGATTTGGATTTCAAATCAGAAATTCTACAATGACAAGGCGTAAATAGAAATCGTCGTAAAGCGTTCGATATTTCATTATCACTCAATAGTTAATTATTCAATAGATTTAATTATTTCTAATGAACACAAAAAGAATTTTTTGATATACGAAGAAGGTGGAATACATGAAGTAGATCGAGTTCCTTGTAATGCTCCTTAAAAAGAAAAAATGCGACTAAAATTCTGGAAGGTATAGTTAAAATTTCTATTTTCAATATATAATTTATCAAGATAAAGTGTATTAATATTTTAGGTATAATACATTTATATAATATTTATAACTATATGTACATGAAGTCTTACACAAAATAGGAAATGTTCATATCACGTTTTTATTCATAAAGAAACGCAAAGAAAAAAGAGAGAGAGAGAGAGAGCACTGTCAAGCAAGATTTCATATTTCATTCATATACTGAATTTATAAATTGTGTTTTATTTATTGAAAAACAGGAAGGTAAATATTTTTTTGAGAACCTATTATCCTTTTCTTGTATGTATTTAGTTTTATAGTTTGTTAGATTTCAAATAGTCTATGTAAATGGTGGACCAATTAGCCAGGTTATACAAGGTTATTGCTGCATCTCAGTTTTAAGTGAATCTGAGTGAAAGATTTTTGTTTTCAATTTTTTAAGTTTAAATTACATTTTATTTTTAATCAATTCCAAATCTATGTGAATTTTATTTCACCATAATTTCACGCTTGAAAAAAAGAGCAAAACTTACTTCTTATCTTCCTCTTTAAGTTATAATTAATTTTAAACATTGTTAAATTCGTATAAATTGTATTTCACCATTCTTCGACTGCTGTATAAAAGCCAAATTTAGCAAGTTATCGCCAAATTTGCAGTTGTGCGTATGGATAATTGGCGTAGGGTGCCAGTCAGGCCACAGCTGATAGGGATCGGGTTACTTGCACGCGTTCCTTAAGTGGGGGGGAAGACAGAATCTTCTGCTAAAAATCCACTATTTTCCTTTTAGGCTCAAAATCCACGACTAAAAGTGGTCATTACCGGTGCATTTGACATGTCTGTCCTATTATGATCACGGGTTTTTATTTTTATGTCTTAAGGGCAAAAGAGCCTGGAATTTAGAAATACTGAAAAATGTACTATGGGGGGGACGACATCAATACACAATGATACGAACTTCCCTACCTCTAGAATTTTTTTATCCTAACATAGAACTGGTTATTTAGCAGACAAATCAGGTTATTCGTCTGTATTATAAGCTTGCTTTAATAAAAGCTGTCATTAACTATATAACAAATGCTATCATTTTTTAATATAATTTAGGATTAAATTCAAAGAAAAATTATTAAACAACACTACACCTTTTGCTTTTATCTTACATGTTTTTTCCTGCCCCTTTTTCTTTTAACTAAAACAGCATCTCACATTTCGAGAAATAAATTAATTATTAATTTAGGAATTCCCAAATCTCGAAAAAGCTTTTTCTTTTCCAACGACCTTGTTGATGATAACTTCTACACATATATTATCAGTCAAGTGATAAGTATTTAAAAGAAATGGTTTTATACGTTTGATAAGATGGGAAGAGACTTCCTGTCTTATCATTTTTACATTTCTCAATTCACCTTCCATTTTTAACAGCTAATGTAATCTTCAGCGCTATAATACTCGTAAACAAATTCGATCCAATGAGCTACTTTGCTAAGGGGACGAACGACGATGGAATTTGCAAATTGTCTTCAAAAACTCGAAGTTTAATTTTTTATTTCCAAAAATAAAGAATAATGTACGTGATATATATACCGAAAAATTTTTAACTGTGATGAATTTTAAGCATTTTACATAGAATTTTCGCTGTGTTACATGAACATTTAAAGAACATTTAAATAGCTGAGATATTATGTTTTTCAGACGTTTATCGCATATGTCAGGAAACAAGTTCATTTTATTTTTTACTGTAAGAACGGAAAATGTATATTCTTCTTCTTTTGAATGGCAACAGTAGCTACTTTCAGCTTTTTCAGCTTTGATTTTGTTGAAACCAACTGAATAAAAACAGAATTGAGAGAGAGTTAATGCATGCAGTGATGATACAGTTCAATGCAAAATAGTTATAAGTTATTTTTCAAGTGTTGTCACTAAAATTAAGACTTTATATATGCGTTTAAGATTTCTGAAAGTATGTTGCTTAAGTATTTTTGTATGCGTTTAAGATTTTTGAAAATTCTGGGTATTTAAAATGTTCCTTGAATTTAAATTTTTATTGCTTTGTTCTCGCACTAAATTCATGTGATTCTGATACTATTCATACGAAAGCTGTGCATGCATTTCAATATTGATAAATTTTACAGGAGTTATTGGGCTTTTAATAATATAATTCGCAATGATATGTGACATATCATGCATTATGTTTATTTACATAAATTGATTTTACTGAATCCACCTGGGAAAAAAACTGAGATAGAGCTAAGAAATGAGGTACTGAAATATTACAATGCAAAAGCAGTAGATAGAAATAAGCTTTCATACTCAGATTTCATGCGTTTAAAATTTTTGAAAATTCTAGGTATTTAAAATGTTAGTTGCGTTTTAATTTTTTTCGAATTGTTTTCATACTAAATTTATATGATCCCGATAATATTCATAAGAGATCTGCTTTAGTATTGATAAACTTTTGCAGGAATTGTTAGGTTTTTCATGAAAAAAATTACTAATATTTTTTTTTTAAATGTGTAAAATTTAGAGAAGATTTTAGTTTTTAAAGATATTCCATCCTAATTAGGTTGATGATGCAAAATATTCTAGATTTCTGATTCAATTTGTTGCGAGAACACTTTTTGAATATAAGTAAATCATTCTTTTAATTAAACAATTATGAGCAATTTAAGAAGCCGAAGACTTGCGCTGAAGCTGCCAAGTAATAAATCAATAATTTATTATTACTGATTTAATTAAATTAATTATTTATTTATTAAATTAAATTTATTATTATTGATTAAATCAATTTTAATTTTCTTTCTAGCATCGAAACTAAAATTGTATACAACTCAATACTTTTGATTTAACATATTAACATAAAAGAAAGTATAAATTTTTATTTAAGAGCTTCACTTTTGATTTTGCGATTGTATCTAAAAGAATGTATTCATTGGTTTTAAATGACTACATTTTAATCCAAAATAATTGTATTAATTTGAACTTTTTCTCTTGATTTTAATATCTTCTTTGGCATTTATTAATTTGTACATGTTTTAGAAGTTTTTTATTGTTTTTACAATATTATGAGAGTGTCGGGGAATAGTTTTTCTAAAGTGAGGATCTCGTTTTACTAGTTTAATTCTATTCTTAACGAGTACCTTAAATCAAGAACTTCTTACTCATTTGTTTACTCATTACTTATTTTTAAATTTTGCTTGTAACTTATGATTTCACTCTTGCAAAATTACTAATTTGATCCTTACTTGGAAAAAAGACGAAACACTTTCTAATTTGGTTACGGTTAATTGGTAATGAATTGGTTTGTTCCCCTTGACAAATCAATTAATCTATGGTTAATTACAATAACTACCTTTTCAATACTTTAAATTTTACTTTTTAGAATTTTTACAGTTTTAAATATTATTTTTTCTATTATTTCTCTCTAACTTTTGCAGATTTGTTTAAAAACAAAATCAAAAAGCTAATTCCCCGTAAGTTTTTTTTTTCCACTAGAATAAATATTTTTAAAATTTATATAGAAAAGCAGTTTGAAAATATCTGTATTAAAATTAAAAGCAAGATAATTCTGCTTTAATCAGTAACTAATTAATATAACAAATAGACACAATTTCTCTCAATTCTACTATTTGCAGAAGCATTGTATTGAAAAGCACTAATAGTATATAGGTTAGTTGATTAATTTGACTAGCGTAAAGCACGCAATGACCATCTGTCAAAAATGTATATTTTCGTAAAAACTTTTAAAGAGTAACTGATTCATATTTCGTTATCTATGGAAAAAAACAGAGTTCACAGGGTTTGATTAACGTAAAGCAACTCTAGGGCTATCTGCCTATGGGGTAAGATATTTCGCGGAGGACCTTTTCAGAGAAACTGGCTCGCACTCCTTATGCTGCTCGTATATTGTAAAATGTTCAAATGTTCTTCATTGTTTTTAATGTTTTGTCAAATATTTTCCATTTTCTATATTTCATTACTTAGTTGTTTTTTAGTAAACACCATAAAACTTTATTTACATTTAATATTTAACATATTTACTTAAATTATATCTTTACGATAAGACGTCCAAAAAAAGAGTAAAAAAAATTATAAAAAACTGAGCATTTTAGAACGAGATCGGAAGCAAACATTTCTCGTCGAAATTTTCATTGATGTAGCCTTATCAAGCCTAAGGATATATACATCGCATATAGTCTTCAAAGATATTACAGAAGATAAAATTACAAACACGAAGTTGTCTACAGCTTACATAACAAGCACGTCAGCATTCAATTTAACTGCAATGAATTCTCTTACAACAACTATCTCTTTGAGACAACCCTCTCTAAAAGTGATCAGTGTTTATACGAACATAAATATACATATTTATTAAACACCACGTATCTAAGACGAATATCTTCACAGAAAACCAAAATTATCCGGAAACGTGGGTGATCGTTACTTCTCGAAAGTTCAATTCTTGTTACGTAAAAGTTGAGGCGAAAGTATTAAGAAATAAATGAAATATTAAATTAACTTACCACAGGCATGAAGAGGAATTGGCAAACAAATCCTATAGCTGGTCCTACAGGTTTCTTCAGGACTTTCCCAATGCAGTGAAGATCCAACTGAACGCCCATATTAATATAATTAAAAGCGACTAAAGCTGCCATAATACCTGTTACCACATCAACCAGAAAAGATGGAGATCTAATGACACTTACAGACAAATCAAATGTCTTACTATTCTCTGGAGATTTCGAAACAAAGTTTTCCATACTGTTCACATTTAAACAGCCTTTTGGTGCTGCTGTCAGGTTAACTGTTACTTTAGTATAACCAAGGAAAACACCTTTCACGGTGAAAGAAAAGTTCTTGGGTTCATCTCTTGATTGTATACAATCAGGGTAAGACGAATTGATGATTTCTAAAATTTCAGGATTATCTGACTTGACGGATACATGAAAATCACCATCAAAATTTTTCAAAGTACTCGTGGGAAAGGTATCTGTGATGTTTTCCCAAGTGATGCCGAACGATACATGACGTAGCTTCTCTTCTACAACAGCTTTAAGTTCTTGTGGGAAGAAGTCAATTCTAGGCATTAGAAGTTGATATTTAGGTTGAACAACAGCTACCTCTGCAGCAGTAAAAACAAGTGGTGATATGAAGAAAAAGTATAGAGTAATTATCCCCAAAATTACCATGGATGCCATATTTGTGTGGAACTATGTAAAGAATCCAAAATACACAGAAAAAATTATTCTTATTTTAAAAACAATTACGCTTTAACTTGGTGATAAATATATAAACATCATATTCCAATTCTATCACATTAAACAAATTCCACGTTTTGCCGCTTATTGAAGGGATTACCGCATGAATACAGAGGAATGAATTTCAAACCATGCAGTTTGAAGCAGAGAGAAAGAATAAAATGTATTTTTATGAATCAAAATCCAGTAGCTGCGAATCAGCAAGTAACCTTAGTCAACGAAATCAATTTCACAGAAAAGTCCGTGAAGTATGAAGTTGGTATTGTTGCCAGTCCGGCATATTTAAAAGGAGTGAAATCAATTTAACTGGAAAATAAAAACTACTTAGCTTCCACTAGATGTTGCATAACTTTTTCCGCCGGAATGAGTATACGGTTCGAAGGCCAACAGAAGTAAGTTCATGGTTGTTGAATTCGAAAGTGTGTATTGTTTGTTGCTCGCAACACTTGGAAGAATGGCAATAGCTGCATCAAGGAGACTTACAACATCAGAATCTTGAAGATGCTCTACAAGCGGTTAGATAAATTCCACAGCGCATCATATTTGTCCGGAAATCGAATTAATACTAGTGCTAATAACTTTTTCCTTTCATGTTCAGAACCCACGCTTCAATGAAAATTATTGCTGCGAAATGGCAAATCGCACAGACAATTTAATCAGTTTACAATTTCATGATAAGATTCACTCACTGAGAACTTCGTACACTGCCGTTTCCTGTGCATCGATAAACTGACTAGAGTAACGTAAAATGCCAACGGCATCACGTGCGACACTCAGAACTTTTTTATTCCTTCATCAAGGGTGTAGCGGGAGAAAAAAGTATAACGGCGGTGTTCTGCTATATTTGGCACCAAATCGTTCGTTTGGCGAACTTGGCGTGATGGTAATAATGAGTATGTTTAGAGATGCTTACAGATTTTAACAAATTAATATTTTAAAAGACTTCGAATTTAGCACATAATTCTTTCAATAATTAATTCTTTCTTTTCTTCTTCTTCTTAATTCTTCCTTTCTATAATTCTTTTTAGAAATTCTTTCTACAAAGAATATAGAATAATTCTTTCTTGTGATTCTTTTCTTTAATTCTTTAATTATTCTTTCTCATAATTCTTTAATAAATCTTTAATTATGTTCTTAAATAATTCTTTCTTCTTTCTAATAATTCTTTAATCCTTTTCAATAATTCTGTAATTATAATTCTTTCTCTGTAAAGAAATAGTTCTTAAAATTATGTTCTTAGGTTTACATCCGAAGTCCACGTAAAGGTAATAAAAAAAGAAAAGAATGAGAATAAAATAAAGAAATGATCAACACGATCACATAATAGGTGAGCTATGTAATATATATGATATTCACAAATCTCAATTTTTTTAATATGTTACTTTTCTTCTTTTTAACAATTTGGAATAAACAGCACCATGGGATTCAACTTAAATTATAATCACTTACAAAAAAACCTTTTTTTTTCTGATTATCTTTATTACTTTTCTACATTTGTAAATGCAATATAATCTGACAGCTATTTTTTCTTCTCGAAATTGCCAAATGAATTACCTCCTTTAAAACTTAAATATTCAACGCTACAATATCGGATGATGTATAAGAAAGTTTTAAATTAACAACTCACCACCTCCTAATTAACTGCTTTTTGACTTAAGTCAATTAACTGACTCCCCCCTTAAAATTAAATATTTAACTGTAATAGCAGGTAACGTAAGAAACGCTTTAGAGTATTTTTCATTCCTGGAGTAGAAGTTTTCTTATTAAAAATATGCAAAATATTTTTGCATTTAAATTGACTAGTTAAAAATTATTCACTTTCTTTAATCTCATTATTACTCAATAAATTAAATATATAAAATTGTTTCAAATATTTTTATTTTTATTTTTAGTTAATGTATTATTATTATTTTTATGCGCACATTTTTAAGCAAAAAAATAATTTAACTTAAATGCCATCATTAAACGGGGAAAACTTGCATGGAAGGTTTAAAATGGTAGTTTTAAAAAACCTTCTTTACTCCTTTCTAAGTTAAATTCATGAAACACACTGCTCCAGCAGACTGTTTAAATAGACACATGGTTTTAAATAAAAACAAATTACACAAACATTTTTAAGTTACATGGTTTAACGAACTAAAAAGTAAAAAAATAATATTTTTAGGTATCAGAATATATTTTTAACATGACTGAAAATAAAATCATAAGACTCTTCAAAAACGATTTATTTTAAATAAAAAAGTCAAAGATTTAAAATCAACCGAAAATAGTCATTTCTATGTTATATTCCTAAAATTTCTGTTAATGCCTTGTAAGATCTCGCTGCCCCAACTTGTCAGAAACTGGGGTAGTGACTGCTACTATGTGTGAATTTACTCAGAAACGTAAGAAGGGGTTGAAGCCCTTTTTATTTTATCTTTAAAATGACAAATGCGTCTACTTGACTCTCACAAACTGCACCAACTCAGAGGTTCAACTCAAATAGAACGTAAAACTGAAAGTAATGAATGACTAGATGAACAAATATCAAAACACTACCGACGAGGCTCTGAGATCCTAAACTAACCGCGTTTTTAATTACCGCTGGGATTCAGTAAGATTACTGATTAAACAGTTGAAAGTTAGCACTTCTGCAAAGCTAGGCACGCAGGCCGACACGCACCGATCTAAATTCTACCGAGCAACCTCACAAGCGTAACTTTAAAGCAAAACTCTCAAACTCTGGTTTCGTCTATTATTTAATTCAACTAGCTTCCCCTAAATTTGAATAAACTGCGCGTGCTACTACAATTTACATATTCTGGCACGGGCATTTCTAGGGGGAAATGAAGGCTAAACAGGAAAGATAAAATAAATGTTAGTTAAAATAAATATAAACCCTACAGCCTCTATGAGAGCCTTTAATTTTTAGTCACATATGGCCAAGAATGGTTGCGACAGTTAATAAAATATTTTAAAGATTTTAGTGTATTTAACTAATACTTTTTAACTTCAAAAGTTCTTCATATATATCTTAATACATATTTTTTTATTTATAGAAATGAGAAAAAAAAAAAAGAAGAAGAAAATAACTACCTCAGAACATAGGAAGACTATTCCTTCTAATCAACTCATCAATGAAGTAATATGACGTCACATTTCTTTTCAGATCTTTATATCTGTTGGTGCAAGGTGACATTTAGTTTGAATTACTTTTTCACAGTTTTGGTTTAAAAAATCTGTTAATGTGAGTAGCCCCACGCCCGTTGTCAAATTGTCATCAATTTGCTTTAACGATACGCTTTGCACTATTTTTCATCTCTCTGCTGCGTGTTAGGTCACTCTTTCTCTGACATTCCTCTGTACTGCGAAATCTTTAGCCCAATCGCTATTTAGGATTAATACAAAGATTTTCTGGCTATAAATACGACCGCAGTTAATGCGCATTGCTTTTCTCGTCTGCTGTTGCTTGAATAAATCACGTCTCTAAATTCTCTTGCTTTCTGTATTATTAAAGAAAAATGTGAGTGCGTATTTAAAATTCTTGGGGAGCAGATAGACCCCCATTACGGTGTGATGCTCAACATGATGCTATGTTTGAACAGGTAATCGTTAAGTAATATGTTGCGCTTACTCAAGGATTTTATGGTTCTTCTAAGAGTTCACGACATCCATTACGCCGTCTGTATCGTGCGTCATACCTATTACCAGTTCGATCATGACTAAAAAGTGAAGCATACCAGAACTCCGAAACTCTAAACTACAATATCACATATATATAAGAATGATTATAAACGATTCAATAAATTTCTGTTTGGTATTTTGGTTTAAAATTCATAATTGTTAAAACATAGGGACTTTCTTTCTTTCTTTTTTTTCTTTTATATATATATACTAGCCACTGCGCGGCCAGCCTTCGTCTGGCTTTTAAGTGTACCATAAAATGCCTAAAGAGAACACCAAACATTAAATTTGAAAACTGCACAGAATTTTACTCTGCAGAACAATTTTATCGAAAAAGAAACAAACAACAACGGAAAAAAAAATTCAGTTAAAAATGCATTACATATGAAAAGCATACAACGAAATAGGCAATATCCCTTAATACAAATATTAATTATCCTAATAAATAAATTAACCAACTTCCCTTTGCAAAATCTTAAGAACTCAAATGGTATAAACAGATTAAGAACTTAAACAGATGAAAAAATATCATGCAAAACTTTTTTATAATTAAAATTATATATAATTAAAACATAATATAAAATATTACAATGAAATAAGCAATATCCCTCGATACAAATGTTAATTATCCTAATAAAGTAATTAAACAATTTACCGTTGCAAAAAGAAACAACTTTTGAATTTCTTAAACTTTTCAGTCTCTTAAAAACAGTAACATAAGAAATACGATGAAAAATTGTTGCCAAACCGAAATTTTTAAAAGAATGAAACTATTCAAAATGATGCAATTTCATCAAAAATCTATCAACAACAATAAGAAAGGAAAATTGTTGCCAAAACTACATTTTAAAATATCTGAGATGTGAGAAGTGTATTCGGAAGCTTCATTTAAAAATTTTTTTAAAAATACAAAATATTATTATTTTTCCAAAATTTCTTTTTTAAAAGGAGTCGAAAGGATTATTGTCCAACGTGTCCAAAAATCAAAGGAAAATAAACAACACATTTTTTAAAATAAGTTTATTTTAAAAAATTCCGCTGAAAAGGTGTCAAGCTCACCTTCCTAAATAAATTCGTATTTAATCGATTTGAAATACGAAATTTATTTTAAGTTCGTAAAATAACTAAGTGTCTACGCTTCACGACTCACGACGATGTAAAAATGAAATGTATAGAGCGAAATTTCGCTTTCCTGTAGCCCATTATGTCTCAAAATGACGCGATTTGGTCACAAAACATAAAATAAAAAAAATTCTAATTCGAATTTCGAAAAAATCGCTTCGAGGTGCACTGGCTCTTGTGTAGATACACCTATGTACCAAATTTCGTGGCCCTGGGTCTATCAGCTTACTGGCAACACGAACGAAAGGCACACACACAGACTCTTTGTTTTATTATATGTAGAGATATATAGTTACTCATAACCAAGAATGTTGTTGTGATAGCTAATTTTTAGGCCGTTTAACTGGAAAATATAAAGTATAAAAAGTTACTATGCTTTTTATTTTATAATTTTTAGTTCGAAGAAGGGTTACGAATATTAAAGAAGGGAAAATCAGTGTCTCTGCATGTAAGAAAATTATTCCTTAATATTATAAGAGCAGCAATGAAGCACACGGCGTGTCTTTTCTTTCAGAGTTGTCCGCTTTATTTGATGGTGTAAGATCACATTCATTTAATTTCGGTTTCTGTTTTATTTAAAAGTCTGATATCTTCATTACTTAAAATCAAAGGGCTGCTAACAATGACAAATTTAATGTTCGGTTTAAAAATTCATCATGCTTAGCAGATGCACGATAGGTAAAAAATTGAAATTATCTTAGAAAAGCATTGGTATTTAGTAAATTAAGTTTGAGATTCCGAAAACTTTTCATTTTGAAAATTAATTTTCTGTTTATCCAATAATACTATGGTCGAAATTCTGCGATGATTAATTTGGCTGCTAAATGAAAGAGTATAAGAGAAATTCCCCATAAAATTTGAAAATAATGATCATCATCACAATAATTATAATAATCTGTACCAAATTTTGAAAAGCATCATTTTGCAGTATACATCATCGTAAATATAAATATGGGTAGAATTTCAAGGAAGTTGGCTCTGTAGAAAGCGATCAAAATTTTATACAGTTTGAT
>KK113282.1:817736-830038 GCA_000611955.2 Stegodyphus mimosarum | reverse complement strand
AAAAAAAAAAAAAAAAGAGGAAGAAAATTATTTAAGCTTTTAAGAGAGTAAGAATTGAGAAACTCATATGTTAATCTAGTTGGAAAGAGAGGCATGCCAATGTAAAATTTAAAATTAAGCAAAATTGCAGCGTTAGACTGGCATGGATTCTAAATTTCTTCCGCGTTTACTGATAAAGGCTTTTAAAAAAATTTCCTCTTGCTATCATAAAAGACATTTCAGTATTAGAAAATTCATACAACTTTGTAATCCTTCTATCAGATTTGTAACTAATTGCCAACACTTTTGTAACTAATAATTTTATTCTTCTGTTAATTAAAAAAGTATTTGAATTCACCCCAAGATAAAATTTTAATTCATTTTCTACTACTAAAATTTGTTGTTTGATTTTTAAATTCCTAAAACCCCATTTATGATTCTAATTCTTAGGAACTTAATACATATCTCTTCAGTATGGTTACATACATATTGGCCAAACTAAAACGCAATTATTTTTTTGCTTCAAAGGACACGAAAAGGCGAAGTAAACCATTTTTCGACAGCTGTTCATTTAACCAATCACAGTTGGCCATTTGAAGATTTGATTTTAGTTCTGAGAAAATCATCCACAAAGCTTCTTCAATCGGCATATTAGATTTCTTTGAAGTAATTTACATTCACAAAAATTTACCTTCATTTTTTAATAGCATTAATGTCAATTCACTTTTCCCCAGAATACTTAAAATTCTTATGTCTTAGCTTTTCAAATTTCCTCGACAGATGGTGTTATGTTCTTTTTCCACTTTACTTTACCCATTGGCATCCATATAAATATGGTTATTACTCCTCCCACTTCTGAAAAAAACATTTTCTTCTTAAAAAATTGACATACATCACCTCGAAATCAATCGATTTCAATTGACACACATCCCTCGAAATCAATAGATGTTTTTCAAAACCTGTGCCAATCGAAAGTTAATATTTTTGCCTGATTTTAAATCATATGTTAATCCTTTTAATTTGCGCAAGAAATTTCTTCACAATTTTGTTCGATAATTGAATGAAATAATATTTGGATAACATAACATATACATACTGCTAAAACGTTTATATAACTTTTACTTTTGGGTCTAAAATAAAAGTTTTTGTGTCTAAAATAAAATTTTAATACTTCCATAAATCTCAGGTTAAATTTAAATACCAGAAAGAATTATTACTTATTTTGAATATTACGAGTGCTCTCAAATTGAAATTGGACTCAATTCTTTAAATAAATGTTATGGTTAGTTAAAACACTCTTGGCAATTACAAAATCAACTCTTTTCAAGTGCTGGGTGTTGAATGGGAAGGTAAAATTTGTAGGGATCTCAGTGTATCATAGGAAGATAAAATTTGTAGGAATTTGCAGGGAAAATTTGTAGGGAGTTTGTGAAGACGAGAAACATGAGAATTCAATGGTGTTCTTGCTGAGATTCGAGCTACATGTTTGCCAGTTTTTAGCTGGATATGCAAACTAATTACACAACAATTGTACGATGGGATAATTCTCCATATTCTTCCCCATTTAAAGGGCTATTGAAGAAAGACATGTTACCAGTCATTGGTGATGATTTACCGTCCACCTGATTTTAGTTCGGGTCCCACTGTGCAGATCATTACATAATTTTGGAGAGGAAACATTCAACTTGTCCTTACAGTGATCCAAACATTCTAGTTACCAGACGGACATGGTAACTACTTACATGAAGACAGCCCGCACAGGTAAAATGTATATCTATATACAGAGTGTTGCATCAAGAACGCCCAAACTCTACACAGCCAGATTCCTCGCTTGGAATACATAAAAAATGTCTAAAGAATTGTACATATACAACCCATAGTTTTCGAGATAAAAGCGAAAGAAAAGTCTGATGTCC
Organism: Stegodyphus mimosarum; assembly: GCA_000611955.2. Classification (NCBI taxonomy): domain Eukaryota; kingdom Metazoa; phylum Arthropoda; class Arachnida; order Araneae; family Eresidae; genus Stegodyphus; species Stegodyphus mimosarum. The sequence continues at coordinate 828,143 of KK113282.1, read as the reverse complement.
TATCCAGCGTAAGGGGGAAACAAAATTTTATTGAAAACATGAGTATCGGTATTTGCATATGTTTACACAGGAAGATGTTCAAAATATGAATCGTGCATTTCAAGGCCCACCAGCGCTCGCCGTGGTATGACCTCAAACCGTCGTTTGAATTGTATTTAAAATGCTGCGTTGTTACGCTTTCAAACTTTGGACTATTCAACGCCCCTTCTGTTGCCTTCCTTAAAGACTTTGTCATCTCATGAAAAATATAGTCACTAACTAGTGCCACTTCATTCCAGTTTCAGTTCTGCCTGCCCAGACTTTACCAGTTCGAACAGTATTTTTCTCGCCATACGACGCGACGCTCTGCACTTATTTCTTAACACCCACCAAGGGCTTTGAGCCATCCAAATACAGATCAAAACCATCACTGTTATATGGTCCTACCATCAACTGATGGTAATGGTAGGGCCTCACATTCTTTCATCATTCCGTGCAGTTCAAAATTCGTGCCTTCCATGAGGAAACGTATATGTGGAAACCCCTAATTGGGGTTATTTGCACCTCAATATGCGCGGTGGAGATTTTGAACATCTGCCTATGTAAACATTCGCAGATTACCGTTATTCATTTTCCAATAAAGTTATTTCTTCCCTTTGCACCACATACGACGTCATACTTTTCTTTTGCATTTATCTCGAAAACCATGGATCGTATAGGCACAGCTCTTTATGGATTTTTTATGTATTCCATGCGAGGAATCCGAATGTGCAAAGTCTGGGCGGACTTGATAGGATACCGTGTAAATTCACTTTTATGGTAATAACGGTTTTCTTTGTGGTAACAATAGAGCATCATTTCACTGAATCGACGGACGCTTTTCAAACTACTATTTAAACTATTTAATAAAGTTGCATAGGTTATTCTCAAACTATAAGTCGAACCAAATAGCGAAGTAATATGAAATATAGAAGAGAAATAATTAATCCTTTATTTCTTTATATTTATTATGTCAGGAAGTAAAATTTTTATCAAAGGTGTGTGGTCAACAAACGTCACGAATACGCACGTTTTCTGCAAATAAAGAGAAAAGGGTATTTCTCAGATTCAGATGTGGTAGTTACTAGGAAAGATAAAACTGACTTCATAATTCAAGATAAATTTATAACAGGCTTAAGCGAAATGAGTTTCCGAATTGCGGGGGAGGGTAACGGGTTTCACAGCAATATCTCCCTTCAGGATATAATACGGATTCTGCAAATACTCACCGACTCCCTAAAACGATGGGCATGAAATTCTTTAGGCATGAAGATCAGAATAGCAATGCTTTTAATAACGAAAAAATCGAGATATAGGCGTTTTAGGAAACTTACGTGGTCTATGGAAAGAAAAGGATCTGTGAAAGAACCTTTGGATTTCACCTAACAAAGTTTCATATTTAGAAACAACGGCAATACACCTGAAGTCATAGAATTTTAAAATAAATCAATTTTTAAAGTTATTATGGAATAGAAAATCATGGAAGAAAGCTCAAATTTTACAAGCAATATTTTGACAAAAGAGAATGATCCAACAGTAAATTACTAAGTGAATATTATATTTAGAAAGATGTGTAACAACTGAAAATTATGGAAAAGGATTAACATATTTCTCATATTAAGAGTTTTTAGGGGAAGAAATGGAATATGATATTTCCCATTATTTGATTTCATTACACTTATCATCTTTCAAATGCTAACGCTAATAATTTAATTGCGCTTGTCGAGACAAAATGCAACAACAGAGTGTATAATTTGATGAAAATTGATATGTCTTATCTTAATTTTTTTTTAATTTTGAGAAAAGTATTCGGAATGAGTACATTCCAGGTAAAATCTTTCAGAATGTTGCGTAGGTTCTTGTTTTGCTATTTTTAGTTATGAATTGCTAACGGAATAGTATGGAACATCGGTGGAAAGCAGGAAAATAAGCAGAATATTCAAACAGAGTTTTTTTAAAAAAAAACCTGCAAAGAAACCTCTTTGAAGTATTTATAGTTTTCAGTTCCCTGATTTCTTATTTACTAAATAGAAAGTGTTACCATTCGAGAAAAAGTTTTGTTGCAAACCTCATACGCAAACGATTCAAGGAAATAACTGCAAAGTTACGCCTTAAACAGTTAAATATTTTTTTATTATTATTATTAGATAAGTACACGGTTCTCCATGTTAACTTAAGATGAAATGATGTCATAAATAACTTTCCTTATCATTTGGTTTTGTGATTTTAAATAAAAGATATAACATTTTATGTTCTATATCTCTAATTTGTTGAGAATTAAGTCCGAAACTAATATGCCTTCATAACTGCTCAAAATTATTTCAGATATGATCAAATCAGCGTGCTAAAATTAGATAGCAATTCCTTTTTAATCATATGATTTTTATACTTTTTAATTTTTTAAACGCTTTTAACGAGCAAAGGTAAACTTTTAGTCCCCCGCTGCCGCCGCATAGGTTGTACAGGGTTTATCTCCAACCCTGTGCTCTCTTTGCCCTTTTTGAAACTTTAATGGTAAATTCTTTAAGATTAACAAGGAAATTTTAATAGTAAACTTTTCAAACTGATATTTTTATTTACTCTTTCTTTACTCATTCATTTATTTTTCATTTATTTATTTCAATAATGATATAACAATCTTTTAAATTTGGTCTGAGCAAATATTGCTCGAAACTGTGATGATAATTCAAATACGCAGACGATCCAAGGAAATAACTGCACAGCTACGCCTTAAACAGTTTAGCGTGGCTACATCTGCTTTTTCATTCTCATTTTCGTGATCTTTTCCCCCTCTCTTCTGCTAGCTTCTTCTGAATTGCTGCACTAAGAAATTCTTAGTCGGTTAAATCCAACAATTTTCATTATTCTTAGCTTTCACAAACTATGCCTTCCACTTTTTTTACTTATATTTTTAAACCCTCATGTACCAGAAATAATTTCAGCTAGTTCAGTGTTAATACGTTACACGCGGAAGAACCTTCCTATAATAAGATATCGCGAAATAGAATTTTTTTTGCCATTAAACTTTTAGTTTCCTTTCAAGCCTTATTGATGAGATTTATTCTACAAAATTCGTTAGTTATTTTCGCAAAGTTGTTAAGTTCTTGAGCTTTTTCTGGTGCTCCTCTGAGAACATTTTGAAGAGCCGATGCATGGATAATGCAAATGCCAATAATCGGGGCTTCAGTGCAAAATCATTTCCTTCTGCACGATTTAAATATTGCGACCTTCACATGAAAAAAACAATTCTTATTGAGAGGAACTCAGTGTATTAAAAATTTAATTTTTAAGACGAAAAGATTAGCATAACAGCTGCATTTGTCACGATGATGACTGACAGATGTTATCGAATTTCACGATATTTTGCCATTTTTCGTACGCAGACAGGCATTATGCTGTAAGTGAATAACGTGACGTTATCAGATGGTGTACAACACATTTAGCAAGTTCAACTCGTCACTTTATTCCACTTCAAAAAATTAGAGGAAACACTGTGTTTTTAAAACAATTTGCAAATAAGAAAGTAATTCACAGCGTCATTTTCCCCTAACTCTTCTTTTCTTGAAGTGAGTTCGGCGACTTTAAATTAGGATTTAAATGTTAAAAAACCATGTGGAGTTTTATTTTTTCTCTCCTAAATGTGTTTTGACTTCCAGTCCGTGATTGTTCTTTTATTTTGTTGTAGTGACTCTACTTTAAATTAGTGATGTCTCTAAGATTGACTTCGGATATAAGGAAAACCTTCAAGAAATATTATAGGGTTGGAAAAAATGTAATTTCGGTTTTCTAGTGTGAAATAAAACTCAACTTTTTCTATATGAAAAGTGAACTTTAAGAAATCAAATAACTCCGATTCTGTTGGATGACCTTTTGCCTTCTTTCTGGTAACTTTATTTTTCGCGTTCATAGAACTTCTGGTCTTTATCAGCAAAAAACGCAATCAAGTGCGATGAGTCATCAATATTACTGAAGTTTTTATCATTTAAGAAGTTTTGAAAACTTCGAAGTAAATGATAATCCGATGGTATAAGGTCGGGCTATATGAAGGACACGACATCACTTCCCAACCAATCTTCAATAAATTTGTACTTATTCTTAAGAATGTGTGAGGCCTCACATTGTTATGGTGAAAAATGATTTCTTTGGGATTTGCCAATCTGTCCTTTTCTCTTTGAATGCTTTCTCCAGTTTCATCAGTTTGTAGGGTTTATATTTATTTTAACTAACATTTATTTTAAGTTCATATTCCTTTCCTGTTTAGCCTTCATTTTTTCCCTTGAAATGCCCGTGCCAGAGTATGCAAATTGTAGTAGCACGCGCAGTTTATTCAAATTTAGCGGAAGCTAGTTGAGTTAAATAGTAGACGAAACGAGCGTGTAAAAGTCTTGCTTTGAACCTACGCTGGAGATATTCCTTGGTAGAATTTAAATCGGCGCGTATCGGCCTGTGTGCCTAGCTTTGCAGAAGTGCTAGATTTCAACTGTTAAATCAGTAATCTTGCTGAATATCAGCGATAGTTAATAACGCGGTTAGTTAAGATCTCAGAGCCTCGTCGGTAGTGTTTGACATTTGTTCATCTAGTTTCTTATTTTCAGTTTTACCTTACTTTTAGTTCAACCGCCGAGTTGGCGCAGTTTGTGAGCGTCGAGTAGACGCAGTTGTAATTCTAAAAGTACAATAAAAGGGTTTCAACCCCTTCGCACATTTTTGTGACTCACTAGCCCAGTGACTGACAAGTTGGGCCAGAGAGATCTTACATTTGGCGCCCGAAAATCTCACGAACTCGAATGGCCGATAATTTGATGGAAGCTCCTGTAGAATTTCAAGAGCAAGTTATGGCTAACCAATTGGAAGGGTTCGAATATTTAATCCAAACTATGAGCCAAACTATATATCAAGCCAACCGTCAATTTTGACGGAAAACATTCTGTAGCGATATTTCTAGAAGGCCGGGAAAGCCATTTCCAGCTGTATCCTGTGCCCGAAAGGCAAAAAGTTGCCATCGCCACGTCTGCGTTAAAAGGACAGGCCACACTATGGTGGAAAAATATTGGAAAATTTTTATTAGGAGAATTTGGAGGTCAAGTATACACATTTGAAAATTTTAAAGAATTGTTGTTAAAAGCCTTTCCCATAGTGAAAGACCGAGCAAAGTTGGAAGCTGAACTTTACAGTTTTTATCAGCGAAACATCGAAGAGTTAACAGAGTTCATTTTACGAAAAATCAAGCTGGTAAATATGCTGTATGGAAAGAAACCCGATAATGAGGTAATTGAAATAATCTTACCCAGATTACTACCTGCTGTCCAAGACTTTATGGAAATCCGAAATCCAAGCTCTTTGCAGGAACTCTTCGAGTTGGCGGTCAAGTTCCAAAACCGACGAATAGCGGAAAAATCTAGAGGGGCAGCATATCCTCAAGGTTCCAGAAAACAGTTCTCAAACCTGGCGGCCGATAGAACGAAATACTCTTATGGAGGAAAGAGCTATCAAGCTAAGTCACCGAAGAACGAAGGTCAAAGCGCGAGGAAGAAATTCGAAAAGAACCGTCCGCGTAACCAGAAGACTGAAGGTCAGAAGAAAGCTTTAAACGATTAGAGGGGCCTGTAAAAGCGAGGGTCCAGACCCCTGAAATTTCGCAAAATCCCTCAAGAAGATACTTAAACACGGTTGTGATAAAAAATTCCCAGTTACCAGTCATCCAAGTCCTGGTCGGCGAAGTCCTGGTAGAAGAGCTCGTGGATACAGGAGCCCAAGGAAATTTCCTCAGCTACAAATTCTACAATGACAACTTTCATAGACTACGTTTATTTAAAAATAGAAACACAGAAATTATAGCCGCCCAACGAAAAACATGTCAATGTGTCGGAAAATTATCATTAAAACTGCAGATAAAGGAAGAAAACCTTAGAATATTATTTTTCGTGGTGAAAAATTTACAGAACCCAGTGATTTTGGGAATGGATTTCTTGAAGTCCGCAAAAGCCAGATTGGATTTTCAGGAAAATGCAATTACGCTGGAGATGCAACGACGGGTGGTGGAGCCGGTAAAGGAACCTGAATTGGATTTAAGTCATTTGACTCTTGAAGAAAGCCAAGCTATTCAGCAAGTGGTGAGTACTTTTTCAAATTTGTTTTCAGAACGTCCGGGTAATTGGGTAATTGTCAAATTGTAACCCATGACATACAACTAACATGCAATAAACCCTGTAAGGCCAAACCCTACAGGTATGATAAACAGAAAGAGCTCATTATTGAAGAGAATATAAACGAAATGCTGCAAAATTTGACCAATACGCCAATAAACAGTGATTACGCGAGTCCAGTGGTACTATGTAGGAAAAAGAATGATTTCCCGCCTTCTGATAAAAAAGCTTGGAGGTTTGCTATTGATTATAGAAAATTAAATAGCATTACAAAGTTCCCGGTTTACCCTCTGCCGGTGATTGAGGAAATAATTAGAAAGATTAAATCTACGAGATATATGACTACTTTGGATTTAACATCGGGCTACTATCAGATAGCTATGAAACCAGAAGATATACATAAAACCGCGTTTATCACAAAATCAGGAACTTATGCATTTTTACGCATGCCATTTGGGCTGTGTGGGGCCCCGTCGACATTTCAGAGAGCTATGGACATTGTTCTAAAACCTGTCCTAGGAAAATCGACTTTAATTTATTTAGATGATATAATTATAACAAGTAGTTCGTTGGAGCAGCATATTAAGGACTTGCAGGAAGTTTTTTCGTTATTAAAAGAGGCCGGTTTAACAATTAACGCATCAAAATGCAAGTTCGCGACAAAAGAACTTAAATACTTAGGATATAAAATTTCGCAAAAGGGCATAGAAACTCAAGATTCAAAGATAAAGGCTATCAAAAGTTTCCCCCCTCCTAAAACCGCAAAGAAACTGTCTTCTTTCCTCGGGTTATGCTCTTATTATCGATCATTCATAAAGGATTTTGCTAATATTGTAGAGCCGTTGTTAGTACTTAAAAGAAAGAAAAGTAAGTTTACATGGACAGCAGAGGCAAATACAGCTTTTGAGAAGTTAAAAGAAGCGCTCATCAATGCCCCTGTCTTGAAATTCCCGGAAGGTGACGAAAATTTAGAAATTGCAGCCGACGCTTCGGACTATGCCATAGGTGCAGTGCTCATGCAGAAAGGGCATCCTTTAGCATTTTTTAGTAAAACATTAAACGCTACCCAAAGGAATTATACAGCGACGGAGCGAGAAACATTAGCAGTATTAATGGCTGTACAGAAGTTTAGAGTTCATTTTGGCAAAGCCCCAGTAACGGTCTTTTCGGATCATGCGGCCGTTGGTAGACTTTACTCGGGAAAAAATCTAACGCCCAGGTTAATAAGATGGGCTCTAAAACTTCAAGAATATAACCTAATAATTAAGTATAAACCGGGAAAGGAAAATAATGTCGCGGACGCACTATCCCGAATAAAACTGGACGATGAAGGAAATGAACTCAAATGCACTGTGTTAACTTCTAAAATCATAGATTCTAGAGAGACAATTATTGCTGAATTGAAAGCTGATCCTGAATTCGGAAATATTTACGCTTATTTAAAAGACCCTGATAATTTCGAAAACCCAGATGTGGCCGCAATAAGAAGTAGAGCACAGAACTATGAGATAATAGATAATTTATTGTTTTATACTAAATCAACAAACGAAAACTTCGAGTATAGGCCAGTCATCCCAGCCTCGCTTCGATTGAGCATTTTGAAGGAATTACACGACGCGCCAACATCGGGTCATTTGGGGATCAGAAAAACAATAAAAAGGGTACGCGAGGCGGTATATTTCCCGCAATTATACAAAATAGTAACTGCGTATGTCAGGTCCTGCAAGCAATGTCAGTTAATTAATGATATTAATTATAGCCCGGCCGGGTACTTAAATAGCATTCGCGCTACATTTCCGAATGAAATATTAGGCATAGATCTTCTTGGCCCTTTCCCCCAGAGTGAGTTAAATAAAAATCGTTATCTTTTAGTAATTGTAGATCATTTTTCAAAGTGGACAGAAATTGTTGCACTTAAACGTGCATCAGCCAAAACAGTTGCAGATGCATTCTTACACAGGTACATTTTCAAATACGGTGCACCGATAAAAGTCATTAGCGATAACGGCAAACAATTCGTTAGCCAAATTTTCGAGAACATTTGCTCTGGACTTGGCATACGCCATATCAAGATGGTTCCGTACAGACCACAGGCAAACATCGCGGAAAGAGTTAATAAAAATATTGTAAAAATAATTCGAAGTTATGTTAGCACACATCACAAGCGCTGGGATGGCTACATAGATGAGTTAGCTTATGCTTTAAGAACAGCAATTCATGACTCCACTGGAAAAACACCAGCGGAATTATTTTTAGGGCGTAAGTTAATAACACCTCTAGATAAATTATTCTTTGTTCAACAAAGGGAACAAGAATTTAGGCAAAAAGATGTGCAGAAATTGATTCATGAGGCGGTTAAAAATTCAGATATGGCAAGAAACAGACAGCAAATTTATTATAATCGAAAACGCCGTGAAGCAGATTTTAAAGTGGGGGACAAAGTTTTAAAAAGAAAATTTTGTTTATCAAATGCACCAGAGTACTTTTCCGCAAAATTGGCTCCGAGATTTGAAGGTCCCTATATTATTCAGGAAATCAAGGGAGCCATATTATACCTTAAGAACGAGAGAGGAGAAACCTGTAAAGCAAGTCCCGACCAGGTGAAGAAGTTTTACGAGAAAAATGATTTTGAAGTGCTCAAAAGTTTCTTGCAGGATTCAAGTTCCCAACAATTGGAAGGTCCAGAAGCAAGGCCGTCTGCTCCGCCACCCAAGAAGCAGAGAACCGCCGAAGAACCCAAGAAGCAGAGAACCGCCGAAGAACAAAGCCCTTCTACGAGTTATGCAAGGATCCCGAAAAGAAGGACTGAAAACCTCCAGACTCCAGCAGAGAAAAACGTTAAGCGAACAACTACGTCCCTTAAAGAATCCTTGCAAGATAGCAAGAGGAAAAAAACCAGTAACAAGATCCCACAACAGAAAAGCAGAGTCAACGCAACCGCGTCCAGTTCCGGATATCCAAAGAGAAACAAGGCCGCCGATCCTGCGAAAAAAGAGACAACGAGAGCGAAAAGATTTTAGCCAGCAGAAAAAATTCAAGCAAGAACGCAAACCGGAGGCCCCCAGAAACAGCCATCCAGGTGCTAAGAGGAAAAGGCAGGAACCGGAATACCAACACCCCAAAAGACCAGCACGTAGAGGCCAGAAAAGAAAGCCTATGGAGGAGAGCCAAAGAAGTCAAAGGCGCAGGCTGACTGCTATGAATTCCCTGACATGGACAGAGTTCTGTGAAAAGAGGATGACTGAGTTCCAAGCATCGAAAAGTCAAAGATAAGTTAAACCTTCTATAAATTTTTCTTTTGTTCTGAACTGTTATGTGTAAATACGAAGTTTCTAGGTGTTGAAGGAAGCCAATTTGTCTCGGTTGAGACTCAGTTTTGTTTACTGTATTTAGCGAAAGCAAAGCAAGATTTTATTTTAAGTTTAATGTCTAAGAACAAGCAGTTTATGTTGGTCGAAAGACTGGTTTTGTTATGTTAAAGCCAAAATTTGGCCAGATATAAAATATTTTCGTATTTTATGTATTAATGGAAAATTTAGTTTCAGGGCCGCCAGCTTGGCGAAGAAGCGTGAAGTAAAATATCTTTTTCTTGTTCATATTATTGTATATTGTAAGAATCGTATGTATTAGAATTTTGTAAAGATATGTAAATACTTTAAAGCTATGTAAAAGTAGAATTTAGTGTAAAAGCATAAAATTTTACATACTAAAAGTAAATGGCAAAAGAAACCAGTTAAAATCTAAATGTTAACTAGAAGATAAAATCATGCGTTGGAGCGAAAACCTGCATGTGAAAAGTTGAATGAGGGGGAATTTAGAATGAATGCGACTTTTTTTAGGGTTCTCCACCAACACTTGAGTTTAAGAAGATTAAATATAGCTCATCGAGATTTAGTATGATGGACTAGGGTGTGTCATAGTTGGTTGATCGAATTCTAACAAATCGTTGTGGCTAGGGGAAGTCTTGATATACAAAAAAACATGAAATACTTCCGTTGGACACCACAAATAAAGTGGAGAACCGGGGCAAAGCAACTTAAATTAAAGTTTGCATGAAGAATGAATGTTAAATAAACAGTTAAATAAGAAAAAGAAAATAATCGAAAAGTAAAATGCTAACGAGTATTAAAGTGTAAATCATAGTGTATTTTCAGTATACTCATACTTGTTCCTTCCAGATCCTGGAAGGAAGAAAAGACTGAATGATAAACGACAGCAAAGAGGATTCAGCACGAAGAAATTG
>KK113282.1:786405-817211 GCA_000611955.2 Stegodyphus mimosarum | reverse complement strand
TTAATAACGCGGTTAGTTAAGATCTCAGAGCCTCGTCGGTAGTGTTTGACATTTGTTCATCTAGTTTCTTATTTTCAGTTTTACCTTACTTTTAGTTCAACCGCCGAGTTGGCGCAGTTTGTGAGCGTCGAGTAGACGCAGTCGTAATTCTAAAAGTACAATAAAAGGGTTTCAACCCCTTCGCACATTTTTGTGACTCACTATCCCAGTGACTGACAAGTTGGGCCAGAGAGATCTTACAAGTTGATGGCAGTAAACATTTGAGTTGATCGTTTGGTTGCTTGAAAGCAGCTGAAAATAACTAATACGTTTATATTCCCACCAAACTGACAGCATGATCTTTTCGTGACGCAATTTAGCTTTTGATATGATTTGCGTTGATTAATCGTGCTTAAAGTATTATCTTTTAGGATTAATGTTGTACACTGTCTATTTTTCATCACCAGTGATAATTCGTTTAAAAAAAGGGTCGACTGCATTACGTTTAAAATGTTATCGCAAATATTGATGCGTTGTGTTAAATTGTTGTGTGTACTTAACCTTTTTGCAATCTCTCGTACAGTTATATAAAGCTTCCATTCAGTTCATGGCTTTAGTTTTGTCATCATTAACTTCAGAAGTTCGGCCAGAATGTTAAATTTCAAGAAGATAAATCTCCAGAATGAAATTTTTTAAATCAATTCTAACGCATGCGTTCTGTTACTCAATCAATACTATAAATTTCACATACGTCTTTATGAGCCTTAGCCGCTTTCTTTCTTTGCTTTTCTTTCCCCGCTTTCTGTCTTATGGAAATAAAACATTAAAATATGTCGAATATTTTTGCGCTCCATGTTAAAATTGACCTTAAACTAACATTTGTGAACACAAATACACATAATTTGTTTTTGTGGCACCCTAAATGTGACAGCTACCCAAATCTCAAAAGAAAAAAAATATAAGCTTGAACAAAGAATAACAAAACGAATATAAGGCTATCTATTTGAGCAAACCGAAATTACTTTCTTGCCAATCCAATAATATCCGCTGAGTCAAAATAATTTTTTTTTACTTCACTATTTTTAGCCCAAAGGGCGTTGGCCCAGAAGAGCTATAAATTTCGTTTTGGCATTTTGCGTTGAAAACTTTCTGCGTTGATTCACATTTCAAACTGTTGCCACCAAATATTGCAGCCCAGTGGTATATTTAAAGAAATTAAATAATGAAGAATCTGCATAAATGTATATATGCTTCTCGCATTGTGATAAAACAACGGTACCAGGAGCGACCAAATTTTAAATAACGTAATCCTCCACCGAATATGGGCATCTGGAAACACTAATTTGGAATTTGGAATTTGCTTTATTATCTATTTCATATTTTGACAGACATTAAAGAATTTTTAATTAACAGACTCAATGATTTCAAAGCGAGGAATGGCAACAGTGCACGAAAAACTAGAAAAAATTTATCTCCAGCGCGCGACACTGTGTATCGGAAATTCTAAAGTTATGGTCATTTTAAAATTATTTTGAGATATTGCTCTTGAACTAATTTGATACTATTTATCTGAATTTTAAGTGCTAAGAAATGATGTTTAATAAATAAAGGCAACACATAAAACCTTAAAAAAGCCCCTTTGGGCGTAATATAAAATCTGAAAGCTTTGAGTTTCTTTTCCGCCACTGGCGGGCTTTTGCTTATAGCAGCACTGGCCACTCCTAAGGCCAGAAGTGGTGGCCATTTTAATGTGGAGGCACCTAATAGGCGGCCACCGTTACCTCCTATGAAGGAACACACAATTTGTACATCCGTGCCTTCTGCGGGATTCGAACCCTGGCCTTTCTGTATCGCAGTCAGGGTCCCCTAATCACTATACCGTTTGGGCGGCTTTTATTTCACTATTAAATTTGTAGAGACATTAGGATTTATTTGAAAGCATGAGAGAGGAAAAATGAGCAATACCCTCACCGGGACTCGAACCACAAGCCTCTCGAATACGCATCCAGCGTGCTGACCACTACACCACTAAGGCATGCGAAGCAGGCGGAAGAAATATCTTATATACTTCCCCTCTTAAAGAGCGACTGGGGATTAGGGGACCCAAACGCCAAATCCCGGTGGTGGAGAATCATCATCCACCACCTTTTTTTTTTGTTCAGGCGCCACTTATACAGTCACTAGGCTTATTTGGAAGCAAGAGCTGTGAAAATGAACAACGCCTTCCCCGGGACTGGAACCAAGGACCTCTGGAGTACGCCCCCAGCGTGCTGACCACTACACCACGAAGAAAGCGGGAGAAATACCTTATAAATTGACTAAAACTGCAAAGAACGATTTTAAAAAAATAAAATCAACTAAAAAATTAAAATGCTAACTAAAAAATTTAAAAATTTAATTTTAAAATGAGATATACCTCTAAAATACATATTCAGTATCAGCTAGACATCGACCAGTGCCCTCAAATAGCTGTGCCTAATTAGCGTAAATAGCATAATATGTGGCATAACAAAATGTTCCAGTTGACTTGCTGCGCTTCCTGGATAAAATTAAAATTATCACTATGGAAATTAAATTTCATTCCAAACTAAACATAGCTTTTAAAATTGAACAATCATTTCAATTCTTCTTCACAGTTATTATAACAAACTACTAAAACTACTAAAAACGTTAAAATGCAAAGCGCATCTAAAAGAGAAAGCTAACTTGGTATCTCAATTCACGTGGAACTAAACAAATCTCAACAACAGTAACTAAGCAACTGGGGGGAACTCAGACACTCTCTGTCCGGCCTTTTATAGCTTTCAACTGGTCGCGATATAATTCTAGTACTTTCTGTTTCTCAATTACTGAAATGCAATAAGAGGACGGAATTACTGTTACAGCTAACATAGTCGTCAATTACATTTATTCAGTTACAATACCAAATAACTATTTACTCAATGGTAAATGCACGTGCCCATGTATTCTTAATTTTACGACATAGCTTTCTCTTAAAATTTGTCTCGCGCTGCATTGCACGGGGAAATAAAACAATTTTAATTATAATAAAATTATCTATCTTAATACAAAATTCGTAATATAGCCCATTCCCAAGGACTGCACGCCTCGGGCAGTACAATCCCTAGCCATAATTACAGAAAGCCATAATTACAATTAAAGCATCAATGCGCAAATAAACAATATAAACAATAATTGCAATAAGTAACTTAAAACAAATTAAATACTAAATCAATAAATGAGTGCTGAAATTTATAAATTTAGAAATAAATAGGATCATGGTTTTATACAATTTACATTATATACACTACGTAATATGGCCATAGTAACGAGCGAGCCTGTCGCAATGAACGACTTTAGTCTTAGAATTCGATGACTTACGGATCCGAACTACGGCGTCATTCAGCCTCTTTAGGACTGTGTAAGGACCATCCCAACGTGACTGTAGTTTAAGACAGAGTCCTTTCCGTCGAATCGGATTCCACAACCACACATTGTCTCCTTCGTTGAATCTATGTCCTGTAGCTTTCGTGTCGTATCGGATCTTCATCTTCTCCGTCTCCAAGTTGACTCGCTCTCTTGCAAAACTGTACATCGCTTCAAACGGTGCCTGAAGATCTCGGATATACTCCTCGGGCGATGAAGGCGCATTCGGAGGGCGACCAAACGAGAGACTACAAGGCAGGCGAAGGTCCTGACCGAAAAGCACCTGAGATGGGGAATAGCCGGTAGTCTCGTGGATAGTACTGCGGTGAGCTAGTAAAAACAGTGGTGCTTCTTGTCCTAGACCTGTTGGTTTCCGGAAGCCACTAACGAGAGGTTATTGTGGATGGTCCGATTAAACCTTTCTGCCATGCCGTCTGACTAGGTGCCGTTTCAGTTTTGTCAATACAGAGTAGCTTGCAGTTCTTTAATTACAGCCGATGCAAAATTTTTTCCTTGATCAGAATGTACCTGAAGAGGCACTTCAAACTTGGAAATCCAATGCTGTATCATTACCTCTGCTGCCGTTTCAACTTGCTGATCAGGAATAAAATACGCTTCAGGCCACTTGATGAAGTAATCTATGACAACGAGAATGTATTTGTTGCCATCAGCAGTTCGTATCAGAGGTTCCAGGATGTCAAAGGCGATACGTTCGAAAGGTGCTCCTACATTGCAAAGTTGCAGATTACCCCGACTGCGTTTATTCCGTCTTTTCCGACTTGCACAGAGATGGCAAGATCGCGCCGTCAATTCTTTTCATTTCTCCAGTAAAAGCGCTCACGAACTCCCTGAAAAGTCTTCATTATTTCAAAGTAGCCTCCTGTAGGATTGCTATGTAGTTCCCCCCCGGGGGTTGACTCAGGAGAATTCCTGGGAAGTACTGGCTAGGATCTGTACTTAGGCAGTCTCAACCACGGGGGCAAAATATCAGGTACTATTGTACCTTATTCTTCACAGGACTAGAACCCGGGTATTGTACCTAGGATGGGATCAGGCTCGACAGGGACCGTACTGGTACTGGCTTGTCCGCTCCCTCGGCTGTGGTGGAGCTGATAAAAACAGACAAGGAGGAGGGCGTGGGACAATGCCTGTATAACCAAAAAGGTAAAGTTAAGGCGTCCCCGTCCCTCCGTAACGGTAACGGTGCTATGTAGTTCATCCCCCCGGGGGTTGACTCAGGAGAATTCCTGGGAAGTACTGGCTAGGATCTGTACTTAGACAGTCTCAACCACGGGGGTAAAATATCAGGTACTATTGTACCTTATTCTTCACAGGACTAGAACCCGGGTATTGTACCCAGGTTGGGATCAGGCTCGGCAGGGACCGTACTGGTGCTGTCTTGTCCGCTCCCTCGGCTCTGGTGGAGCTATATAAAAACAGACAATGGGGAGAGCGTGGGACTATGCCTGTTAACCAAAGGTATGAATCAGGCGTCCCCGCCTTCCGTAAAGTGCTATGTAGTTCGTTAAGGACGTCCGGGATCCGAGACCTTGAAAATATCTGCTGTCATCGAAAAGCCTTTCCATCATCAGATTCGAATTTCCGGTACAAGACGCCGTTTTGAATATGGAGTGAGTCTCAGAGAGCCCAATATTGTTTTATCGTAGGACTATAGATCGAAATGTCCTGCCAGGTAGGTTTTCTTCTTGAACACTGTATTGAGTCAATTGCGGGTTTAATGTCGCCGTCTTCCAGCTGGTGTTTCCTGACTTCATTATAACTCCACGGGTCTCGATCAGCCGATTTTGATGTAATTTGTCATGAGACCAGATTAAACACCTCGTATTTTGCTTCGACCCTGAAACAACAACTGCAGCTTTCTGGGCAAGGTCTTCTAGACAAGACGTAGGTATTTCCTGAAGTCTCTGTGTCCACCTGGCTATTTGACCTCCAGGATTCTTGAAATTTGAAAGCCAGGCGAATGATGCATGATCGGTGCGGGGCAGGAATTTTCAGTTGATTCTGAACTCCATGGTTTCTGGGACTTCTCTTGATAGGATTTTAATTTAACCTTGCTGTAATCTTTTAAACATTTCTCCCCAAAGCACAGCTCCAACATGCCCGATAGAGCTTCGAAATCTACCCTCTGATTTTCGGGAAGACTCTGAAGGATATTCGCTGCGTCTGCTCTCAGAGAAACGGCGAGATGACAGGCCTTAGCTTTCGAATCCCGTCCGTTCGATTCCGCTACTATAGAAAATTGTATCTTAAACGCTTGCCAGGGGGTCTTCCCATCATATATGGATAGCTTCAGAGAAGGATGAGCAGGCATGGGTAGAAATTTAAAACCCTCAGAATTGCTTTCTGCTGTCACTACGAATTTCTTCAAGGTTTCAACTTCTTTGGCGACCGCAGAAACCCTGTCATCAATTTGTTGTCCGATTTGTTGTTGGGGGATAGAACCTTATCCTTCGATTCGTTGTTCCACAACAGAAACTGTCTCTTCTATTTGTGTTTTGACAGAAGAAACTCGGTAATCGCTTTATTGTTCCACGGCCGAAACTCTCTCTTCTATTTGTTCTTTCACAGAAGAAACGTTTTCTTCAGTTTGTCCAACTTTATTTTCACTCACCTCTATTCTGCCTTCCATTACCTCAAATTTGTTTTCTTGACCAACATCCATCTTTTCTTGGACGCCTTTCATGCCTTCTTTCTGACGCCTTTCAAAAGATTTTTGAGCAGCTTTCAACCGGTCGCGAGATATTTCTCTTTTTGTTACTCGAAATTATTAGAATGCAATAAAAGGATGGAATTGCGGTTGCATGTAAAATAGTGGTCTATTACATCTATTCAGTTTCAATACAAATTACCAAGATATCCATTTACTGAATGGTAAATGCGTGTGCCATTGTACTCTTACTTTTCCGGGATGGCTTTGTCTTAAAATTTGTCTTGCGCTGCATTGCACGGGGAAATACAACAATTTTAATTATAATTCTATTAAAATTTTCTATCTGAATACAAAATTCGTAACAGTACATAGATTGATATGTGTCAAACACTGCTTCAAAGCGTGCTTATAAAGGTCAACGCCGACGCTGAATCTAAAGACTTTCCAATAATGCAATTATTTTTGTTCTCCTGTCCGAATATGTATATTTTTCTTTTCAATATATGTGTCTGATTACTTTTTGGCAATGTAGTGAAAGCTACTTCCAGATTTTGAAAAGGAAATTTATAAAATATTTAGTGATTGAGTACAAAAAATATGAGTCCTACTACATACAGACACTTGCCTTAGGTAAACAACTGGAAGGAAAAGGGCGGCCAAAGTTAGCTACAACTTTTTGAAAAATTCGAAATTCACTTTGAAAAAGGATTTTTTATTGTTAATTTTAAATTTTTAAACAGAATTCAAAATATCACATTTAAAATTATAAAAAACATACACACACTTTTTAATATTGTAACTGGTAATTTAAAAGCACACTGCATTCTTGATAGTTCTGTGCTACATAGGCTTTCGAATAGAAGAATGGAAGAATAAAAATCGAACAGAATTTTAAAAACGTGCTAAGTATACAGAATAATGTATTTCCTGGGCTGAGAGTTAGTGTTTGTAATAGACAGCATAAAAGAAATCTCTGCGCCGAAATACTTAATTATGTGTTCTATTTTATTTCAATCACAAAATATACACATCTGCAATGGCGTAGATAGTATTTTAATAGGCGTAACTAAAACAGAGTTGAGTTCTGGTAATGGGTGACTCTAAACGTTTATTTTATTTTAAAACTTTGCTATTCTTTTTTTATGTTCCATTTCTGGCCAGAATAAGCGCGAGTAGAATTGTTTATGCAAATGAGGTTGCAAGCTGTATAAGTATTTAAGACATGACTTTTAGCCAAAAGAAAGAGACAGCGACTTCTCGCTGCTTTACCACACGCGTGCTTTTCATGTCTGCCTTTAAGGCCAGAATTTAGTTCTCGCTGATATTTGAAGACGCACTGTAGTTTTTGCATTCCGAACACTACATACGTAGTGTTAAAAGGCCAATCTTCGCCAATCGCGTTACGACTCTATGTAAAGCACCTAAGTTTAGTTTATTTCTTATTTTCTTCGTTTTAGACCATAAGTGCTGGTCTCTGTATACCGAAGTGCGGAAATGGCTGTACGCTGTGAGAAATAAAGCGTAAATGTAACCCTTTTTATCTTTGTTGTACCTTTTACACACGCACGAACATAGTTTTGAGTAACTCCATGTTCCTACTCAGGACTCCAATTATGTTTGCAAAGGCAACTAAGAAGGAATAGTAGTCCTGACATACTTACCTCTGAAGAGCTTAAAAAAAAAGAAGAAAAATTCCAGCAACAGACAAGAGAGACACACAGAATTATCCTTAATAGTCATTTTACAAATGGAGGTATAAGTAAAGAACTTTGATAGAGATGACGAAATCTCCTTAATGGGTGATTAGTCATCACTGTACTCTTGGTTAGTGATGATATGTAGAGGATGAGTTGTTTATCAATTTTCTGGACTTAAAAGCGATTGAACCCGTTTGGGATCTTTGAGGTTCAAGCTCTTCTAGGAGCTTCAAGCTTTGTTTAGGGCACTTCAAGAACTGAGAAGTCACTTAAAGAGCAATGGAATTTTCTTCCTCAAAATCTTTTCAGACCTCATACGAACTACAAGAGCTAATCCCTGTCAGTTCTGGAACTCTTTGTGATTTCATTTCGTATATGTGTATAATTGTTTAATATCTCTTTTTGTTTTTATTTCCAAAATTCATTTCAGATTTGTGTAAAATATATTTTTTCATTTCATAAGTTACGAAAATGTAAAAGTTTTACGAAAATTTTATGTTTCTCTCTTTATATATATATAATTAGCAAGTAAGAATGTAGAAGCTATGGTACATTCGAAACCTCTAAAATCTTATTTGTAAAAGCAGAGTAGTGCCAAAAAATTACATTATCAAATAGAATCAAAACACCATTTATAATAAAAATACCATTATTAATAAAACATAACTTAAAAGAAAAAATAATAAATTGAGACTAATAATTGAATATTTATAAAAATGTGGGAAAAGTACAAGTTGTAAGAAAAAGTATAAGTTGCAAGAAAAAGGGAGAAAAAACACAATTATACAGAAAGATCAAAATGGCAATATTCCATTGAGAGTCACATAACAGTATCGTCAGGGGAAAAGTTCAATGTAATCGTTCAAGTTTTAACTTAAAAAAGAAAATTATATATATATATATAGAGAGAGAGAGAGATAGGTATCTCTGAAAGCTATGCTCATTTGTGTAATAAATATATATATTTGTATACTTCTGAAAGCTTATAACGCATTTGTGTAATAATTATTGTTGAAATTCTTTACTAAAATTCGAGAAAATTTTAATACAGATTTTAGTACATAAGAATATTAAACGCTTTTAGTTTGCGAAATGTACGAAAACGTACTGAACGTTTTTTAATAGTTACTGGGTTCTTATATTGAAAGGAGGAATGCTGCGTTAGCTGCAGGTTAGAAAATGGCTAATTCTTCAATGGTTAATTCTTTGAAAATGGTTAATTCTTTTAAAATCGTCTCTCTTTACACGCTTCATGCTGAACGTACAATAAAAGAATAATGGACATATAAAATTGTAAGAAAGCACATCATTCGTTTTATTTAACATTTAGTATTATTAGCATGACGAATGATCGTTTTTTAAAGCAACAAGGAGAAATTAACGATTTCCTTCACTAGCCTTTTTGTCAAGAAAAGAACACTTATACATTTAACAATAAAAACTCATCAGTGTTAACAAATTATTTAATACTTTTCGCACAAATCTAAGCATAAAAGCATTTAATTAAAAAAAAAAAGATTTCTGCTTTTAGTTTAGTTTAAAAATTTTCGAATTTAGTTTAAAAGTTTTTTAAGATTTAAAATCGCCACCTAAAATCTACTGTTTGTTTTTTCTAAAATACTGAAAGAATCTATAAATTTCAAGATAGTGGAAATGCGACGACCGTTATATTTTCAAAGTTCTGAAAAGTTCATATAGTTCCAGTTTTGTATAAAAAATACAAACTGATTTATTTCTGAAAATTTTTAAGAGAGCAAAAATCTAAAAGCTCCAATATGAATATTGAAGATGGGCACCAGTTTTAAAAATGCATTAAAAAATAAGTCGTTATTGGATTTTCGTCTGCATAATATTGTAGTTTCAATTTCCTAAGTTAATTTTGCATTCAAAGATTTTATGATATACAAACAAATTGACGACTTAAATTAAGCAAAATCGTTTGAAAAGCTTTAAAACTGATTTAATTTTTGAATTAAATATATGAAATTAATTAAGTTATAACGTAATTTAAGTTGCTGAGCTATTGAAATAGATTAAAAAACTGAAATTGACTCAAAATAATTTATCGAACTGACTCTAAAATAGGATTGTCTGCATTTAACTTTTCATTTAACTTGGCGAGTCATCAGAATTTTTTTGAAGCAGGAGACATGAAAAATTAGCAATGTTCTCGCCACGACTCGAACCTCTCGAATACGCGCCGAGCGTGCTGACCATTACACCACGAAGACATGCCAAGAAGGGGGTAGAAATACCTTATAAACTATTTATTAACTTTGCTTTGCTGTTTATTGTTTCAAATTTAATAATGCATTTATTTATTTACTTGTTTAAACTAATCACTTTTTTCTGGGAAAACAAAATCAATGTTTCTCGAAATATTTGCAAACTTTTCAAACATTTCTTCTTCATTTCTGTAATAAATTCCAATAAATGGAAACTAATAAAGCTAGTCCGTTTAATCCAACTATTATAGCTCATGCCTGGACATTATTCCTGGTAGGGTAATAGGAATGGAGTGAAGAATTAACACTTTTAAAATAAAATAAATGTACGAGATATAAATATTGTTACACGACAGACGGACAAATAATTTAATAGAAAACTTGAAAAAAAAAAGCTGGACTGTAACATATTAGGTTATTTGAATAAGGTAAAGCACACGTAGGCTATCTGCCTAAGGAGAGGAATGCCTTCGTGGAGGACTTTCTAAGGGAAACTGGCTCGTATTCATGTCACACATGGGTTAATTCCACGAAATCCACACATGTAACCAGCCCGTTCGCCTGGTATAGAGCCCAGGTCGCATTCCCAGTGTTTAGCGATCATCATTCGGACACTGGTGGTACCTAGAGTGCAAAAGAAACAGTTCTGGGATTATTATTATAATTATTATCGTTATTATCTACTTTAAAGTAATGCTTTCTTTTTCCATGGTGATCAGTCATTTTCTAATACCATTTAAATGCAGTTATTCTAATAAAATATATCAGCTGGTTCTAAAAATAAAACAAATTTTAATAATTTGAACTGCGTTTCCAAAAATGTAAATTCCCCCTCCCCCATTCACTATTTAAAAAATGTCAATAGTTACTTTAACCATTTTTGAAATTTTTATGACATCTTATTGAAGGGTCTATTTTTTTCCCATTGAAAACAAGTAGTTAATTATAGCCAGGGCCACACTGTTCTCCCCCCCCCCAAATCAGTCTTTAGGCTGTAGTTATTGTGTTTAAAAATGACCAAATCGACGAGAAGCTGACGCCATTCAACTGGACGAAACATGTAAAGCTTCTGAAACTAACTAGCTGTGCTTTAAAACAAAATCCAGCCATTTTTATTTATTTACTTATTTTTTCAATCCAAAACCGGAAGTAAGTTCTCAATCATCCCGGCGCATTTCCACTGGCGACCGATTTTCCGGCAACCCTAATAGAGAAGCAGTAGGTCGATTAGCAACAGGTAATAAGTGGCGAACGTGTTGCAGGTGGGTAGCTACGGGGAAGCAGAAAAACTTGCAGTAGAGAAAGTGTGGGTCAGTATGGCAGACACAACTTAAAGAGTGAAAGGAGGACAAGAACGATACACACGTGATTTTAATCTGGCTAAGTTCGTGTCAGCAAAGGTGGATGCGGAAGATATACTACCTTGATAAATTCAAGCGGTTTTACAAGTCCATAAACAATGCCAAAATTTCAATTAATTTTATAAAAAGACTATGAGTTAAGAATTAGATTGTTTGATAAATAAAGACGAGAGTACTGGTAATGGAAGAAAAGAGAATATAGTTTTGCATTGTTTGTATTACAATTATACGTATTTATTATTTGTATTATAATTATTATTAAATTTCTTTCTGATCTGTCTATTTCTTCTCAGTGTTAATTTTCACAAACATGAGTATTGTCAGGTATGGATGATATGGATAACTCAGGCCAATAATTTGTGATTAGGTAAGAATTTCCAACTCTGATGCAAGCATTCACTATCATCGTCTGAAAAAACTGCGGATGGGGTAGGAGTGGATCTGGCGGGAAGCGCCATGGATTTTTTCATGCTTACTTTCTCCATTTATACCCGTGAAAGGTAATGGAGTAGAAAGCAGCATTGTAAAAAAACACTCCAAAAAGAAATATAAATTTATTTTCATTTATTAATTTAATAAAATAAGAAGAACAATATTCGTGTTTGAAATCTGTGCCAGGCAACATTCACAAGTTTCTTGAGAAATTTGTTCACGTAAATTCAGCATAGGTGCAGAATATATTTTTACATTTAGACATCTTTTATGGTAACAGTATGCAGAGCGAACTTAATAAACACTGCAGTTGCGCTATACTTAGTTTTCATTATACAAGTCACGTTAGACTGTTTTAATAAACTGTCAAAGCATATTTGCCACGGTTACAAATATGTTCTGTGACTGAACAAAGGCAGAAGCTATTGTGAGAAATGTTCTTGTATCAAATTTCATTGATGATTTAAAATGTCTTCTGCGTCAAGAAGCTTTAATTGTATTGCAACTTATGCTTCTGAACCAACAGCAAAAACAGAAAAAGTGTTTTTTTTTTAATTGAAAATACTTCTCTGTTTCCCAATTTAGCAGCTTTCTCTGATGTTTATTAGACTAGCATTTGTTAACAAACTAATCTTCCTTATTTTCATAAGGGATAAATCGGTCGCTGTACATCCTCATGAAATAAACAAAAATAATTGATGAAACACTTTATACACGCTTTAACTAAAAATATACGGAGATGGACTATAAAGGTCATTATCCTTTTAAAACAGAAAATAAAAAAGGGGGAAATAGAAAAATTCTTCAGTGAGTCATGAAAAAAAGAAAAGTTGTATGAGGCAATCTGTATGCTTGCGAAAAATGGTAAACATAGTCTTTTCTAAAGCAATTTCATTATCAACAGTCACAATCACGGATACCATTTTTCGGTTTGGAAGGAAGGGTTGTATGTGTGAATTTCCCTACTAACAGTAGCTAATCTTTTCTGACTCATTGAATTGTTTACATAAAGTGAATAAAATATAGCAAAAAAAAATTTAATTCTTTTCCTTTAAAAAATTCGTCCCTAAGAGGTTGAAATTGAAAGAAAGTTATTCTGTAAGAAAAAGGGGATACTTTTTTTGCCTCTATGAAACTTGAAATTTACTTAAGTCAAATTTGTAAACTGTTCCGAAGTGACTCCGCAAGAAACTGCAATATTTACTGTTATTGCATTATGTATATTATTTACAAAATATTATAATATTACATGAAATATCATCTAGTAGTATTTATTCAGATCTAAACTATAATCGGCACAGAAAGCATGTAAAAGAATATAAAAACAAACGTTAAATTACACGTTTCAAATTAAAAAGGAAAAAAAGCTTGGGACAACTCATTCGACTCATTCATATGAATCCTTATGCCAATACTTACAAACGACAAAAATCTGCCCGTTTACAAAAATAAATAATTTATTTGAAGAAGCTCGAAAGGCATCGATGATAATTCCTCGTCAAAGTCACGTCGTCAACTAACATTATCGTTACACAGACAAGGAGCGCCCTCTAACGGCGTTATTTTCTCAGTAATCACAGTGGGAAATGCGGCGTTAGAGTTTGCGAAGTGGATTAAGAAATGCTGTTCGCTCGGGCAACTTCTATCCCGATGGACGCTAAAGGCAGAGGCAGTCTTTGCCAACTTTCCTCTTGCCTTTGTTCTCAGCGGCATCTCACAAATATGCCTAGAGAAGACTGTGTGGTCACATGCATTTTCGTCATTGCAAATGGCCTTGTAGTTAAACACATCGGAATGAATATCACGTGGATCCAACGATTCTAAATTTGCTAATCATCAGGCCAAAAATCTAGGGATAGTCATTTATTGCAAATTTTGGGTGTTGGAGATTCAGCCAGCATAGCATTTTCTTCAGAATTTCGGAAGTGCTGACAGGGTCTATCTCTAAAGTTTTCATTTTGAATATTACGGCTTTTGCACACTTACATAACTGCAAATTTGCATTAGTGAGAGGACTACTATATATAAAAATGTTTTACGAGCATCATCGGGCTTTAGACGTCTTTCTTTATAATTGCATACATTTTACTGCAGCTATTAGACTATTTTTCATATTAAATTTTAGTTCTGCAGTAAAAGTTTGCTATTTTTGCTAGGATGCGAATAAGAGGTATTTTTTTTAAATAATATTTAGTTCCCACCCTTTATTGTCAGTACCCCTTAAGAGTGTCATGCTAAATAATTCTTTTCCAAATTTAAGATGCTATAGGGAAAAAAAACACTAATTATAATAAAGAAGAAAATCTCTGCATATACAAGGTGGTTAAAGTGACCCTATTCAAATCCCTGTAGAACCCATTCTGCTTATCGGATTTTGATGAAACTTGGGATATATGTTATATGGACTATGGTGAAAAGATTTCTGCAATAATAAAATAGTTCAAATTTATTTTGACATCAGATGGCAATTTTCGAAAATTCCTCATGCAAATTAGTCAAACCTATAAAGAGATTTGCAGCCAGAACCAGAAAATCATTCTGTGTGCCTTTGCCATCGTTAATCATGCTCTTACAGAAGAAAAATCGAGCTTTGTTGGTAAAACTGTTTTATCAGATCACTGTCTTCACGCAGGATGAAGCAACTCCCCACACTAGGCACCAAAGAACTGCTTTGTGCGAACTTTGGCGAGAATCATGTAATATCCAGAGCTTTTCCGAATGCCTGGCCTCCTCGTTCACCCGACTTAAATCCCTGTGGTTTCTGGTT
This sequence comes from Stegodyphus mimosarum, assembly GCA_000611955.2. Classification (NCBI taxonomy): domain Eukaryota; kingdom Metazoa; phylum Arthropoda; class Arachnida; order Araneae; family Eresidae; genus Stegodyphus; species Stegodyphus mimosarum. The sequence goes on along the minus strand of KK113282.1, from coordinate 802,653 downwards.
GTGGGATTCCTAAAAGAAAATGTTTATGGAGGAGGAATTAGGATTTTACCTAAGCTGAGAGCCAGCATTACACGCCATCTTGCTAAAATTCCTAGACAGTTATTTCGCGCTACCATTGTACACGCTATAATGCGCTTTCAACACGTTATTGATATCAGAAGAGCACACACTAAGCACGTTCTGCAATTGAATAAATTTTAACGATTCTGACAGATTTTTTTATCCTTCTTTAGGCTCCACAATTTCCCCTGGTGGTCATTATTTGAACTATTTTTATTGCAGACATCATTTCCCCATGGTCCATATAATATATATACCCAATTTCGTCAAAATTGAATAAATAGAACGAATTCTAGAGTGGTCTGAATAAGGTCACTTAAATTATAACCACCTTGTACTATACGAATATACCACACGCCCTCCATTTAAATGAAACTAACATTATATAGTAATTATTTATATTACTATTTTATATCTGTTAGATATCTGATAGATCCCTAGCTACACCCTTAGAAATACATGTTTTAGATAGCGATAATATAAGACTTCAGATACAGAACTTTCACGAATTACTAGAATTTTGTCACCTTTTTCTCCACTATAAAACTACTGCCCTATTCATATGAGACAGTAGTAATTAAAAAAGAATAAATAAATAATAAATTAAAATAATGTATTATAAAAGCTAAATGAAGTAATAAAAAATGAAAGGGGAGTAAATTAATAACAAAAAGATATGGTAACAATGATAAAGGAAAAGTAAATATTTTGAATAGTAGTCTTGACGATTAGAGAATCCTGATTCTTCATTTAACTTCTAAAAAAACTTCTTCTAACTTCAACTTAACTAAATCTAACTTCATCCATTAAAAACTATCCTAACTGGATCCATACAGTCCACAAAAAATCCGCTTCTTAAAAGCAATCACATTTTCAGTCTAGGAGTTTTCATTTCCAGTTGTTCCATATAGTCCACAAAGCTATATGAAATAAAAATTCAAATTTTCAGAAAATATTAAGTTAAAAAATTTTATTCACATTTGAAAAGTAGCTACAGATATTCTGATTTAGTTTATGACAGCATATCGAACACTGTAACGCCCTCTCCCGGCGCAAAATAAGAGGGAAATCTCACAAAAATAAGAAGGAACATAACACTTCACAGAAATCGAGACATTGATCGAGACATTGATCTCCTGCATCGCTATTTTGAGCTCAGCGGCGGTTTCGGGAGTAAACTTTGTCTTTAGTATTGCCTCACAAAAATGACTCACAAATGTTGAGCTCAGGAGAATATCACGGCCAAATGATTCCCATTTCAGTGGTCTTCTCCAGGTACCCCCAAGCCAAACTGTGCTCTCTAAAGTGCTCGTCCAGGACTTAAAACCCCTATCGGTCTGCTGGGGTCGTACTCCGTCCTACATGAACCACAACTTTTCGAAATCTGGGTCACCTTGGATAAGAGGAATGACATCATTTTTTAAAATTTTGTATAACGTTTAGCAGTCACGTGCTGCAATGAATATCGCACCAATTCTTCCGCGATTTCATGTTGCATACCAAAAAGTTACTCGTTTGGGGTAGAATTATCGATCGCGAAATCGAGAATTTCAGGCCCCTGAATGCGGCAATTTTGCTTATTGACGAACCCATCCAAATGAAAGTGGGCTTCGTTGCTAAACCAAGCCATATTCATATCAATTTCTTGTTTGTCAATCATATCGACAATTCTGTTGGCGAAAGAGAAACGCTGTTCAATGGCAGTAGCGCTCAGTGGCTGATGAGTTTGAATTTTGTACGGAAAGAGCTGCAGGTCTTCAACAATGATTTGTCGTAATATCTCTGGGTTGATTTCGACCTGTTTTAAAACTCGTCTGATCAATGTCCTTGGGCTATTTTGAAACACAGTTCGTGTTTTCTTGATATTTTCAGGCGTTTTCAAACTTGCTCGACGTCCAACATTGTCATCAGAAACACTATCAGTTCCCTCAAAATTTTTAATCAGATTTTTGTTTGTTATAACTCGCAAATTTCCTTAAGCCCCAATCGGGCGGTTATTGCTCGAATAGAAGGCCTTGACGATGAATATATGCTCAGAAACGCTGTATTTCCTCATTTTCAACAAAACATGAACAACAACAACGCCAGTACTCATGCTCAAACAAATTCCCAACATGTCCTGCATTCAACTGCCACGTTTTAACTGAATTTCATCAATGGTTCAAAAGTTGTCAAGTGTTTTTTTTTTTATGTATCTCAATAATTGTCACACTGTATACAAAATTAGCAGTGAGTATTATGGTGAATAGTTCTCGGTCTTTTGACCAGTATTTTTTTTAATAATTCGTATAATTACACGAATCATAATCAGTAATTTGTGCAATTACAGTGTATTGTCGTTTCTTCATTTTTCTGAAAAAGTTTAGCGCTGTGACAGTGATCCGAAAGAGTTCTGACTTTTAGTTCGGAGCGTATCTGGGAATTTCTCACATACCACGTAGCTATAATACGAAAGATTTTATTTTGGTAAACTTCTGATTTTTTGTGAAAAGTTTTTTCCGCAGTTGTCCAGGCAGGAATTCCATATGAAAGTATTGCAGGAATTAGCATAAGGTACACCGTTCGCTTAATTCTGGAATGCATCTTGGATTTTCATGTCATGAAATTACAAATGGACAAGCGAGCTTAGTCTGCTTTGTTTAAGGTGTCAGTGATGTGCTCATTGAAATTTAGTTGATTGTTGATAATTACTCCCAAGTACTTGTAAGAGATTTTCACAGCAAGAATATCGTTATCAATGACAACGTCCGTATTAATTCTGATATTCTTTCTATACCTTCGATAGAGAACAATATAGTATTTGCTGGTATTTAAATACATTTTCCATAGCTCACACCAGTGCGCAACTGTATTCAAATATAGTTGAAAATTATGGATGGCTACTTGAGAGTTCATTGACTACACTAATATTGCAGTGTCGTCTGCATATTTTAAGAACTTGAGCTGACAGAAGAGTCAGAAAGTCATTAATAAAAATATATGCAATGTGGAATCTAGAATAGACCCCTGTAGGACGACCGAATTAATTACATATTTAGAAAAAAGGGGATTTCTTCACATCTTACTTAGTACGTTCTCCTTGTTAAAAAGGAATTTATGATTTGAATAAAGCTGATCAAGAGATGAATTTCTGTTAATTTTTTAATAAGACACTTGTGCCAAACTCTGTCGAAAGCGTTCTCGAAAGAAGAGCCGAAGAAAAAAGTTGAGAAAGCAGGCTGCAACAGCTAATTTCTTAATGAATGCGTCGGTCATAAATTCGATAATGTTGCGAATTTGGTGGGCAGTGCTAACACATTCGCAAAAAACAAATTAAAAGGGATTAAAATAATATTTTTCCAGATATTCAATGAGCCTGGAGTTGAGAATTCTTTTTAAAATCTTTCCTATACAAGGAGCAGACTGATCTTTCAGTGACTGGAGTTAATTTGGGATTTTTCCCAGCTTCGGTAACGTGATGATAACAGAGTATTTCCACTATTGTCGAAAATAGCACTGTCGTATGCAAGCATTAATTATATTAGAGTGATAAGGACTATATTTTTCTCGGGCAGGTTTGTAATGACATAGTTGCTTATGTTGTCGCAACCCTTCGCGATTGTAGTGTTAAGTTTCTGGTAATATCATTTATTTCTCTGGGAAAGGTACAAGTGACGTAATTGTAAATGTCTCTGCTGATAATATTATTTACAGAGTTTTCGATCTCTTCTTCGTGCTCATAAACGATAGTAGCTTTGGGGTGAACGGTCTTGTCAATTCTAATGCCATAATAGTTGCAATAATTTCTTACGTTGCATAATCTGTCACATGTGGTGATGGGGACAATTTTGTGATTTCTCTCTTTTTTTCACAGAACTGGCAATTTTCTAGACAATGTTAAGTGCAAACACAACACTTTGAAGGAGATTTTTCCAGTAATTTGATTTGTAAACTTGAATGTCGTTAGAAATTTCTATGGCAAGACAGTTCCTTCTGCGCTTTGTAGCAGGATCTCTGGAAATTTGCCACTGTTTTCTTAGTCGATTTCTCATTCTGATTTTATCTATAAATAGCTAAGCGGCCAGCCTTCGTCTGGCTCTTAAATGTACGGGAAAACAAACGACCTGTCTACAACGTGTCAAACGCCGTATCCAAGTACCACTGGAAAAACGTCTAGTATCCAAGAGAAACATTAAATTTAAAAATTGCACAGAATTATCGCCCTCATTTTTCCGAGAGTCAACAGCGCTGATATCAGCAACAATGGAAACAGTGATATATCAGTAACAATAGCTGCTTGCCATCGATTTGATGCGATTTCATCAAAAAACATGAAATTAAAAAAAAAAATCGCATTCGAGTTTTGAAAAACTCGCTTCGAGGTGCATTGGCTATGTGCACCTATGTACCAAATTTCGTAGCCCTGGGTCTGTTAGCTTACGAGCAGCACGAACGAAAGACACACAGACACAGAGACAGACAAACTCTTCCTTTTATATAGATAGATAAATTCTGAAAAAGTATTGGAATTGTTACAAGGAATTGAACTTGTAGAGTTGTTGAGAACACTTTTAATTTTATTGCTGAGATGATAAATGGAGTTTTCAGTATCTCCGCAGTTATCAATATGTGCAAGCGCTACTGATATTTTTCATGATAACTTGAAATTTTTTCCAATTTGTCCTACTTCCATATTTTGTTACAGAAAGACAGAGTTGGCAGAAATCAAAATTTACGGGATAGTGATCAGCAGAGAAATCTTCGACAACTTTCAGAAAAGTAATTTGATAAATTTGTTTCTTGATGGCAGTGTCAAGACCATCACCTGTACCTGTATGATATCTTGTGGGGTAACTGGGGCCTAGTAGCGTGTTTGTGCTTGGAAGAGTTCTTTTAAAAGACAAAAAGCACAATATACTCTAGGTTAAAAGTCAGGGGACTTCACAGGAATACGTTGAAAAGGCACATAAATAATACCAGTACCATTTTTCTTAATTTAAATCTCACTTATGAATATAAATTTTATCTGATGACAGTCGTTTCGTTATCTTTCGATACGATTTTGTATTATTTATCCCTTTAGTCCTGAGCACACAGCATACCGATATACGTGTGCTAAAATTTCATCTTCAGGATAATTTCTTATGAGTTTAAGTTTCAACTAACAGGAAACCATATTCAGCTGATAGGAGATTAACTTACAAAACGGATCAAATTTTTATTTAAAAAAATCATTTAAATTTTGCCCATAAAGATAAGTAACAGAAAGGAGGCGGGAAAAAAAAATAACTCAGGTTCAGGGACGTAGCTAGTGTTTTCAGCGTCTGGGGACAATGAAGATTTCGCGCCTCCTGTTATTTGCGAAACTGCACTGAGGAAAGAAAAGAAAAATTTTAAAAATATATATAAAATAATAATGTTTTAAGAAAAAATTTCATATTTTTAATATAAATAGATTTAAATTGTTAAATACATTGATTTTTTAAAGCTCTTTTAAGCGTATATTTTCAAGGTTTCGCTAAATTTACAAAGATAGAACAAAGTGAAATTAAAAAGGTAATAATAGAAGTTCGGAAATGTGATTACTTTAAAATATTGCTACTTGAGTACGGGTTCGAAATGGATTGAATGCACAAGTCGATAAAAAGTTAATAAAATTTATTCTTATACCAAGAAATAAAACAAAAGGCTGACATTTCCTCAGAGATATTCGTACAGTATCACAATACCTCACAGTAGATATATTTTAAACTACTAAAACGTTCAATAGAACTCAATTCAAAACACAGAGAAAGCTAATCCGATCTCACCGCGAATTTGCTACAATCAATAACAGCACTAACTAAACAATTAAACTGAGATATTTTATTCTGGCTTTTATAAGTTTTTTACTCATGCACAAGAACATTCTGGTATTTTCTAGAGGTGTCTGGAAAGCAAAAGAGTAAAATTACCAGATTATCTATTTATTTAAATGCGCGTGCTTCTGTAGTTTTACTTTTTCGGCGTAGCTTTCTCTTAAAGCTCCTCACGCGCTGCATTCCACGGGGAAATAAAACAATTTTAATTATAATTCTACTAAAAATAGCAAATTAAATACAAAATCGTAACACTTTTCCCCTTCCCAAGGACTGCACGTCCCGTACAGTATAATCCTTCGACAAGAAGCCGAACTTAGCGCTAATGCATCAATGCAATAACAAACATTACATTACAAAAACAAACAAATTGCAGTAAGTAACTTAAAACAAATCCAATACTATCAAATACCAAATACAAATCAAATCTAAATACAAATACTGTCGAATCGGGTTCCACAACCACACCTTGTCTCCTTCGTTAAATAGGTGTCCAGTAGTTCTCGTGTCGTATCAGGCCTTTATCTTCTCCCTCGCCAAATTGACTCTCTCTCGTGCAGAACGGTTCATCACTTCAAACCGGGCCTAGATATCTTGGATGTATTTCTCAGGCGATGAAGGAGCATCTGGAGGGCGACCAAACAGGAGGTCACAAAGCAGACGAAGGTCTCGACCGAAGAGCATATGGGATGGAGAACAGCCGGTAGTCTGGTGTTTCTCTTCTACCCTAGTGTGATTTCGGTAGCTTTCTGGGCAGGGTTTTTCGGACACGACATCGGCGTTTCCAGGTGAGGATCCCTTCTGATGATGGATAGTTGTGTCCTCTGATGCTGAAAGCAATTTGTTGAAGTCCAAGAAAAATCTGTATTTCCTTAAAAAGTCCAATCCGATTTTGCAAGGATCTGTAATATCTGCTGCATATGCCGTGTAATAGAAGCGGCACTTCCAAACATGATGTTAAAGTTTAACTTCTCATCTATGCCTATTTTATCACCAGACGCACTCTTGAGGGTAACACAGGATGGCGTCCAAATGAGTTTATCTTTAAATTGTTGAGTTAAATCTTTCCGAATGATGGAAACATTAGCTCCTGTATCGATCACCTTATTGCAAGGAACTTCATCGATATGCTCATTGATGGATAGTCCATTACTGTTGCCACTCACTGCAGAAATCTTGAGCGCTTTCAAACATTGTCTGGCAACCTCAGCTTCTCGATAAGGCCACCAATTTGTTTCCTGCGTCGTTGCTGGGAAATGGTCTTATTTTCCGTGCCCTGGGGTGTTCTGCAGTTTCTTCGTACGTGAACCTCTGCTCCACAATCCAGCATTTTGGTTCCTTATCACTCCTTTTCCATCTCATGGCATTGAGCTGTCTGGTTAAATAGTCAGTCTTATTTTTCGTGTCCAGGGGTATTCTGCAGTTCTTTCGTATGTGGCCTTCAACAGCGCATTTCCAACACCTTAGAGTCAGTTTTTTGTCACTTCTACTCCGTATCCAAGCATTGATTTATCTGGATAAATCATCTAAACGAGCCATCAATTGATCCACTGGCTCGAGGACTCGCACAGCTCTGACTGGGTAGCAATCTCTACGAGTTGTTTGCTGGGCAGCCTCGAATATCATGGCGTACACCAGAGTACTTTTAAATGAGTACAACTTGACATCTGCCATTCGTAGAGCCTTCTGTATTTCAGGATCCCTGATGCCGTCGATGAAGTACTACAGGGACAAGATTTCTCTTGTTTCTCTCGGGCATTCCGAAAAGGAGAGATAGATATATACTGTGAGATATATACTGTCGATAACCTCCTGCTCCACAATGAGCAAAGCCAAGGCTAAGAATCTTTCTTTTGTCATGGATAATCTCAGGTAAGGTAAGATAAGTTGTAATTTACGGAAAGATCTTTCACAACTTGCAATGGAGGCTCCAAAAGTCAGTGAAAGCTGGCAACCTATTCTCAGATTTGAAAATACATCTTCCTTATACTGTACAACAAAGTGAAGGAGTCCTCTGGCGTCGAAAGCTAAATATCACTCTTGTCTTGAGTAGAATTCGGCAGTCCATTATTTCAGCATACATTTCCCAGCCATCCAAGTGTCTATCATAAAAGTTTTCCATGAAAATGCAACTCTGTTTCAAGCTATTTTCGTTGCCTGTAGACATTAGTCCATTTATGTCTAAAAGAAATCCAAAACTAAGTGTCCACTTCCTTCAATTTGATGAATCTTATCTCCCATTTCTGTATATATTTTCCCATCATACTTTTCATCAATCGTATTTCATTTTCTGCTGTGAGCCATACGATCTCTGCAGTTTATCCAAGCATTTTTGTCTTTCTTTGTTGTTCTTTCAACTTAGGCATCCACAATACTATATAATTCCTTTGTTTCTTCAAGAGATTTCATGCATATAGCAACGTTATTTTGTAGGAAGTACTCTTGTAAAGCCTGAATATCTTGAGCAGCATTGTGGAAATTCATAGTGTGCTCCTGAAGTCTTTTCTAAACACGGCTAATCTTCTTGGCAAGTATACCAATACAATCTTGGCAAGTATAGTATTCCAGAATCGAAGAACAACAGAAAACTCAAAAGTTAAGATCTCATGCAAGAACCGAATTGCATCACTTTTATTGTATCTGCATTTTCATCATGATCCAGTACAATATTTTCAAATAGTTCTACTAAACTTCCGAGTTGATTATATACCGGCTTAGTAGCTTCTACTCTGGCGCTCCAACGAGTTTCTGATTCTGACTTCATTGATATACCTAAAATAGTTTTCAGTCTTTTCCATCGAAGAGTTCACCTTAAAAAATAAACATAGATGGCTTGTACAATACTGAGGCCTGCGTGATATACAAGGCCCCGGCGCGAATCGGGGTTAGAGAGGTCACGTGCTCAAAAATGGCTTACTGCGGAGAGTCACTTTCGACTTCACACCGTAAATATTCGAAAAACTCGCGATGTTTTATAAAGTTTGCCTTTTTTACTTCCTTGTACGAAGTAAAAAGAAAGTATTGCCATCGCGAAAAATTTTAGGTCCCATATTTCAACGAACGTATCTATTTTGACCGCTATCGAATGCAATTTAACGATGATTTTTAGTGACATCCATATGTAAGGACTGAAAAAAGGACTCTTTTTCCCCAAAAAAATTATAAAACTGATTTAAAATGGATTGTGAAGAGATTTTTTGGTGGCGTCTGGGCATACGTACATACATCTCGTATAAATCAAAAACGAGTAGCCTCAGAAAGTTGAAATTTTGTATATAAAGCTGCTGTAATATGTAGATGTGCACCTCGCACTGTGGTTGCAATCTGTCGCACCAAAAGTATATAAATATATGTATACATATATCCACTCTGTTACTCAGCTCACTGAGCTCAGTCTCTTTATTCTTATAAGTTTGTAAATTGTGCACTTTTTTACTTTAAAAATACTTGAATTATGTTGTTGTTATCTTTCGGTTAAGATTTTTATGCCCTTAGTTAACTTGCGTGCAATAATTGTGAAATTATCAACAATTTAAAAGTTGTTTAAGTGTGGCTAAGCCTAATCACTTTTCTTATGGCGGACATATTTGTTTACATTTGAAACCTAGGAGAATACTGGACTTGTTGCCAATCTAGAGAAACTAAGCTTCGCAACAATAAAGTAACGTCTTCTTTTATTATTGCGAATTAAATTACGCTTGATTCATTCTGGAATTATCATTTAAGTTATTAGCTAGTTTTTGCGTACAAATTGTAATTTTAATTGTAAAAATTGTTTTTTTAATTCTTTTAACTGTACTTGGTGATTTGTGTTTTTCTATATCTTTCAGTTTTTAATGAAAATAGTTTGAATTTTTATGTATTTTTGCCTTATCGCGAAATGAGATCTGAATTAACTAGTAGGGCACGCGCATTAGGTAAGCGGCACTGAATCGTCTGTGAAAAACTGTTTCTTTTTTATTTGTTTAATTTCTTTTATCAACGTTTTAGATTTATTACAGCATTTGAACAGAACTTGGGGTAATTCTTCAGATGCTATAATTTTTGCTCACTCTGAGTTATAAAATGAATGAGATGTAACTCTGTTATGTGAACCTAGCGCCGAAGTGTGGCTATGAATAAATATAGTGAACTTTAAAGAGTGCATTTATTCTATTGTGGTTTATGCGCTATCGACAAAGTAGACTTAATTCAAAATTCGTTAACTGTTAATTCAATATTTTTAAATGAAATGCAAGAAAATTACGTATAATTTAATATTCTGTATAAGGAAGTCATGTGGTGTACACATCAGACTTTTTTCTCTTTAAATCAATACTAAGTAACAACGCTTTACCTATGAGAAAGCTTCAGCAATTTTATATTTCTATACTTTTTGCAGGATTATTCTATGGATTTACATATACCTAGTGTAATTTTGCTATTATTGCATTTTATGAATACTACTCTAATAAATTTTTAAAGCAATTTTCATATTTATTTTGTTGCATCTGAAATAAAGATAAACATTATTTCAGATACAAGAATATTTAACTACTTAAATATAAGATGAAAACAATAATTAAATATTGTTTTCACATCAAATATTTAGTTCATTGGCTTCTTGATTTCATTTCCGGTTATTTGTAAAATTGAAAATGCTGTATGTAGATATGTCAAATATTCAAACATTTAAAATATTTCAATCCTTCTGTGTACTATACGATATGCTACTGTTTGTAGATGGGGCTATATACAGAGTGTAACTATTTGTTGTGCATGGCGGTGCCATCTACGAGGAGGAACCCCCATTTCATGGTATTCCCCTAAATGCCATGTTATATTTTTTTGCTTATTATATGTTCATAACTTTGGTGTACGTGTCTCCTTTTTATTGCTGATGTCTTCTACTTTAGTGTTTTATGCATATTGTTATTTTAATCTCAAAATCACTTTCTCAAGTAAAAGACAAGGAATCTGCAATTTTATCACTAACTGGACAGAATCGTATTCTTTCGTCAATTTTAAAGTGCTTGTTTATGGTGCAACAATAGCGCTGCAGTGCTGAAAAAAAAAATAAACAATGTTGAATGTCACATCAGACAATTCACGCCACTTTTAATACGAAATATTCATTTAAATCTGAAGTAAGAAAGGAGACAATAAATCAGGTAAAATATAATCAGATATAAATCAGGTAGACAATAAATCAGGTACGTGTTTAATAATCAGTTTTAACTAAACTTATACTAAAACCTAAAAAACCCATTATTATTTCTTTCAAAATTTCCTACAATCCCGATTTCGCAAAGAGGAAAGTTGCCTTTCGAGGATAGTGAATTGTCAAGTGAAGGGTTTCTAACTAGTGCCGATTGCTTATTCGAGGGATTTTCTAATAAAGTGAGATTATATCAGCAGTACAAGACTTGCAGTTGTCAGATTACACCGTCACAAGAGGAATACAAGTCATTGCAAAAGACATGCAAATATAGCTAAAGCGCGATTGGAATATGCGATAGGTTCTCAGTTTAATTTGACGATTCTTAGGATACATCAGGAACTTCACCGTTAGCAGTTCAGTGAGAATACTAATTTTACTGTAAACAAGATATACTGAAAATATTAAGAGATCTTTATAAGAGATGCTATAAATGTATTACAGAAAATAGTCTTCTGCACAAGCTATCGGCGATTATAGGGAACCAGCAATGGTTGGTTAATATTAATATATTTATTGTCCTCTGCAAATAAGATAAATCGTTTTCAAACTTTATGTTCTATCACTGTATCTTACAGCAGGAAGTTTTGCATTGTAAAATGTTGCCTTTCGGAATCGTGATGAAAATAGTAAACTTAATTGAAGCGGCAACCCCACCTTTTCAAGGCCTTACCAAAAAATCCAGAAGATCCTCATCTTATTCTGCATAGTGAAGCACGTTGTTCAATAAAGGCAAAGTTCTTCCAAGAATCATAAGGTGAGCTAATGTACTTTCGCTGGGTGAAGAGACATAATAGTTGCCTGTTTGGGACTTCCTGTTCCAAGAAAACCACCTTGCAGAAAACTAGGTGTTCAACACTATAATGAAGATTTTCTGAAGCTTCAGAATGGACATGTTATTGTGAAAAATCCATGAAATAGACAAAGAAGATGCCAGCTAAAAATTTTCACAGCAAAACCAACAACTATCTTTAAAAAATGTAACGTTGGACTATGCTTAAGGTGCTTTTTCCCATTCCATCTAAGTAAGGATTATTAGCAGTGGATTATACCAATGTCCTATTTTTAGGACAGGCTTTATCGATCAAATTAATAAAAATTTGGTTACGTTTTTCGATTTTATATGTATACGTAGACTTAGCGAAACATATATTTAAGAATTTATAAAAAAGTACTAATTTTTTCAATGCTTGGCATGATATGGGTTAACTTATATAAAAGAAGAGCTCAAACCCTTTTCTTTAGCGCCCCAGTGTGCTCCGGCTAAACTTATGAATTATCTCAAAAACTGAGAAGTACCGGAGACGGGTTCCACTGGGCTCCGGCGCAATTTAAGCTTTGGTATGAGTATGTGACTCAATGCCAGCACAACTGCTGCACTCTGAGTAATTTGTTTACGGCATAAACTGTATTGAATTATGAATAAACTTTAGTTTTTCATATATAATTGCTTAGTATTTGTTTATATATTTTATGTTCAGTGTTTTCTATATATTTCTTTTACATTTATGTTTTATATATGCTTTATTTATATTAATATTTTATATTTGTGTTTTATATTTTATGTTCCATGTTCTGGTATTGACAGAGGACATACTCTTTCTTACCACTGGCAGATGACAGGTACCCCTCTCCTCCATCATCTGTCACGTGTACTTGTATTACCTTTTTCGTTTTGTATCAAATGGGGTTCTGATTTAGGTTTTCTGTCAGGCATAATCGAGAAACTGAATTATGCAAAGTTGGAGCTACAGAAATAAGACATAGCTTTATTAGCAGTGTCTGTTAAGTTGTTTAATGCTAAACTGGTGTTGTGAATATCACATCTACAGATCAAGTCACTTGCGCTTTTCGCAAATATGAAAAAAATTATAGAAGAAGCTGAAACTAATTTGTTCTCATTTATTATCAATCTTCAGTCACTTCATCAGCAATTTGAAAAACGATTTGCATAGTTTAATATTACCGAACCAACGGCCACATTTTTTATCAGCCCTTTTCCTTGTCAAGTAAATGTAACTGAAATAGCTGCATAAGTTACAGAGCTTATTCAAGCAATAATGAAAAAAATTTGGAGTTGGAAACTGGAGTCCTAAAATTCAACGTATAAGATGAAACTTTCTGAAATATAGTTGGAAGGAAGATTTGCATTCTTCAAAAGAGCATCATACATGACAAAATAATTTTTTTGGTTCACATATTTATGCGAATCATTGTTTTCAATAAAGACTATCACAAAGTCCAGATCTTGACTTCCAGATGAGTATCTTGATAATTGCTTATAAGTAGGAATACCAGTATAAATTATGGAAAAATGGCCAATGAAATGCAAAGCCAAATATCTTATTGATTTTAAGAAGTGCAATTTTATAAAGGATTTTTATATCAACAAATTGTAAATCAAAGAGCTTGTGAACTTTTATCTGCATTATTTAGCAATTATTTTACATGTGAATAAAATAATTTATTTTCATATTTTAAAATTATATTTTTGGAATAATTTTTTGTATGGTATTATTAACTATGCAGATCTATAAGTGTACTCTGAAAAAATAAATGTGCCCTCTGTGCCACCATTATTCTAGAATGTGCTCTAAGATACAAAATGATTGGGGATCTCTGGTTTAACATAAGCGGGGGCAAGCTTGTAGGGTTGGTTTTGAAGAAAAAAATCGACTTTTCCTTTTAGATGGTAGAACTTCAATTTAAACTAATTGTGGCTTAAAGCAGAGGAAATATTGCAAAAATAACTATAAAAAGATTAATCTTTTTTATTAGCTATTTTTTCATTATTTCTTCTTCTTTCAGCCAGAATTAGTTTGGACTGTCCATGCTGCTTGCATGTGGGGAAGGAAGACGTTTCTTCATCTTACTTCTAAATGGAAAATTGTAGCTTTTCTCTTCCAATTTTGTTAATCGCAGCATGAAAAACAGATAAAAGATATCTTTCCTCATGATGACGGGGTTATGGACTGAGTAAGCGAATGTTCCTCATTTATGTTTTATTGCATTTAAGAATAGGAAACATTTCATTCTAAAATTTAGTAACATCAATTTGGTACTCCTGGATGGTGGACCCGGGGATAGATGACCCTCTTGTGAAGTTTTTACTCCAGTAGGGTTAGTATATTAATTCTTGTTATCCCTTACCAAATAAATAAAAAATGAATTAATTACCTGCTACTATAATTTTACCAGTTACTTTTACTAAAAAATAACATTTATTTATAATTTATATATCAATATTAATGCCATTCAGATCAGAATTATCATTAATCTAGCTCAGTTATGTGACATTTTTCATTTTTACATATCCTTATAAGAAATTAGTTAGGAAAAGAAAAAGATTTGACAGTGAAGAATCTTTAAAAATTCATTACAATGTTATCAGGCATCAAACCTAAAACCTTTGAAAAAATAGCTCAATTTGCTGATTATCTCACAACCACCACATATAATGAATGTCACAATGACTTGCCTTTACCCTACCACCACCAAAAGATGATTATAGAAGGGAGGTTGATTTCTAGCATCAACTAACACAATAAAGTGAAGATTTATAGTCTCCTATTTGAATATTGAGATAATATGAATTTGGATGCAAACACGTCTTTAAAAACATTCACTGTGCCTTTACATCCAGCTGATACAGAATCATTGATTAGGTGGTTCAACGAGTCGAATATTATTCTGTATGGTAAAAATATCTTCATAACTAATTAGTTAATTCTAATGAGTAATTAGTGTTAACTAAAGTTAATACTAATTTCTCATTAGAATTTTATATAAAACATAAAAATTTCATGATCATGAATAAAAAAAAAATTAAATTACATGTTTTTATTTCTTTCATTGTTGAGAGGAAGGTGACTGATGATTTGTAAGATAATGCATACTAAATGTGATACAGTGGACCATCTAATAAAAAAATAAATGAATTTTAGGGAGTCTGAGGCACAGCAGCTGACTAGAATTTAAATGAAATGAAAATAAAACTATTATAAGAATCAGAATTATATATATATATATATATATATTAAAAATTGTGAAACAAACCTGCTATGACATGCATTTTTAACAATTAATAACTTTGTTCTTTAAATTATACATACAACAATCTTGTACAATGTCTCTCAGTTGTCAGTTGTGCGACATTTCTGTCACTTACTATGATGCACTTCAAATGTTACTGAATGGCATTACATATATATTTAGTATTTGTAACTTGTAATAAAAAAAAGTATCAGCTGACAAAATTTCTATGTGGAGCATTCTTTCCCGTATCACTTAAAAGTGTAGATTTAAGAGTACAGAAAAATTGCTAGTCCTCTTTTTGAAATTCCTGATATTAATCCTTCATTCAAAAGAACTTCCTTTGCTTTTTTTAATTGGAAAGGTAGCTATATCCTCTTCTCTTTAAGTGTCTTCCCCATTATCAGTTGACAATCATCATAAGAATCAGGGAAGAAAGTTGGAAACAAAAGAAGAAAGTGCTTGTTTTTATTTCTGGAAATGAAATTTTAAGTAAATCATACAAAAATATAAAATTTTTATGTCATAAGAGCATATTTATCTGAATGTAGCACAAAAGGAACAAGAATTATTTACTTATACTTCTTACCCCTCCCCCTAAAACAACATCATGTATTGAATTACTTGGAATATTTCTTTTTACTCTGATCTATTTTACTCCTTTTAAAATTACATCTAGTTGTACCTCTTGGTATGTTGTGGAATATGTAATTGCAGCTTGGCTCTTATTAATATAATGTTTGTTTGTCTCTGAGCTGTTACCAATATTACTGGTGATGTTTGCGAATAGAGTACAAAATGAACAAAAGTTAATATTCATTATTTATCTGCTACAGTTCAAGTCTTCGGTCTAATGTAGCCATAACACAATACCTCACCTAATGAGCAGGACCACATCCTAAAACACAACATTTATAAATGCTCATTTAAAAGCATCAGATTTGATTGTTATTGTTTATGAATAAACAGGATGGATATGTAAATATGTATGAAAATTATCTACACACACTACATATACACTGGAAATTTTAATGTAACTGATATACTTACAAAGCTAGAGAGTATTTTACAATAACTTTTATTGATGGACATGAAATATTTCAACAAACTCTGAACACAGGT
>KK113282.1:755534-786364 GCA_000611955.2 Stegodyphus mimosarum | reverse complement strand
AAACTCTATTAGTATTTTGATGAATGCAATAAATGCTACAATGTAATGTATTTACAGTTATCAAATGACAGTTTTAAAAACATTTTACAAAAACTGTTTCATGAGTAATTATGTAGTTAGTGATATTTTAAAATCCATTCACTTTTCAAACAACAAATTTATGATAATATAAAATTTAAAAAATCACATTTTAATATGTGCATAACATTTATTTAGATATTTTATATAAATTAAAAGTAATTAAAAAATATATGTATTCTTTTTCTTTGAGTATTAATTTTCTTAATATGTAAGGGGAAAGAAAAAAAAGAAGACCCAGTACCTGTTGAGATACATAAATAATCACTAAGCACTACAAATGTGACAGCAGTTCTCTTAAATGTTTCACTAACAAGTGCAGACTTTAAAATTGGCAAAGTCAAATTTCCAAGAGATAAAATACAACTTGTCTATATATATATAAGTGTATGATTTTCACTTTTCCCTTCCATTAAAGAATTAAATATTATTTTTGCAATACACCTTATATATACAACATTTAATCTACATGCAAATTATTAAAAAAAGGGGAAGGGCTGAAAAACTGTAGCACAAAATTTACCATCTTTCAAGAATATTAGGAATGCTTTGCAATCAAACTACATAAAAACTGCAGTAATACATATATGCTCACTATTATAAGGCATGTACAATTTCTTTTCAAACAATATATTTTTGTTCAGTGCAGCAATGAAAGAGTACCATAAAATATTTATATCTGTCTTCTGTCACTTTAAAATTAAATTTTACTAAATTTAACAATTTCAATTACCATTTTCCAAAAAAAAAAAAAGGGGGAGTGAAATAATGTCTTTTTTCAATGTATTTCTTATTTAATTTTGGTAGCTGGAAAAGCTATTGTTTTTACTAGAAGTACAAGCTCAAAAGCTTTCAGATTTGATCACTTTAAATAATAATAAAAAAAAATAAATAAACAGAATTATGTGACAGATTCACCACCCCCAAAAAAATTCCTATGCACTGTTTTAATTGGATTAAGTAATTTGTCTGAAGCATACAATGATAAAAACTGAATGTGTGAATTAAGGTGATATACATTTCTGATTTGAGGTGCAAGTTATGAACTACATATTCCATTGATTCAGAGATACTTGCCAGAACGAAAAAGATAATTTTCTGCTAAAACCTACAGGAAAATTGGCAGTGATTCATTCTGATTAATCACTATACAGTCTAGTTATTTACATATATATTTTTCCTGGAACTCTGAATATTATTTATAGAGACAAAACATCACTGCTACATGAATAATGGCACAGTTACAAAAATGATTTTTTGCATAAATATACAAAAGTCTTTTAAAAAGCATATAACAGGAATCACTTTTTCTTTAAATAAGAGATGAATAAAAATAATTTTAGACATTAAAATGTAAATCAAACTATCTTTTAGAAGTCCGTACATGCCTCAAAATTGGTAAAACATAATTTAAAATATTTTTTAAATGTATCAAAATAAATGTACAATAAAAAAGAATGGCAGACTTCACACATTGCAGTACTTAAAATATGAGATCATCCAAGAATGAATGAAATTTCACTCTTATTTTACTCCGATTCTAATAAAATTTCATAAAGCAGATAGTAATAATTTCATTGATCAATACATGCTTACATAATATTTAGCTATGTAAGCATCATACATTTGTATCAAAAAAAAAAAACATACAAATAACAAACAGTCCTGACACAATATATGAATATCATTATCCAGCGGTGGATTTAAGAGATCCTTTTTTTTTTTTAATATATTAATGGCAAAATTTCAAGACATGTTCACTGAAATTGTTTTTCATCACAAAAAAAAAAAAATATTTATATTGACCCTTTTATGGAATAATACTGAATGTTCATGCAAATGAATGAGTAAAACCGTGATTTAATGAATAAGTGAGTATGATACTTTAATAGTATACTGAGTATGATACTATTAATATTTCAATAAATTTTCAGAAGTCTCAAAATACTAAGTGCAGTTTTCTTTGACAAGAAGTCATGTTCACAAATTCAAAAAACAACTTTATGCAATGGATTTTTTTTTTTTTTGGTAACAACATGAAAACATTTGCCCTTTACAGTTCTTGGTATCTGAGACACATAAATATGTATTAATTTTTAAATTTTATATTAAATATATATATATTCATCTGCCTTAACAATCATTCTCACTGGCAAAAGTATAACATTTTGGTGTAATAACTAAATGCAATATTTAATTGCACACTACAATTTCTATTACGTTACTTAAAACTCAACATATTTTTATCATGGTGAATGTAATAATTTGCCTTTCCAGATTATCTTAAGTTATTGCAAAACAGTATCTGTTTAAAAATTACAATGTGTTTCCTACACACACCTTACCATATGTATTAAAACTTGAAATTATAAATGCTATTTACAGTTTTAACATGTTTAAATAATAATTTCATGTATAGCATGACATTATGCCCCACATCAAAATTAAGAATCTTAAAAAAAAAAAGCATGAGCATATAAGATAGCATCAATTAATAAAAAATTATTTTGTAAAATCTATTTGCATAGGACTATAAAAAGCCTAGCTTGGTCAATAAAACACCTTTTTATGACCACAGTTATTGGAACATATAAAATTGTAATGTATTAAATTACATCAACTACAGAAGCACAGCAAAAGTTCATGAATGGCATGTTAGCCAACATGAAACAGCAAAAGTACACCCCCCCCCAAAAAAAACTGAAGTAATCCACCGCTGACCTTTCTAAAATTCTGTGATAAAGTACAATATTTCATTCATATAATGTGTTCTGTAAGAAAATATACAGAAATATATATGTTTCAAGATGTTCAGTGTGACAGATATTTACAATGAAGACATATTTACCATTTTAAATCATTATACGAGTTACATCAATCTAGTGATCAGTAACATATAACCAATGCCCTATTCAAATTTATTTTTTATATATTTTTTACTTTCTTTCATACTTTTGGCCAAAAAATAACTTCTGGCTTATATATTTACAACCTTCTCTTGATTTATAAATATTACATTACTTTTAACATTAAAGAAAGAAAATGTTCATCAGGCATTAACTTTACAGTGAAGTAAGAATTTGTGGCAGATTGATAATTAAATCAGTTCAATTCTTATCACAAGATTGTTGCACTGCTTCAGTAAAAGAATTGGAGTGGAGAGACTAGAGCCTTTTCTGAAGTATGATTTCATGAGAATTTGTATCAGAAATTTATTCAAAAATAATGTTAAACTAATGATAATATACTTCATTATTAATTTGATTATTTCATTTTTCTTTGGAGGAGGCATATTTAGAAAAGTGCAAATTTTCAGTCAAAAATACTGGACTCTATTTATAAATCAAAAGATGGCTCTCTCTATATATATGCACATTCTGAATTTGAAGGAATATATGAAATTACTACTGTAAGCAGCACTTTATAAAATAAGTAGAAACTTTTAATTGAAAAACTGGATCATTATAATAGTCTGAATTTGACAAAAGTCTGAACAATATACATTTCAAGTATTACCAGTTTAAGAAACAATTTTAAAATCTACAAAGAGATGATTCATACATAAAAATGTTTACTAAAACCATTGGCGAAATTGATATTTCAAACCAATTTTATACTCTATAACCAATATACATATTTACATTAACAAAACTATTCTACATACTTAAAATAAGAGGAAAGATAATATAGCATTAAAATCAACTATATAATATGAATGAAAAAAAAAGTACCATGCACATGTATTATAAATATATTGTGCTAGACAGGATGGATAGTAAGAATGAGCAAATTTTTACACAATGGCATGGCTTCAATGTGAGTGTGCCTCACAACTATAATACAATGTGTATAATATGATTCTGAATAGAAACTACTTTACAATCAATACACTCTACAAGGTAAAAATAAAACAAACAAAATGAAAGGAGGGAAAAAACTGAATACTTTACATTCAGTTAAATCAATTAAAACTTTGACAATATGAATATGTACAGTTGAACGTAAACAAACTAATAAAGCACAAAATACACATAAAACCTTTTTTTTTTTTCTGAAAATTACACAACCATAACCAATAAAAGTAATTTTGCATGAGAGCTAAAAAAACAGTGTCAGCCGAACTATATAAATGGCACATCAATAACATAAGCGAATAATGAGTGATGAGTTTCAACTGAAGATTTGTCACTTGACTAAATTAAAAGAATTGTATAATAAAGCAAGGTAATTACAAAATCAGTTTTTGAAGATAGCTAATAATATCACCTAGCATTTAAAAATATCACTGTCTTCTCTTCTATTTTATCAAAAGCATTTTTTTAAATATTATTAATGGAAAATTTATCAACAATAGGTAATTATATACATATATTCATGCATCATAAAACTTTTAAAAGCTGTCATCAAAGTTAATCCCCTTAATGTTAACACGAATTCTCTCTCTCTCTTTTTTTTTTTTTTTAAATTTGAGAGAGGACGCATTACATTGGACTTAGCAATCTCACCCACTAAGCTGTTGGTGTGCTATAAAAGAGAACCTCATAGGATATAAAAGACCCGATATAATGATAAAAGTTCTTCGATATAACAATGCACGGGTTTTAATTAGAAAGATAAAGCTTAATTACACAAAAACAATGAAAAAAAATTTATGTTTGTAATTTCAAAAGTTGAACAAATGCAAATAAATGTTTCATTTTCACTAAATATTGAATGAAAAGTACAGAAGTTATTGTTGACAGCCGTAATGAATATACTGCACAATGAATAAATTTATTTTTTGCAAAACTGTAATGTTAGATTTCAAAATCTAATTAAAGTGTTTCTCTTCTAAAAATCTTAGGAATTATGAGAGATATCACCTTATTACTTTTTCTATTATGATGATAGCAAAACACAAATTTAATTGACTGTTTCAGGACAATGTAGTCACTAATTATGATGTGAATAAATGCTTACAAAGTAATGCTGCCAATGGTTAAATTTTTTTTTAATAAAATTAAACCCAAATCTGCAAGGGTTGAATATTTATCTGTGACAGCATCTATGGGTTTCAAAAAAAAAGTTATAATAGCATATTTATACAGAGTAATTTTTAAACAGCACATTACAAACGGTTGGGCATATACCTGGAAATACTCAAAAATTAAAATTCAATAAAAACTTATAACTACAAATTTCACACATGCAACACATTAAAGAAGTAGATCAAAAGTTTTCAGCCTCACGTGTAAAAAAAAAAAAAAAAGGCAACTAATTCCCCTATGATATATGTAGTGGCAATGCTAAATGAATAAATCTGAAATTTTTGTAACAGAAATAATCTGCATCCTCTTTTTTTTGGGAGGGGAGGGGACTTTTTACTAAATGAAGAGATGTGTTAGTTTGCTCCGAAATGTTTAATCCTTTCAATATGGGCACTTCAGTCATTGATAGGTCTCTTCGGATGGCATGCTTACAAGATGTACTGCTGGGGTGGGTAATTTATACAGCAAAGCCTAACTTTGGGGAAAAAATTTGTATAAATTAAACTTGTGATCCAATTGTTCCAATTTTTGACACATGAGAGGAACACTAAAGTAGTTATCAGAATTAATTTGAAAACTTCATGATATTTTCTTTGCCATTTGAAGTACAAAACATGTCTCACTAAACTATATACAAAATATTTGCCTCAACACTAGCCAAATACTAAGAGGAATGATTAAAACCTCTAAATCGATAGGACATATATGCATACATCACCAAATATATAAATAAAAGTGTTCAGGGTCATGAAAACTTTTCACATGTCTTTATAGCTGACACAGTTAATAGCTAGCTGTTTATTTACATTACTCAATCCCCGTTTTTCCCGTTAATTTAAATACAAAATACCAAAAATAAAAATACTGCAAAATGAAGCTCAACATTCTCAACTCTCGATAAATTTCACCACAATAGACATACGGCTATATCTAGTGGTAAAAAAGATACCAATTAAACATTCTATCTAAAAATTCCTCCCAATAATGCATTTAAATGGTGATTCATATACCTGTATGATGTATCTAGCTCTGTGATACATTTGACAGCTGATACATATATGACACACCCGTTCCAAAAGGGTTAAAACTGAGTATCATTCTGGTATTAAATTTTTGACTAAAGAAGCCCTAAATACCAAAGAAATAAATGAAAGCTTAGATTATATTAGATGATATATATGTTGATTCTTCGCCTTTCTATTTTATGATGAAAGAATGCATAAAACAATTTTGCATGGCTGAGAATCTATAAATGAAGATTATCATGAAGGTAGACCATAGGAAGCACCGACATCAGAAAATATTGCTCATGTCCAGAAAGAAATATGAGTAACAGCAGCAGTAAGATAGGATCTATCTAAAACCACTGTTGTGTGCTTTCTTCAAGAATAAAATCTCTGCAAGATAGATACCCCAACTTCTTTTACATTTCAAAAACAGGAATGTGTCAATACAATTCAAATACAGCACTGTGGACTTACAGAGCTTGACCATCTTCATTTAAAGCTCAAAGTGATAATTATCTGTATTCTCAACTGAAATCTAATCTTCATAGAAAGTGATCTAATGATGATGATGGTGCGAAAAAAGCAGTTACACAGTATTTTAAGGGCAAACCTTCAGATGCATAAAGTCATTCATTAAATGTGAAAAATGTATCATGGTACAAAGAAACTGTACTGAAAAATACGTTATTAAAATTTTCTCACACATGTATCAGGCTGGAAACTTTTGGATCTATCTACATATAGAGCATTTGAGCAAATCTGTTTGCAGTTTCGATATTTTGTAATATCAATTTAGAAATTTCTAAGATAATTAAATCTACACAGAAATAAAACAAAATGAAAAATGAATTACTTTTGTGAGAGTCTAATTTCACCAAAATGAAAACAAATATTTTCTCAACAGCAAACGATACTAAAGTAAAAGACATTTAATGTGAATGTCTGCACAAACATTTGGCCTTATTAATCTGAAAATCTTCCCAAGTCTACTGAGAACATACGGATAAAAACATGTTATCTGCAGTATCTGCATATACTGCAGCTCAAACAAAGATGGGTGATTCAAGCATCTTAAAAAGGTATTCACTACTGGCAAATTAAAAAAAAATAATAATAAAATAATAATGCTAATAATAAGGATTATCAACAAATTCTGCACAAGAAAATTATATATTATTTGAATTTTTGTTTCATTACACATCAGTTTCACAAGAAAAGCTGATACCATTTAATAATTAGCACCAATCAACAAAACTGTATTACTCTTCAAGGTGCAGCAAGTCAGAATCTTCAATACAGATCTGTTCATGATGTAGAAAAGGTAAAATATAAACATTAATCTTGCAATGCAAATTTTTTTACTTCTTTCTTAGTATTAAGTCTACAATTTTATTACTTACTCAAAAATAACACAGAGGTAAGATACACTTTCAAAACAATTATTTAACTTCAATTAAACATAAATTTTCCTACAGCTTAATCAAAAAAAAAAATTCTATGATTCATTTCATAAATGGCCTAATTATAAATAATGTAACCATAATATTACTGAATTCAGTATGAAATAATTTTCAGACATCTATATCAAATGACTATTTATGAAAGAAGAAAAAAATGTATTTTAAAATAAGTAACTTAATACATCAACCACTGAATTTACAACAAAAACTGTAATCGTATTAAAACAGTAATATAAAGACTAAAATCTGATTTTTTTTTAAAAAACCTCTTTGATAAAGAACAGTATTCCATAAATTTAATAAAATATCTTAAAAGCAAACATTTATTTTTGATTTTGTCAAAAAAAAAATTAAAACAGGAATTTCAAAAATTTTTTGAATGCAAAACTGCCTTCATGATCATCAACTTAAAATGCAAGATAAAAAATGACATTTAACATTTTTAAAATTACAAAGAATGATTCAGGTTACTTGCAGAATCAGAATTATTTCTTCCTGGATTGGTACAAGTCTGTGGTGTTGTCAATTTGGTATTGGCATTAGACTGTGCTTGTTCAGGAGTTTGTGCAGTAGGGGTGGAGGATGGTCCCTGTGATGGAGTAGGGGTAGCGGGGGTCATGTTTTGCTCTCGATCCTTGTCCTTTCCAAGTTTGAAAGCTTCCAACAGTGCTTCAATTCTTTCTGGAGTTGGTCCCCATCTTGCATAACCAGAATCATTTTGCAGGAAAAATACTTGAGTGCCATGAACAGATCTTTGACATATCTCAGACCTAGCAGGATTTTAAATCTCATGTAATTTACAACACAAAATTAATATATACACGCAAGATATAACAAAATACAATAGCATTTGTAAGATGTAACAAAATACGATAGCTGCTTTAAAAAATAATTAGCGACCTCAAAATTAACATTCTAAATTTGGTGCTCTCGCCCTAAATTCATCTGTGTTCCCAAATTCAAGATCTTTCCATGTTACATAACATTTTAATGAAGATACCTCATGCCCAATCAAATAATTCTTAACCAAAACTTTCTCTAACTTGAGCTGAAACTATCATCTTCCTCCCTTCTTTCTTTGAACTGCTGTGTTCTCTTTTGCTTACGCTTTCCTGCTGGCAACACACTACTTTTTCATGCTGCTCCTTATTTGCTTAAGATGATGTTGTACTTTAAAATGGAACTTATTGTATTCTATTATAATTATGAAATATCTTGTCTGCAAAAGGATGATTTGATATATGTAGAAAATCAAGATTACGATTCTTCAAACTCAGTTGTGCTAAATGCATCATCATACTTTTCCACGGGCCCTACCTTCAAGCCACTAAGGTTTTCACGGCCATCTATGCAGTATCGAAAGCTGTTAGAAGTTCCAATGTTTTCGTCTACACATTTGGAATAATTCATATATTAAAAAGTCAAGACAGGATATCTACCTGCTGCTGCAACCCCAGTATGTTTCAGTTCAAAGTATTAAGAAGTGACTGGAAAAAAAAATAAATAATAATAATAAATAAATAAAATAAAAAAAGTAATTTAATACCGGATTCAAAAATGCTTCGAATCGAAGGAGTGAGTGTTGTGTTTACTTTCTTTGCCCATTATGCAATGTGAAACAGATAACTCTGCTGCCTCGAAAGTTCAAAATTTAAAAGAGAAGAAAAAGTGTCTCGAATCGAGGTCATTTGCTCAGTGAAATATTTTTAATGATTCTTGCTCCCTTGCAATATTCACAATGTTTTCATTGCGTAAAAAGAAAATTAAACATCCAGAGTGCTAAATTCAACAACCCTTATCAGCGAAATGTGAAATCCAAAATAGTCTTTTGCGCTTTATTTGGCAAATTCTTCAGAAATTTCAGTGCTATTTTTCATTCAAAAAATGGAATATTATCAAAAGACATCAAATGTGATATGGAAGTGGCATTAAGTTCTAAAGCCAAAGTTCCAAACTGACTAAATTACATTTTAAAATAACTCTGCATTATAAGTAAATTTGCATTTTTAAGTAATTGTAATTGTTTTATGATTTATTGATGGCAATATTTTAAATCATTCTAAGACGAAAGTTAATAATTTAAAAATTTTATGATTTATTTAAAATGTATTTTTGTGTTTCTGAAGTGAGGAAAAAAAAATACTGAGTTTGATAAAAATTAGGTAAAGAATTTGAAGGTTTTGCTTAAAGAAGGTTCTTAAAATGAGTAATAATTTTGTACTACTGTTTAAATTTCTCAGAATTTATATTTTTGAATTTTTGCAATATTTTAAGAATGAAATTATTGTTTGAAAATTTTAAATTGTAGGTATTTCCTTCATGTTTTCAAGATAAACATTGAAGGCTCTCACCTTAACAAAAATGCATTTTTAAAAATTTTTACAATGGAATGATACAGCAGTTCGAAAAACACCAGTTGTTGCTATCCAAGGAACTGAAGCCTTTTCTACAGTAACTGCTAATTTGGAAAATCTTTTGCCCACTGGTGAAGAATAAACACCAGTTTGCTCAAATGATAAAAAATATGATGGATATGCTAGTATTTAGAGAAAGTTGTGAGGCCTTCAAGTTTCATAAAAATTAAGTAAATTTTAAATGCCTTAATAATAGTGAAAAGTTTGAAATTTGTTGTGTATATGAATGATGAATACAAATTTTTTATATTTTAAAATGCCTTCCCTAAAAATATAATTATGGAGATTCTAAAAAATAAATTATGGTAATTTTAATTTAAGAAAAATTTTCCTTTCTTTCTTCTTATTGCAGGGTAAAATTTAATTTAATTTAAATTTTTTTTTTGCAAAATTTAAAAAGACTTTAACTTGATTATACAAGTTATTTGTCTTCAATTTCGGTCTTAATTTTGTATAATGTTGTATTTTTATTCAGTAATATGAAACAATTTTGAAACAAAAACTTTTACAATTGCACAATACCCAAAACCAATTACCTTGTTTAAAAACAGAGTTGTTTTGACATACTGTACTTTAGGGAACTTAGGGAGGTGTTTGGTAGCAGAATTTAGAACCTGCAGAGACTGCATCCAGACGACAAAATACAATGGTGTACAAAAATTAAGGACGAAGTCGAAAAATTAGCATATCAGCTGAACGAAGAGGCAGAGCGGACAGAAAGACCAATCAGGAGACTAAGTAAGGTGATGTACGGTAGCACATGCGCAGATATGCAGGTAGACGTAATAGAGGAGTGTCTGAGTAGTATAAAGCATGTTGTCGGTGTAAGATCAGTATTTCTGGCAAGGAAATTGCACGCCGTATAGCAGTTAAAATCACACCGAGTTGCTGCCTCAGCGAGAAATGGCGAATAATCAATCTGTTAGATGACATCTGGATGCTTTTACCCGAGGTCGAATCATTGGGAAGTTCGAGGAAAGCCGCCGTATAACAAGTGTGACTGCAGAGTTCGGAATTGCTCACAGCATCGTTTCACGACTTTGGAGACAATTTCAAACTACAGGAACAGCTATCAGGGGGTTTAGTAGTGGTCGTCAACGAGGAATCACACCCGCAGATGACCGGTATATTGCCTTACAGGCCAGAAGAGACACAGGCAACTGTACGACCGATATCGCGTTTTACCGTGGCCAGAAGACTGCACGGTAGTGGTCTGTTTGCACGACGCCCTGTACGGTGTGTACCTCTAACACCTGCCCATCGGAGAAGCCGTTCTCTGTGGTACCGGGAACACCGGAATTGGAGAGACAATGAATGGGGACGACTAGTCTTTACAGATGAGAGCAGATTTAGTCTGAGTTGCGATTCTAGACACATACACATCTGGACAGAGCAGGGAACACGCAATAACCCCTTCAACATCATCAAAAGGGACTGTTTTGGAGGTCACAGAGTTCTCGTTCGAGCAGACATACTGCTTGGTAGCCGGACCGACCTTCATATCTCCCAAGGAGGTTCGTCACCTGGGACTGCTTTTGTAACGAGGTTCTTCTACCTTACATGCATCTTTTCACAAGGGCTATGGGTCCTCAGTTCCTTTTCATGGACGACAATGCTCCACCTCATTGCACAGTTACTGTCGAAGAGCTGTTGGAGAGTGAAGATATTGAACACATGGATTGGTCGGCAAGGTCTCTGGATCTAAATCCCATCAGGGATGTACGAACTTACTAGGGAGACCCGTGGCAGCATGTAACTTATCGTCAGTAACGATTCCAAAACTGCGATTGGTGCTACAAGAGGAATGAGCAGCAGTGTCTCAACAGTTCATTAACAACCACATATCCAGCATGCACAAATGATGTGAAACCTGCCTAGCAGTCAGGGGAGATCATATCCCCTATTAAAGACCGGATGTTTCTTGCTGGACACCCATCACAGGGATGTTTCGACCTTCAGTCGCATTGCGCTCCATGCTACTTTTTCAATAAAGCTTCTTTTTATCCCTCTGATTTCTCTTTTAGTAAGTGTTGCTTACATTACTCATGTCCTTACGTATTGGGGATCTTACGGTATTAAATGTGTTGATTTGGAAAGCTTTTGTACAAAGTTATATTGAAAAAACCATCTCGTCCTTAATTTTTGCACACCAGTGTATCTAACACCGGCCTTCAGTAAGCTTAATTATAAGTAGGAATTTATTTATTCAGGACTCAGATAAGCCTTAAGCATGTACAAGAATTAGATGTAAATATAATCAATAACTAAATTAATACAATTCAGGCTTAATTGTCTCAGTGCGCGATAGAAGCAAGGCAAAATTTAATGGAACATTTTTTTGCCATGTTACATAGGCAATCATGTATAGCGGACACTGTTAGGCTAGGCTAAAATTATATTTTATTGATTCCAAAGAAGCAGATTGCGCTGTTCCTTTACTTTCTGATTTGATCCAGCTTATTATTTTTTGTAGGCTGTTATAATTACAACAATTTTTTAAAAACAAAAGTTTGAATTTTCAATTATGGTGAAAGGAGTTTCTAATTCTGGAGCTGCAACAGGATCTACAAAGTGAAAGCATGTTTTGATGTCCATTAACCTTTAAGAGACTGGGGAGTTTAGAGAGGTTTCACTTAAAAAGACGGGAAATCCAAATGCATTTCCACCCCCTTTTAGCTGCCATTGTAAAGGGAAACTATTACTCGTTTGCAACTTTTCCTCTAGGTCGCCCTTGGGGGTCGCCTTTGTTAGTTTTCAGATAAGAGACTAGGCAATAATACAAAGGAATTTGTTGAATTTCTTCTCTTTTCTGCTGTTTCTTTTCCCTAAGCTATAGAAACATATGATGGTGAGATTTCGTAGCTAAATAATTGTCGTATGTTGGAATATTAACTTTTGACATTGCATCACAATGAAAATATGCCTTAGCAACAAATGCATGCCTATAATCAGTCCATTGTCTAATCGGTTTTTATTTGTTTCCAAACTGAATTTAGTTTAGAAATACATGTACTAATTAACATTTTTAATTTATACTCGAAAATGATGTTTAACTATTTATTTCTCGTATAAATCGGCAGTTCGCTTTCATTTGTTTAAAAGCATTGTGTAACAGCTTATATTTATATATTAAACAAATCCTTTTATATTTTTCTTATATTAGTTTCGCTTACATTTTTCATTAGTATTCTTATTCAGTTTAATTTATTGATCCCCCCCCCATTGCATGGTAAGTTATTTCATCTTTCAACTACATTATTGTTCATTGTTCTTTCTTGCAGTTTTGTGATAACAGCTTTTTTTATCCTTTAGCGTGCCTTTTTTTAAAAATTATTTTCCCTTTACTACAAAAACAGATTTTATTAATTATATTTTCATTGCATTGCACTGCCTTGCTTTTTGCATGTTTCAAACTGCAATATTAAATACAAAAATTACAATAGAAAGGGGAAATATAAAGAAAAAGTACATTTTTAATGACACTGAAAAATTGGTGAAATTAATACTAATGTAAAATTTTAAGCTGATTTATACTTTATTTATTAGCTGATTTATAAACTTTATTTATTTATACAGACTTACTAGAGTTCGTTACTAGAGAGAACTAGCTGGTTGCATGTGACGTTATGTGTACCATGAGTACCAACCAATTTCTTTTAAAAAGACCTCCATGAAGCCCCTTCTCCCTTGGGCAGATAGCCCTTTGTGCCTTGGTCGTAATCCAAATATTCCCACTTTTATTTATATATGCGTATAAAGACTGAAAGTGTTATAAACAGAACATAATCCTGTCAAAATATTGATGCTGTTATGCAGGTCACTTTTACAGGAATTTAGCTCATATTTTCATTATGCACAAAAATGTAAGGAATACTAAACTACAAATGTTATTAAAATAGCATTTCTGGTTATTACTTTACCATAATGATGAAAATTTTATTCTTAATTAAAAAAAAAAAGGTTTTTGCCGAAAATTAATTCTGTCTCTCGGTAAAATATTAGGCACTACACCGACAGGGATGGACGCTTCATGGAAGATAGGCACTACACTGACAGGGATGGACGCTTCATGGAAGACGTTTTAAGGAAAACTGGCTTGTATGCACGTTACACAAGAGGAAAACATCGAAAACGCTTATGCAGCCAGCTCTTTCGCCGGGACTCGAATCCCAGAATAAACTATCAGTGTTCAGCGGCTTTTATAGCTTGACCACTGATGGGCCTTTGTTAAGGACTTTCTACGTGAAACTGGCCCATGTATTTCTTGTTCATGTGTACGTGAAAGAAATAGCAGATGCTTTATTTAGATCAAACGGAGAATAGAACCTTTGAGAACCACCAGTGTATATCGATTTCACTGATATCCCATTACGTGATATTCAATTGACCGAAGGTATGACCTGACTGTTATCAGTACGGGAATACGGGTTAAATTTTCTTATAAGAAAGAAGTTGAAACAAAAGGCTACATATGTATCTATATTTTAATTAATATTCATTTTGATCATCTAAGAAACGAAGAGTAAATGCTAATTTAATGAGAGGTTTTTTTTAAAGTTAAATTTTAGTAAATGCTGTAAAACTGTAATTTAATACATTTTCCACATTTTGCTTTCTTGCCACATTTTGGATTTGCAAATATTTATAATAAAAGAAATATAGAAAGCAAATATATAAGAGTAATTACTGCTGAACTCACAGAAAGTCTTGACTTTATAAGCGTAATTACTCTTTCCATAAAATAACCAGTAGTTGGAATATTATCGCGTTTCGTCTCTTTCGTATTTTTGAATAAAACTTCTATGCCGAATGCAAAAGAAAACATAAATTAATATAATATTTGATTTTAAATCTGTGATTTTCAAGTATATGCACGCATACCCTCATTTACATATGTATATACCATACGCATAAGCATATTAGTATGGTTAGGTTACGTGAAGATGGCAAAGCACACAGGAGGGAATGCCTTCGTGGATTACATTCTAAGGGATTATTCAGTTATGGCAAAGCACACGCGGGCTGTCTGCCTAAAGGGAAGGATGCCTTTTGTGGAAGACCTTCTAAGGGAAACTGGCTAGTGGGGAAAACGAGTAAAACTCTCATGCAGCCAGCCCGTTCGCGGGATTCGAACCTCGGACCGAACTACCAGTGTTCAACGTCTTTACCGCTCGGCCACTAGTGGGCCCCACTCTAAGGGAAACTGGTTCGTAGGCTACAGCAGAGGAAACTAGGCATGTAGCCAGCCCGTTTGTTGAGGTTCGAGTCAAACTGCCAGTGTTCAGTGATGTTAACCACTCGACCGCTGATAGCTTATATATATATATATCAGTATGCATGTTTGGTATATACACACGCCTGTAATATGTACGTTATAACCGTACGTGTGTCTGCATATGTATTACACGCGCATATATGTATGTATATATACATATAAGTGCATTATACATATGTATACTTACGCATATATATATATATATATATATGCATATATGTACACATTTACATATACATATGTATGTATATGTCTATATGTAAGTATATATATATGTATGTAAATATGTAATATATATATATTTATATGTAAGTATATCTATATGTATGTAAATATACATATAATATATGTGTGCAGGTGTATAGGTTGACTGGATATAGATGAATCTTATTTTCAAATTTCAGCCTAAAAATAGGCCTTTTTTTTTTCTTTTTTTGTTTGTTTCAAATTTATATATTTGATATGATAGCTGCTCTCAAATTAAATTTGTATATCTGTCTCAAGTCTGCTAGTATGATAAATTTCAAAACAATTTATACATAGTCCAACATCACATTTGTTGTAGGAAACTGAAGTTCTTTTCCTAATTCCGTTTTTAGAACAAACTACGCAACGTCTCTGAACTTTCGTTTGAAATGGCTAGTGCTGGTCGAGGTTGTTCGTTGAAAGTTTCCGTTTAACGGATTGTGAAGTTCTAGGCGAGGACATTACCTTTGGTTCTTCAGCAAAACTTCTCTGAACCATTTGATAAATTAAATTCTGTCTAAAATTTTTATGTCTTATCCCAGGGTTTTTCATTTTGAACAAAATGAAAGCATTCAAAATAGACAGGTCTAATAAGTGGAAAAATAATTTTTTTGCCCACTTCAGAGTTTTCCGCCCAAATGCGTGGCTATTAGCCATTCTGTCGCTGAGATCTACATAACCCATATTAGCGTTGTAACAAGCTATTACATCTGGCTTTTCGAATCCAGTTTCTATTTCTCTGGATGGATTATGCATGTTGCTCAGCATAAAAACCTCTTGCTTATCCTTCCAGCACGTAGCTACCATACCCTGTGAAAATAATTCTCTGCATTCACCTTTTTTCATTTGTGGAGAGGCCAGATTCTTCGGATAATATTTTCGATTTGACCTAATGGTACCACAGCTGTTTATTTTATACTTACGGTGAAGTTCAAGAAACAATTGTGGGGATGAAAAGAAATTATCCATAAAAAGTTTATGTCCTTTTCCTTTAACGCATTCAACAAGTCCAGTGACATTTCGATGTGCAGAACATTTTTCTCCATCGCCTAAAACCTTATCCTTTCCCAGATACACACGCATGTTGAACGTATACTCATTTTTTATCTGCAAGTTTGTAGACTTTAATATCGAAACGTTTTCGCTTTTCCGGGATGTACTGGCGAAAGACTACTCGGCCTTTAAAAGCAACGATAACTTCATCAACCGCAAGTTCTTCTGTTCTTTGAAGCGAGAATTTAATATTTCAAAGCCATTTCGAATCTTCCACATGCGGTCGTACTCGAGATCTTCTTTATTCGGTGCTAATTTATTGTCAGAAAAGTGAAGAAATCGAAGAATGTTTAAATATCGATCTTTTGCAATGGCTTTTCCAAAAAATGGGGTTTCGATCATCTCATCAGTTGACCAGTAGTCTTTTAAACTATCTTTATCGATGTGCCCCATAAGCAGAGTCAGAGCTAAGAATTTCCTTAGCTCCGATGCACTTACATTTTTCCATTTCGCAGAATGAGGTTTTTTAGAAACACTTTCAGTTAACTTGTAAAATTGCTCGGCATATTTATTTGTTTCGAGTGTTATAAAATCGAGTAAATGCATTTGAAATACGCATTCGAAAAAATCAATTTCATTACTGCAATCTGCAGCATTTCCTTTTAATGCGTTAGTTCCTTTAAATGAATAGGTATCCATTTTCATCGAAATATCAGGATCAACCCAATTTATATCTATGTCTTCCAGATGAAATTCATTAATATTTTGTCCTTTGTCTGCAACATCTTCCGAAACAGACTGAAATTCCGTAAAGGAAGACACCTCTTTTCCTTCATCATTATCAATTTCGCATTCGGAATCACTGTCACCAAAAGCTTCATTTTCAAGATCTTGAAGCAATTTCTCGATTTCTTCTTGAATTAAGCCTTTCTTTCTTCTATACATAGCGAAAGTAAAGCACAGCCAAGTATTAGTGCAGATTTCTAGAGAGCAAGTAAATCACGTGAAACGCAACCAAAGAACATATACGAAGAACAAATATTCTTTGACACAACTGAAAGATTTGGCCCCGAGCTAAGATTTCACTGCTGAGGGAAACGAAAGGGAATTTACGAAACCCCACAGTTGGGAGGCGCGAAGGTCATCTCGCATAATTGGCAAGGGAGGTTATTTGGACAATGACTATCTCTGCACCCTCAAAGATTGGGGGGAGGAATTCTCTCTGGCCGATTCTTAGGTCACCCGTCTTTTAAGCGTTAAACAAAAAGTGAAATTGCTGCAAAAAATGGATATAGGTAAACTCCATCTCAAAATTATGTGAGGAGTACGGCATTGGAAAGTCAACTGTATATGACATAACAGAAAAAGGAGGAAATTTTCTGAAATTCTGTGGATTTTGACACCCCCACTCACAATGAATAACAGAAAAATTATTCATTATAATAAAACTTATGATCATGACAAAGTGATGATTTAATGGTTAGGCAGAGATGCAGCAACGACATGCCATTAACGGGTCCAACGCTAACAGCTCAAGCCAAAATATTTCATGAAGAAATTAACTTAAAAACCAAGTGCACATATTTGATGGACTGATTAACCAAATTTTCAAATTGCTATGGTATAATAGAATTAAAAATTTCAGTTGAAATTGCTTCAGCTCATACTCGTTCTGCTGAACTATTTGCAGATGACTTCATTGAACTCATTAATAGTGAAACATTACCTCCAAGAAAAATTTACAACATTGATGAAACTTGTCTTTTCTGGCAATATGTACGACAGAATAACATGGCAACCTCTACAGAAAAGGCTCCAACTGGTGTCAAAGATTCCAAAGCTGGACTAACAATTTTAGCAGGCACAAATGCTGCAGGAATAAGTGTAAACTTTTCATAATCAGAAAAAATATGCGACCTCGAGCATTTAATCGAATAAAGATTTTCCCATTATGTCACTTGCAAATAAAAGAGCACGGATGGCACAAGCGTTAATGTATGATTGGTTTGAAAATCATTTCACACCGCAGACCCGGCAAAATCTGAATTCAGTTGGTTTACCTGATGACATAAAAACTGTTCAGATTGTAGATAACTTTTTGGCTCTTATTTCACTTAAAGTTTTAATGAAAGATAATGTGTCTGTGTTATTCTTAACTACAAAAACTTCATTCAGCCTATGGATATCGGAAAAGTGGGCACGGTGAAATGCAAAAATAAAGTAAGATTTTTAAAATCCATGTTAAATTTCTTGAATATTGACAAGACTATTCAAGAAGTTTTGAAATATTTTAGCATAAAATCTGCTGTGTGGAGCACAAGATCGTGGGAAAATGTGCCTCCAGATACTTTAAAAAATGCTTGGCATAATTTATGGCCAGCTACTATATTTCATGATGAGGATGATGAATATGATAGCCATGAATTTGAAGGCTTTCGGATATTGCAAACCACATGTGAAATTTTCCAATTAATGGATTTTGTAAAGAAATGTGGAGAAGCGATAATAAATGAAGATGATTTAGCAAAGTTTTTCATTGTGATCGCAATGCTCCAATCTATAATCAATTAACAGACAGCGAAATCTGTAGCATGGTTCCAGATCCAGAAAATACTGCTATCAATAGTGATGAAGACAGAGCGGTTATTGAAAATGAAAAAATTGTGATTGACGAGTTATTAGGAGTTCTCGACACAGCAACTACAGGACTTGAACAGTGGAACTTTGTAGCTGAACAAGAGATTATGTCTGTTTATAGAATTGAAGAGAAAGTATTAGCACAAAAAACGAAGCAACTTAAACAATTTACATTCAAAGAAATGTTTACTTAAGTAAACAAATAAATATTAATATTTTTATGTATAATTTGATACCCTTTTAGATCATAATTGCTTTATTATTTCATAAATCGTGATTTCATATTTTTAATTTTATAATTTCTACATGTCATCTTACTAGATTTAAACCAATGATCTAATATCCGGAAAAATCCCAAATCCGGAATTGCCGAAGTCCCGATGAGTCCGGATCTCAGACTTTGTACTGTATTATGTTTTTCTATTGAATATTTTGCTGTATTAAGTATGTGTACAAAAAGAAGATTTTACTTAATTAATTGTAGAATTGAATATTATATTTCACTGAATATAAAACTTCATTTTATTGAATATGAGTTTAATTAAATACGAAAATTATATTTTACTGAATATGAAAGTATGCAAAAGTTCATAATTAATACATACTACAACATAAATGTGTTCATCAATGAAAACTTGACAGATTTTTAGTGAACATTTACTTTATGAAAAACATGTGAACATTTGCTTTGAAAGACTTTCAGTGAACTTTGAACATTTACCTGCTGCGATTATTGTAGTCAACAGGTTTTACAAATGTTTCACTCAACATTCAAAAAGACACTGGACATTTTTTCCAAAAAGGATTAAAGGACTTTTAAAATTATTTTTGTCTTAATTTATTAGTTAGTTTATTTAGAAATTATATTGTTATTGCAATAACTGTAAATTAGTTGTTTAAGTTTTACATAATCTATGTACGGTCATGAATAATGATGGGTCATAGGCAAACCTAACGGCTATGTCCTTGATGCTTTTTCACGTTTTTCTTCATATAATAAAATCTATGTTGTTTCGCCAAACCTTTTTTGCCACCCTGCTCTCCCGACCTTTCTTTTGAAGGGGGAAGGGGGAATATGTAACATATAACAACAAAATACGATAGCATATGCAAGATACAACAAAATACGATAGCATATGCAAGATACAACAAAATACGATAGCATATGCAAGATACAACAAAATACGATAGCATATGCAAGATACAACAAAATACTATAGCTGCTTTAAAAAATAATTGGCGACCACAAAATTAACATTCTAAATTTCGTGCTCTCTCCCTAAATTCATCTGTTGTCCCAAAGAATTTTTCTATGATATGTAACGCTACTGAAAAGGGCAACCAAAACTAATACTAACCATAGCTTGTCTCTAGAATCACACCTACTCTGGCATAAATACCTCTGGCAGTTTATTACATCATTCTTTTCCTAGCTTCTGCAACTGCTAAAATATCCCAGCTGCCCTGCTTCTCTATGTAAAATGATTGCGTCGTAATTTTAAGAACCAATGTACATAGCAATCTATCACATTTCATTATGATTGAATGTCTCGGATTTCACTATGATTGAATAAACATCTATGGAGATGATTTTATATGTGTGAAAATAAAGACTGGAAATTCTTCAAGTTCATGCTTTGTTGTCTTTATCTGTATGCCGTCACCCTCAGCCACAACAATTGCAAACTGATTTCTCTTCTATGTTTCCGGAATTATTTTTATTTACATTTTACAAGTCCAAAACATAGATTCATAAAAACTTCATGAATTTCATGACATATCATTTTTCATACCATCCTTCCCATCAAGCATCAATCATCTTGGGCTAAGAAATTTTATCTACATCAAACAGAAATTAAAGTAAAATAAAATAATAAAATATAATACATACAACATATCTCTCAGAAACAAGTAATAAAATTGAATCTAAAATTCTAAATGAGGCACATATTATTTGAATTCAACTAAAAAGGCCCTTGACAAAATGCTTCATGACAAAGCAAACATATAAAGTCTATTTCTATAATAAGTAGTTCTTTTCTTCATGCTACATTACTATTGTTTTTACTTTGGTGAGGGGATGACATAAAAAATGACTCGATATCAAAATTTAATACAACAAACTTTTATCTATTTCCCATAATTTGTAATTTATGCCCAGATTTATTTACACCTATTAGAAGGCATGTAGCTCTTTATGTCATTTTGTTTTCTTTTTTGCTTCAAAAATTGCATTCATAAAGGATTATTTTTGAAAGTAATCTTTTATGAAAATTTGTATAGAGTTTATGTCTTTAGGCTCTATACAAAAATTAATTTATAACTGTAAAGAAGATATTTATTTTAAAAACATTTAAAACTCAAAATGAATCACATTAAACAGAATGAATGAATGAATTAAAAACTTTGGTATGTGGCTTGCACATAAGTTCATATCAGCCTTCAGAGATAACTTTTATCACTTACATTTCTGTATCGCACTATTTCAAGTCCCCAAATTTTCACATAAAAATTAATTTTGCTATATTTCCTTGTAAATGAACAATTATTTTTAAAATGTGTCTTTAAAACATAAATTTTAAAATATTAGATATTACTTACTTTGGAATAACATGTTGAAATCCATGACGATATTCATGATCATATGCAGGAATTAAAAGCTGTTTCCTCTTAAACCTAATAGCAATAAGATTTATTTTAATCACTTATATATATATACAACTACACATCACAAGTTTTACAAATAATCTATCACAGAGATCAGAATATAAATATATTGCTTAAATTTAACTTCAGATATTTTTAATTAGTTTCAATACATCTAATATATTCACTACCTATAAAAATTCCTACATTATTAATCTCCAAATACAAAATACAAATGAAATTTTTAAGAAAACACTGCCAATATTAATTCAAATCACTCAGTTACTCAAATTTTGTACCTCCCTCTCTAAAATAAGTATACAGATTAAAATGTTTTTTTGCTACAAAAAGTTAAAACATTAAGGTGTTATTTTCTCATAACCAATAGTTATATAGATAATACATGAACGTGTCCAAAGATTCTCTTCAGTAGAATCAAAAATTGTTCAGCTAAGAACACTTTAAAGTTGACATAAGTGATATTAGGGACATCTACTCAAAAAAAGGAGGGAAGGCATGGGAGGAAAAAAAAAAAACAATTTCAGATGATGAGTTCTGCTGAGCAGTAGCAATTAAAATTAAGATAATTAGCTAAAACTAATAAATTAGATGACTACAAAAAATAAGAGGGAAAAAATGAAGTTTTATACAGGAACTTATGTCTTATGTTGATGAGGATTGCCAGTTTGGATGATTATATTATGCCCTGGAAAATAATTTTACAACATAAAATTCTACTTAATATATTATACTACACACACACATAAAAAAAAGAGTATTCTTAAATTATTGAAATTTATATTTTACAGCAAACAATATACACAATGAATGAAGTACATCTATAAAATTTTCTTCCTGAAGATTCCTTTAAGCAATCAAATACATAAATAAAATAGTTCTGATATTTGTTTTTCTATCAATTTCAAACAGTTCCATCCAAAAATTATTGTGCTTATTTATCAAGCATTAAATATACAACTTCTGTTAATTTTATAAACTGAATAAAGAGATTACAGTTTTGTTTTACACCACTCTCTTCCTCCGTAATCAAATGCCTGGACTAAGATCTTGTAGGCACTGAAGTCATAATGATTAGCTTGTAATAAGCTGATCGAAAATATCTGATTAGAAGATATTAAAATACATAAAAAATATCAGTTAATCTTACCTGCTAGCTTCTATTTTTGAAAGGAAAGATGGTACAGGATCTCTGCATTCTGGTATGAAGACAATAAAAGAAAGTGGTTCTTGAGAGCTGGATAATAATTTCTAAAGAAGAAAAATAAAAATGTAATAATTATAGAGGAGATTTTTTTTAGCTTTAAATGCAGAATTTTGCATTTAAAGCTAGAAGAGTAAGAAT
Organism: Stegodyphus mimosarum; assembly: GCA_000611955.2. Taxonomy (NCBI): domain Eukaryota; kingdom Metazoa; phylum Arthropoda; class Arachnida; order Araneae; family Eresidae; genus Stegodyphus; species Stegodyphus mimosarum. The sequence goes on along the minus strand of KK113282.1, from coordinate 763,218 downwards.
TTGATCTTATTATATTATTTTGAACATAAAATTTCTGAAGTAAACATGCTTCAAACAGTTTCAGAAAGTGATTAGACAAACTGTGTTAATACACAAAATTCAAATTATCATTTAGTCAGTGTTACATCCACTGGAACATGTACACTTGATCCAGTGCTCCTGGCTTTCCTAGAAGTATTAAGAGAATTCTAGGAAAATCTGACTACATCTGTGATAGACTGGCTATTTACATTATTTTTTAGAGCTTCAACTGTCTGGTAATGTGAACTTAAACAAAACTACTTTTTAAAATCTCAGACATATCCAAACATTTCCCGCATAAGGACTGTTGATGAATGATGCAATGTAAGACTAATGGTTTTGAACCCATATCATTTTCTACAGACTTTGACACAAGACCAACCCCTCCTTTATTTTTAGTACACATATTTCTGCCTCCATCAGTTGTAATACATTTCAAGTTTTCCAATCGAAGTTTTCTTTTTGTTACTGGCATTTTCAACTCCCTTAAAAAGATCTTCCCCAGTAGTCATACCATGAGTGCTACCAATATCAAAGGCTCACCAGCGGCCGAACGGTAAAGGCACTAAACACTGGTAGTTCGGTCTGAATTCCACGAACAGGCTGGCTGCACGGGCATTTGCGTGGTTTTCCTCATGCGCAATGTGTATACAACCTGTTTCCCTTAGAAAGTCGTCCACTAAAGCATCCCTCCCCAAAGGCAGATAGCCCTTGAGGCTTTGCCATAATCACATAAGTCAACCAAAACAAATTATCAATATCAAGAATACCAAGAAGTTCTGCATATGCTTTAACGCTTTTATCTGCTCCTCGAATAAAAATCAACACCTGAGCAGTATCTGACACATTCGTTGACTCATCCAAGGCCAGAGAAAACCACTCAAGGTGTCCATTTTTGTTAGATAGTTGAGATGACATCTTTTCTGCAATATTGCCTACCTTCCAAACCACTTTTAACTGTAATTTTTTTAACTGTATTTTTGTTTGTCTGTGTTGGGTGCACTGTGTTAACCATGACGCCAATTATCGGCCAGGAGGGTTGTAGCACACTCGTATATTACATTACATTAGAAGCCTCCGAGCCAAGGCGTTTGCTGACAAACTGACAGTTTTGAATAAATTTACCTTTCCGGGGCACATGTCTTCGGTTACTGCAATTATTCTTTGATCATTTCTCCACATTTTGTGATTTCAAGAGCTATACGAGTTGCAGTCTCTTGTTCAGTATTGAATTTCGTAAACAAATATTGCTGCGATTGCAGTTCGTGCTTCAAATTTTTCGGTCCACAAACTTCCTGTATATTTTTAATAATTTTTAAAATGTTTTCTTTTATAATGACGTTTAATGTTAGATTCTTTGAGAACAGCTACGATTTCATCGCAAATCAAACATAGGGCCTTATTGGACTGAATCCAGAAATATTGAAAGTTCCACTGATTGCTGAATGTTCTGCACTCGCTCTCTATTTTTCGCTTCTTTTGTATATTAGTAAATCTTAAACAAAAACAATAAGTCAAATCAAAGTTATGTTACATATGGATTGCAAAACATTAATGAATGAATGCAATTCTGCTTTCTAGAACTGTGTTAAGAATATCGAATGATGGCAAAATGAATTAAACAAAAAAGCAAAAAGCTTTGTTAAGGTCGTAAGACAAAAACATAAATATTCATTCTTAAAAAGACATACATACAGTAATCGGAAAATGTTTCCTTGTTGAGCAATTTTTTTATTTTGAGAGAAATCTGTATCAGCTTTACACTTATATTTTGAGAACTGCCAATTCCTGACTGGCACAGAAATTACTTTATTTTTTTCAAACCTATTTTTAACAGTTGAAGTAGTAACTACATTTACATTTAATTTAGGTATTTTATAAATTTCAATACAGCTTTGTATCTCCTGTTTAGAAGCATTTACTACTTCTTTAAAAAATGCAAGAAGTGGGTTCCATTGATCAAGAATTCTAGTTAACATTTCTTTAAAGATAGCCAGCATATACAACATGTTTAAGAAATTTTCCTATTTCAGTATGAAGATTAAATAACAACCGTGATCTTAGTTTATGCTTATTGGCTAATATATGCCAAATGACATGCAGTGGTGCTCAATGCTGATCGGAGAACTTGAATACAATGATTTCAAACACATGTAGTCTCACTCACAAAGCAGACGCATACCATAATTTCTCACTCACGAAAGGACTTCAGTTTTCTTTTAGATGTAATCTAGAGAAAAACCAAGTGATGCTCAAAATCCCTTTTTTTGGTGCAAATAACGAAGTATTAAGCCAAGATACAGAAAAACCATGAGAAAGTTTGAGACTAAGGTCAAGAAAAATCTGTTTAAAATTGGGTTGGCAGGAGAACAATCGGTAATCGGGTGTCTCCAACCTAAACTAGAAGAGTTACAAACTCTGCGGATGATATACATGATTTGAGTCTAATACGAGACATTTATAATAATCAATTTATTTTTCTTCTTTTATGTAAATGAATGATAAAATAATACACATATACATAACATTTCATAAATAATTGCTTTCTTTTCCTGCTTCACTAATCTAATTTTTTTAATTTACAATTTTTATTTATTTTTCTTATTTTGCAGTTATTCACAGTTACATTTGGTCTGCTATGAAGCCTTCTGTTTATTATTATTACAGTAAAAAGTCCGAAATCTGGACTCCGGACTCGTCAGGACTTCGGAGATTCTGGATTTGGGATTTTTCCGGATATTAGATCATCAGTTTAAAACTTGTCAGATGGCACATAGAAATTATAAAAATAAAAATATGAAGTCATAATTTATAAAATAATGAAGCATTTAAGATCTAAAGGGTCACAAAACTTACAAAAAAAACTTAATATTTATTTGTTTACTTTATTAAACATTTCTTTCAATGTAAGTTGCTTTTTTTGTGCTAATATTTTCTCTTTAATGACATTTTCTTATTCAATTAGACAGACATTTCTTATTCAATTAAAAAGTTCCATTGTTCAAGTCGTAATAGCTGTGTCGAGAATTCCGACTAACTTGTCAATCGAAATTTTTCAGTAACTTCTGTCATTTCTACACAATCGGTAATGGTATTTCCTGGATCTAGAGTCATAACTACAGATTTCGCAGTCCGTTAATTTATTGATAATTGGGGCATTGTCATCACAATGAAAAACTTCTGTTATATTATCTTCATTTATTACTGCTTCTAAAATTCCACATTTCTCTAAAAGTCCATTAATTGGAAAATTTAATCTTTGATTTGTGATATCCGAAAACCTTCACATTCACGGCTGTCATCTTCATCATCCTTACCATGAAATATGCTACCTGGTAATAACTTATGCCAAGCAGTTTTTAAAGAATCTGGAGACACATTCTCCCACGATCTTGTGATGCCCCACAAAGCAGATTTTGTGCTAAAATATTTTTTAAATTCTTGAAGAGTCTTGCCATTATTCAAGAAATTTAACATGGATTTTGAAAATTCTACTTTATATTTGCATTTTCAGCATGTGCACTATTCTGATATCTATAGGCTGAATGATGGACGTACAATTTGGAGGAAAAAATAATATGGCTACATTATCTCTCACTACCATTTTAAGTGAAGTATGAGCCAAACAGTTGTCTACAATCAGGACAATTTTTGCATCATCAGGTAAGCCAACCGAGGTGTATGTGTATATTATGTAGGCCTCGGTAACCAAATTCTGCTGAGCCTCAGGTATGCAATGATTTTCAAACCAACCATTCATTAACAGTTGTGTGATCTATGTACTTTTATTTGCACAATATATAAATGGAAACTCTTTACTCATTTAAATGCTCGAGGTCATGCACTTTTTCTGATTACAAATTGTTTACACTTGTGTGTTCCTGCAGCATTTCTGCATACTATAATTGTTAGTCTCAATTTGGAATCTTAGACACTAGTTGGAGCCTTTTCTGCACTAGTTGCAGCCTTTTCTGCCAAGGTATTTCACAGTACATATTGCCAGAAAAGACTAGTTTCATCCACATAGTGAATTTGTACTGGAGGTTAACTTTTCACTATTAATGAGTTCAATGAATTAATCTGCAAATAGTTCAGCAACTTCAGCTGAAGCTTTGTCACTAAATTTTTATCAAATTTTTAATTGTCTTATAACACGGTGATTTTTAAATTTGGTTAACCAACCTAACGAATATATACACTCAGTTTTGAAGTTAATTTCTTCATGAAATATTTTGGCTTGAGCCATTGGCACTGGACCTGTCAATGGCATGTCCTCACTGCAACACTCTCCAATCCAATCAGTCATCAGTTTGTCATAATCATTACTTTTAGCATAATGAATAATTTTTCTGTTATACAGTGCGAGTGGGGTTTGGAAATCCACAAAAAAAATTGAAAAGGTTATTTTTTCTGTTTTCTTATATAATATACATTTCATTATGTCATATTATTTCCTCATCAACATAGACTTTCCAATGCCATATTCCTTGTGTAATTTTCAGACAGATATACTTTTATCCATTTATTGCAGTAATTCCACTTTTTGTTTAATATACCTCAAAACATGCTTTGGCTTAGTAGATCATGCTGCGGTTCTGGAATTAGAAACTCTTCTCAACATAATCGAAAGTTCAAACTCTAATTTTCATAAAATTGCTGGAATAATAACAGGCTGCAAGAAATAATAAGCTGTATCAAATCAGAAAGTTAAGGAACAGCGCAATCAGCTATATTAACTGAAATTCCTTGGAATCAGTAAAGTATAATTTTAGCCTAGTTTAACATTGTCCGCTATAAATTATTGGCACAATCTATGAAAGACAAGTTGTTCTAAATTTTGTCTTGCTTCTATTGCTCACTGATACAATTAAGCCTGAATTGTATTATTTTAGTTATTTATTATACTAATGTCTATTTTTTGCACATGCTTAAGGTTTATCTGAGTCCTAAATAAATAAATTCTCACATATACTTAAGGCTTATCGAGTGCTTGAGCTAGATATCTTACCTCCCGATGCAGTCTCTACGAGTTTTTAATTCTGCTACAAAGTGCCACCCGAAGTTCTAAATTTTTGCTGCCCCTAAATTTTGGGTCCCAGTGCTTTCCCTAAATTCTAAAAATTTCATCATCCCTTAATTTTGTTGTGCAGTGCTTCTCTATATTCTGCCACCTGGTGCGGCCATATGAGCTCTGGCGCCGGTTCTGGGTTTATGTGATTAACAAATCAGTTATTTTTATATTCAGTTATCAGTTATTCATAATACATAATGTAAATCTGTGTGTTTTAGAATATACAGTTTCTATTTTAAAATGATTGACAAATTTGATATTCAGAAAATTTCATATATCTTTGCGTTAGCTTCCTTGTTTAGAAGCATTTTGCATAATGTTGTGTTTAATGTTCTTAGTAATTTGAAGTGTAACTGCTACCTCTGATACTGTGAAGAGCTGCACGAGTATTCTTGTGAAGAGTTCCAGAATTAATGAAGTGGTTATTTTGGTAAAAATAGATTTTATAAAGTTATCATTGCTTCTGTGTGTATTCAGTCCACTACGAACCTGTACGCACACAGCAATGTTTGGTGTCAGAAGTGGGATTGAATGCCGATGGTGAGCGATGGAAGATGGAAGTGGAGGGATCATTCCAAGAAAGATAGAAGAGGCCGCCAATGCCGTTAAGAAGAGATGAAAATGGGCCAAAAATCTGTTAAAGAAGAGATGAAAGCAGTAAAAGAAAAGAAAGATAAACACTGATCAAGATTCCATTACAAAAGAGATGAAAAATAATCAAGAAAAGATTGAAGTAGGTCAAGAGGGAATGAAAAGAGAAATTTTATGCATAATAGAAAACAAATTTGAGGCTATGAAAGGTGGAATATACACAATTGAAAATAAAGTTAGAGAAGCTGAAGAGTTTCTTCTGCCAAACAAATCAGAGAAGGAGTTACTGCTGTTGAACAACAAATCAGAGAAAGAATTTCTTTTGTGAAACAAAAGTTGAAGAGAGAGTTTCTACTGTCAAATAACAAACCAAATTATAGTGTTTTTGCTGTTGGCAAAGAAGTTGAAACCTCAAAGAAATTCTAGTGACAACAGGAAGCAATTTTGATGGTTTTAAATTTTTATCCATGCCTTCTCAACCTTTTGTAAGGCTGCTCACTTATGATGGAAAGACATCTTGCAAAAATATAAGATTCAGTTCTCTGTAGTGGCGGACGAAAATGTGTGAGATTCCCAAGCTAAGGCCTGCTATCTCACCACTTCTCTGACAGTAGATGTAGCTGATATCCTTCAAACTTTGCCCAAAAACTAGAGGTAGACCTTCAAAGCTGTATATGGCACGTTGAAATTACATTTTGATGAGAAATGTTTACAAGACTACCAGCTATTCCTCATCCCAGATGCTCTTCGGTCCTGACCTTCATCTGCTTTGTGATTGCTTGTTTGGTCACCCTTGGGTGTGTCTTCATTGTCTGAGAAGTAAATCCAAGATCTCCAGGCACAGTGATGCACAATTTTGTATGAGAGCAAGTCAACTTGGCAATGAATATAAAGACATGATACGATATGAAAGCTACATGTTGTCAATTCAACAAAGATTACAAGGTGTAGTTTTGGAACCTGATTAAAAGAAAAGGACTCTCTTCTAAACTACAAACACTTTCGGATGATCCTTACACAGTCATATACAAGCTGAATGACTTCTTAGTTCAGATCCATAATTCATCGAATTCTGTGCCTAAAATCATTCGTTATAGTAAGGCCAGTCCCTTACTATTGCCATATTACGTAGTCCCCATACTGTATATAAAGGGAACAGTATAGTAAAACCCAGGTCCTATTTGTATTAAAGTTGCAAATTATGCATTTATTTATTGATTTAACATTTGACTTGCTATACGTCATTTATTGAAACTGACGTTTTACACAGCATTATTGTTTTAGTATTGCATTGATTTTTCCTTAGTTGTAATAGCCCACCAGTGGCCAAGCAGTAAATTTGTTGAACACTGGTAGTTTGGTCTGGGGTTTTGAATCTCGGCGAACGAGCTGGCTGCATGGACATTTTCATGGTTTTCACTATGTAAAGTGTATACCAGCCAGTTTCCCTTAGAAACTCCTCTTCAAAGGCATCCCTTCCCTTAGGCAGATAGCCCTTGAGTGTTTTGCCATTATTAAATAAATATAAACTCAAATCTTAGCTGTAATATGGCTTCCTTTTCAGCGATTGTACTGTCCAGGACATGCAGTCTATGTATGGGAAGGGGACAATGCTACAAATTTTGTAGATATATAAATAATTGTAGTGAAATTACCTGCCAAATTGTAGTATTTTTTGTGTTTAGTATAAATAGATAATCTAAAGAAGTGAAGTTTTGCCAGAAAAGAGTGCAAGGGAAGTTTTTTAAATATTCAGTAAATGGCTGTCTTGCTAAATTGGCGAGATATTGCCAAGCTGGCGATAGTTTTCATGACTAATATTTGGCGCAAAATCACCAAACCTGGAGACATTTTTGTCCTGTCCCTGTATAACTGTAATGGGTACCAAAACTGAATAACTGTAACTGATCCTCTTTGTAAATCCGGCCCTCAATCAGTTGAAAAAATTGTAAACTTTTGGAAATGGTCTTAAATGCTTCCTTCTGTTAAGAGGTCTAAAAA
>KK113282.1:736696-755505 GCA_000611955.2 Stegodyphus mimosarum | reverse complement strand
AGTCCTTTTTTTTTTTCAGTGTTTTGTTTATATCTCGGAAGCTATTGCTCCTACAGAAAAATAAGTTATATATAAAATTAAAGCTGACAAAATTTCCAACAAAAATGTTCCTATGCATTTTGTACTAGGACTAACCTGTTAAAGAGTTACAAGGCTAACTAAAGTAACAGCAGTTAAAAAATTTTGCTTTATTCGAATTTAAAACTAAATATAGTTTACAATTGTGTTGTACCTTAATATTGAAGATTTGAATTAGATTATGAGTAAATTTAATTCCAGCCAGTAAGTAATTCAAATGCACCGGATCAAACAGTTCATTACAGACTGCCAAGTGGGTCTTCAGAGTTGTCCTCATATGCTGAATTCTCATCTTCAACTGGAGGGCCATTGGCGCATATGCTCTCACAACTGCATAGTGAAGAGCAATAAATGCATGTACTAGTCTTTGGTGCAGCTGCAGAATATTGCTGATAGGAGAGCAGCTCGGGCAGCATGACGCAAGGTAGGCAAGGGTTGAAGATCACCATCTGATTTGTACCAACCTCCAATGAATTGCTGGAAGAGAGGAGAGGTCTGGCATCACCCTTGTGGTAGATTTTAAGAAGGCTAAATAGTGTTGTTTTCCAGGTCTGTTACTTTGGCAATGTACATTGCTAGGAACATCTATTCCTCTTGTTGTTGGGTTTGTGACTTCCTTGTGTGTTGAAGTGTTGGTGTAAAAGACATGGGAGAAGGAATATAGGCTGGTGTTCTTCGTAATTTAGCAGTCGATCACTTGCCTTTTCAGAAAATTGCAGAGGTTGTATCACAGCTGCTAAAACTGTGAATGAACAAGATGCTCTTGGCAAAGTCATGTTCCTGAAATTCTGTGGAGGAATAGTTTTGCTTTCTTCATTCCCTTTCCCTGGCTTGAAAACCTTTACCTCTTGATGCCTTGGAACTGAAGAAGTTACTTATGTACTTAAAAAAGCAATAGATTTTATGTATTTATACAGTGTCAGACAGTATTTTTGAAATTTAAAATTTGGGTGCATTGCTGTGAAAATCTGAGATCAGTGAACGGGATATTGCATGCATGACCTCAGTAGATTAAGCAAAAAACACCTTATTGGCAAAAAATGTTTTGCATTTCCGAATTCAGGACAGAACCTATGTTAATTTTTAGCAATTAAAAAAAATACTTCCTTTGGATTGGAAAAATTGGGGGGGAGGGGAAACAACCAAAAAGGCATTAATACCTGACCAGTGAGTGACATTAGCTGGAATTTAATAACATGTTCCTCAAAGCACTGCAATGCAATTGTAACTTTATGACAAGGAGCACTGCCCTGCAGTTTGCAGCAGTGATGACATATTTTACAACTCTCAGAGACATCAATGACAACATTCACCAAAGCATAACACCATCACCACCAGATTGTTTCATGATATGTGTGTCAATCAAACGTTTGGTCTGACATAGTAATCTATGAGATGTAAAAGAAATCATCATTTATTTGACCAGGCAACCCTCTTCCCTTTTTACATAGTCCAATCATTGTAGTTGTAAACACCCAGCTGGTAGAGTCATTAGTGACAGTTAAGGGGCACTAAAATTACACAGCAAGCCAAAAGTTTTTTCAAGAAGTTGGTGGCACGGGAAAAGCGATGGAAGACCATTGAACCACCCTGCCCCCCCATTTGGAGGTACCCCAAGACTAGACCTGTACAACCAATGCTGAAATTCTGGTATCCCGCTCACTAAATGCGTGTACTATAGTTGTAAACATCAATGATATTGGGAGAGCAGAGATACACAGCATGAGTGCCTTGCCAAATGATGTAATTCTAACCCATCTTGTCAAATATATAATGGTAATATCACAGATGCATTTCCCCTTCAGAATCCTACCCTGGTTATTTTGAGCCATACTGATGTTCAGAACCAGAATTATATGCTTTGAAGAAAAGCAAACAACCAAGTGTGCTACCATTTCTAGTTGTAGTAGAAAGGAAGATAGCAACTTACTGACAAAAGACTACCCTGGAAGTTTTAAGTAATATCAAGAAACAGGCCCCCTATATGCATGCTTTTGGATTTGATATTGGGAGAGCAGAGATGCACAGCACAAGTGCCTTGCCAAATGATGCAATTTTAACCCATCTTGTCAAATGTATAATGGTAATATCACCGATGCATTTCACCTTCAGAACCCTACCCTGGTTATTTTGAGCCATACTGATGTTCAGAACCAGAATTATATGCTTTGTAGAAAAGCAAACAACCAAGTGCGCTGCCATTTCTAGTTGTAGTAGAAAGGAAGATAGCAACTTATCGACAAAAGCCTATCCTGGAATTTTTAAGAAATATCAAGAAATAGCCCCATATTCGCATGCTTTTGTAGAATGCAAACAATTGCAGGTCCTTTGCAGTTGCAATAGAAATGGAGATTTAGTTACTCTGTGTAAAGATGAATGCCTATATTGCTCTACTGGTTGGCTGAATACCTAATGCCATGAAAAAATTTGAGTCAACCACAAACGCATTTCATCATCAAAACCTATCTTGGTTATTTTGAAAGATACCAAGTTTGCTGCTGTATTTGCATGCTCTGGTAAAAAGTGAATGATTATGTATCCCATTCAATTGTAGATGAGGAAACAAAGATAGAAACTTACCAAAAAAAACCTATCTCAGAAGGTTTGGGAGGTACTGAAGAACAAACTCCACATTTCCATGCTTTCTTAGAAAGCAAATGTTCAAATCTGACTCAGTTCATTATTATAACAGAAATGAATATCTAGTTGCCCTCTAGAAGAAGAAATGCTATACTGCTCTCCTGGCTAGATGAATACCAAATGCTGGGGAAAAAAATTCAATCAACCGCAGATGCATTTCACTGTCAAAAGCGTATTTGGGCTATTTTTAGAAGTATCAATGTTTGAGCACTATATCTGCATGATTTGGTGGTGGAAAGCAAACCAATGGCATCCCATTCATTAATAGATGTAGTAGAAACAAAGACAGCAATTTAACAATAAAAGCCTATCTTGAAAGTTTTCACAGGCACCTTAACATGTACTCCACATTTGCATGATTTTACAATTGTGCATCTCAGTCATTCATAATTCTAAATGAAAGGGAAATCTAGTTTCCTATGGAATGACATCTCCAGCTTACACCATTTGGCCAGATGGCATTGAACAAGTTACAGCTACATCACTAACAAATGTATAATAAAATAATTGTAAGGCCATGAGATTGAAGAGGTGTTATTTTAATGCAGCATTGTTACAGTCAGCTGAGGAAAATTTGAGAAAAATGACTGCTTTTTAATGAGCAACTTCATATCAAAACGACTGTGACTGCTTACTGGTGTAGCAATATCAGTTAAAGAACTGTCAAAGCATTTGAAATGGCAAGTAGTGTTGAGGTAAAAAATCTGACTAGTACTGTTGTTCACTGCTTTTCAGTTTGAAGACATTCTTTTTTGATAGTTCCATCTCACCTGATTTAGCCATAATACGGTCATCCCATAATACAATCTAATGCATATCTGTATTTCTGATTCACCTAATATATGCCCATAATATCCTCATGTGTATGAACACAGAAATGATAAACTGCATAATTTAAAATCCAAAATTAATCAAATTTAAACAGAAAATTTAAGCAAATTTAGCAAAGCTTACCTCAAAATGTAAAAAAGATGCTTCTAATAGCTCTTCACAATAAGGTGGATTGGCTTCAAATGATCCACTCACTGGATAAAAACTCAGAATCGGTCTAAAAAATAAATATGATTTTTTAATGTATCAAACATAACAAAAAAAAGTAATATATTATAGAATTATAGTATTCATCAATATAAGATACAATTTTCAACAAGTATCAAGGCAAAGTGTTTTTTGGCAGTATTTTAAAAATAAATTTTCTAAAAACTAAAAAAAAAAAAGCATTCATCTACTGATCATTTCAATATCTCAAGCAAGGTTAATCACAGACCCAATTTCAGAAATGAAACTTTTCTTTCTAGGCTTTCTTACTATGATAATTTGGTCATGGACAATTTCCAGTAAGAATACACGAAATTCAAATTTTTAAAGCAGCCATCTACAAGGAACGTTATTTAGCCCACTATATTACTTAGAAATTATTAAGATGAATTAGTAAGCTATTCCTCATTCCACTAAAGATCTTTTAATAGTAAGTGGGTTCTGATATATATGCAATATATAAAATTTGCTCTAGTAGGAAAAAAAAAAAAGTCACACTTAAGAAGACAATGCTTTTAAATGAATGGTAGAAATATGCATTCAGAAATTTAATACGCATAATTATTTTAAACAATATTTTTATATGGTCTCCAATAATTTTCACTGCTGTCATAATCACGTAATTTTGATCAAAAGAGGATATTTTTTTATCCCATCTAACTCAACTATTGAGAGAATTTTTCTTCTCAAAAATTTTTCACCCCCCTAGGTCTATACAAGTTTTACATATAGTAGGTACCACTTAATGTGATCATTTTTGCCCATGGCTATTCTGATGACATTAAGCGATAAGAAAATTCTCTTTCAGTATATCAATGGAATTTAACTAATTTGACATAAATATGACTAGAAACATATAAATGCTGATTTTCACAGCCTTTTTAATTAAGAAAAATCATTAATAGTTGATTGTCTGTAACTGTCATGCAAAAGTTCATTTATGAACAGTTCATGTTCTCAATTTCTCTATAAATTATGTGATTAATGATGTACGGCTAATCATGATACTTTCAGCATATCCCTCATCTCAGTATTTGTTACAGATTCCTTGATTTCATCATTTTTTTCTTCGAAAGTTTATCACATTATAAGCTTGGATTTGTTTCAGAAAGCAACTGACAAATTTCTTCTGCCACTGATGCAATAACTTGAATCTTTTCATCAATATCTACTCAAGCATTAAATTTCTCAGAATTCATGCTCATTGAAGATTGTTTTAATTCTTCAACTTTTTGTACTTAACCATTTATAAAAGGTTGTTAAGCTTAAAAGAGTTCTTTATTGGCTTTTCTGAGATGCAGTTCCAAGATGTGTTCAACAAATGCAGAGCATCAAGAAGTCTAATTTTCCTTGCTGATTCACTTGCACTTACATCCATCTATATCATCTTTATTGTAGCATAAAAAAATGTAATAGGGAATGTAAAAAAACAAATAAAAAGGGGCTCAAGGGCAAATGGTTGGTAAAAGAAAGGAAGTGTATAAAAGGGACGAACAGTAAAGGATCACATCTGAGCTTCAAGTTAATAGTGTTGTTCACTTCCACAACAGTGCTGTACACTTCCATCAAACAGAATTTTCGTTCAAGTGGACCTGTTAATGTGCCTTTTGCATTAGAAGTAGATGAATCAACTGAAATAAGTGGCAATGCATATCTCTTACGCTTTGCATGATTTTCTTATAAACAGAAGATAATAAAAAAAAGTTATACTGCCAAGAATTTTTAGGAACTACAACTAGCCAAAATTTACATGATGTTATAATGTCATATTTTAATGCATTAAAATAGTCATGGAATCAATGTATCAGTATTTGCACTAATGAAGTAAATTTAGGATGGTAAAGGTCAAAGGATTTATGACTTTAAGAAGTCAGCAAAACAATAAATCCAAATATAATATTTCAAGAAGTACAAGGCTATCACTTGGAAAAGTTAATAAAGTTTGCAATTAAAAAATAAATTACAGTCAAATACCAAAAATCCCCTGACCTGAAATCCGCGTTGCTTCTCAAAATATAAACATTCAATTTATAGGTTCCGGAAATCCAAACATGGAGAACGAAATATTGAAGAAAAAATATTTACTGAATAATAACATCATAATTATCAAATAATAATGACACATAACAGAAATACCAAATTATTGACATCATGGTAAAAGTTTTTTCCCTCCAATCTGCATCGAGGTAAAAATAAATCAGAGTTTCTGAAACTAATTCTTTCAGTGACCATTCTGTCTTACTTTGTGATTATTAAAATAAAATTTTTTTTGTGCCCCTTTTTTTTTTTTTTTTATGTATAAAAAAAAAAAAAAAAAAAAAAAAAAAACCACCATCAAACACTGCATTTATTTGTTAGTTGAATCATGGAATTATGTTTCCCAAACAACATTAATAAATGCCTGGCATAATGTATGGCCATCTTCTCTGGTTATTGAAACTGAGAGTGATGACAGCGAATTTTCCAGTTTTAGGGTCAGTGCAGCAAGGGTTAAAGCAACAGAATTGCTTTCATATTCAAAAGAAAGAGTAAATGAGGAGGCTTTGCAACAATAAGATATCGTTGAATGCACGTGTTCAGATGAGCCAACATTGGCATATCAGATGATCAATGAGAAAATCGTTGGCTCTGTTTTGAATTCGCCACAGCAAAGAAACGATTCGACACTGACACAAATACTGAATTTGATAGGAATCAGAAACTATCTTTTAATGAGGGTTTGGAACATGGTGATAAATACCTAAAATTTTTAGAACAGAGCTCTGTCACAGAGCAAGACATTCTGACACTATACAATTTAACAACAACAAAAAAACAAAAAAAAAACTTACTCTGGAGCACCTTAAAGTTTTAAAACAAACCTCTACCAGAAGTTCGAAACACATAAAAAAAATAAATATTTTATGATTTATTAACATCCCTTATTTTTATGTGACTTTATTGTATATGTCTTTAATGCTTTTAAATATCCCTGTAATCACTAATATAAATGAATAATACAATATATGTATAATAATAATTTAATGCATGTAATAAATTAATGTAATAATGTATATGAATATTATTGTAATAATGTATATAATAATTTAAACTTAATGTGTCTTTTTATTCATTTTAAACTTTTAGTCTAATATTATGATTTATCTTTTCTGTCCTGAAATCTGCAAAATCCTCAAATCCGCGCAACCTCTGGTCCCAATCATTGCAGATTTCTGGACTTCTACAGTACTACTTTTTCAAAACAGAAAAACAAAAACTGATAATTGCAATGATTTGGCATATTTTGCTGATATTCTTCCTAACTTTAATGCTATCAGTAGAACTATGCAAGGAAACACTGAACACATTCTCATATTGACTGACAAACTAAACTCATGTTGCATTGTCTGTGTTCTGAGAAATGAGGGGGGAGGTCAGAATTTAGTGTTTCCCGACTTCAAAAAGGTTCTAAAGCAAGGGCTTAAAGGAAAGGAATCTTTTTGTAGAAAATGCTCATAAATTATTTCAAGGGACCGTTTATTTGTCTAAAAGTAGAAGAATAAAAGATTGATAATTTAAATCCATAATTCTGACTTTTGCGTATTTCCTTGCCTATTTTCCCCCTTTTTTTACTAATTTCCCTGTCCAAAAATACAGAAGGGAAAAATTGTAGAGTAATTTAATTTCTGAAGGACCAGTTACAGTAAGAACATAACTAATAAAAAGTACTCATGGGTAAGTTACGGGTAACTATCACAATATTATTCTTCAAAAGTTACAGGTAACTATCAAGTATTTTTTCCTTACATTGCAATAAGAATATACGACACTACAATATCTAGTATCTTCATTTCTACTTCCCTGTAACTTGAATCTCATCCTTTCTTATTGTCGTCTCTGCAATTCCTTAGGTCTCAAATTGCCCATAAATAATCAGAGAAGGTCAATGTGCAGTTGACTTAGCAAAATTGTAGACTGAATGTCAGTTGGTGTTTGCTTTGCTGTGACTACTCCGTTCTTGTGTTACGCTAGCATGAAGTTCAACAGTTAGAAGGGTAAGCTTCAACATAACCTTCTAAGGTAGTTTGTATGGGTTTTGTCTTTGATAGTAGAACAAAAACAATCACTATGTAGACGAATCCATTCTTAAATTTTAGGAAGCTCATTCTCTGAACGCACCGCGGAAGGGAAAAATTATGTGATTATTTTTATAATTTCCCTTGTGCTAAAACCTCAGGAGAAGAAAATATGTGAGGGAATACAGTAATGCTAATATACATAAGAACATGTTAAATAAAGCAAAACTGAATTTTGTATAAACAATCTACTTAAAAAAATATATATATATTATTTGTTAAAAAAGGGGGGAAAGGGAGAACCGCTACTTCTTTTTACAGCAACTAATAATTTATTACATCATATATAATGTAATATTTTAAGTCATCAAAAGGTTTCCTTTTGATAGTGTTGAAGTCATGGGTATAATGCATATCACGTACAGAGTGAGCCAGAAGCACACATAAAAGCTACAATAAAATCAGTGATAAATAACTTAAAATTACAATTTTTTTACGTTGAAAATTGCACATGAAATATGATACAAATATTAATGGTAGTGCTAATACCAAATGGCATCCAAAGCATAACAAACTAAAAATCTATCTTTTTGTTGGTTACAAAAGGGACTTTAACTGGTTCTAATCTTTATTATTACACCATGAAACTAAACATCCTGATAACTTCAGTGACAGGATCATCTTACTGTGTACCAGAATGAACCCTCATGTTTTCAAATAATTAAGTAAAATCTGGTTCTTTTAAATGGAAAACCCCACCCCAAGAATGCAAATTTCTCACTGCAGTAATAAATCTAAAAAAAAAAAACTGAGTAACTTTTATCCCCTCATTCTGAGGCTGAACTCCGCAAAAAGACTTTACTCTCCTCTCCCTCCCCCCAAAGCTTGAATTTGGATTGTGCTGCCACTGGCAAACAGCAAAAAAGATGAATGCATGCTTGTCTTCAAGGATCGCCATGGCATAACATTATGTAATCCACCTCAAGCTATAAATCATATTTGTAGTTCCTTCTTATGTTATGCTTAAAAGTAAATATTTTAAAGATAATTTGTTGAATGTTTATTATGAAGAAAAAAAAATTACATTTTCATCACAAAACCCTCCTCTGGCTCCAATATTATCCTAAAAAGGAAACAGCAGTTTCTTGGGATAAAAGGTTAAAGAGGTGATTTGAGTCAAGGCAAATAATGATTTACATCTAATAAAGTAACTGTTCCACTTAGGTTTGAAACTTCAAAAGCAGTCAGTGAGCGTTGAGTCATAATAATGTAGAGGCCATTTTGGCGAGGAATAAATTTAGAGGTTTTCTGTTTGGCAAATTTATTCACAGTGCACTTGGAAATCAAAATTCGATTTCCAGGTTTAAATTGGTATTCAAGTCTTTGCCCTTTATACTAGCAAACCGCTTTCAATAATGTATCTTTTCAACCACTTCCTTCAGCTGTTTGATTGTAATGGCAAACCTTTTCAAATATACATTTCAAAAGTAACATTTCAGCTACAAAATTACCATTGGAAATAATTTCCCCAAGATCACGTGCTACATCATCTGACACAACTCTCTTCCAAATTGGAGGAGGAATATGGCAGTTCGGGCGGTGGTTGAAACTCATGAGTATTCAACTGGAAAATGAATTGTCAGAAATTTTTTTACCCAAGATGATTCCTTACTGCCCACAAGTACCGGCCAATCTATGTTCCAAATCCTTGTTCTTTCACACTATAGGGTTTGCTTGATACACTGGAGTGAACACTTGGTCAATGTTAAGAAGAAAACACACTTGCTGCATGACAGCACTAACAAATTGAGTTTCATTCTCATCGATTAGTTTTTGAGGCAATTTATATTTTAAGAAAATGTCTTCAAGTAATGTAATTGCACATTCCTTTGCAGTAGCAGTGGTTAAAGGGAAAAGCTCCACCCATTTCCCATTGCAATCTTCAACAATAAAAATCCACTTTTTCCCAAATAAATCAATAGCAGTGTTTTGAAGCATTGGTCATGTGTTTGGAGCAACCTGAATGGTTTCCAATTTGAAGATTTGTAATTTTTGCACTCATCACAGCTTTTTATGTAATCTGCAATGTATTTGCACATTCCTGTGAAATAATACCTTTGGGAAATTCTGTAGTATGCCCTTTAAGCACCATAATCTTTTACTGTAGAAGCAATATGATACTGCTCAAGAATTCTTTCTTGATCACGTATTGGTACTATTAGTTCAGCTTTCTCTGATTCAGTCTGGAGAATGGAGATACAAAGCTTCTTGATTCAGTATATAACCTTTGGGTGATCCAATTAGAAAAGTTTTCCTCTTTTATTTTACTTTCGAACTGTATACTTCAGCTGTTCTCCACAGATTTCCGCTGCACTTTTGGCTGGCATATCAATGGTTCTCATACAAACTTCGCATGATTCTCCTTCACAGTCGCACACATATCGGCTAACAAAATTAGCTCTTTCACTGATGTATTCCATCTTCAAACTATAAGATTGAATTGCATAGCCCAACTAACAAGTCTATCCATAGGTGACTGTTATTTATAGCTTAAAATTCATTTCAACAGTTGGTGATTAGATGCCACAGTAATCTCTTGACCATCAATTTAAACATTAGAATTTATTCAAAGCCCATATAACAGCAAGGGCTTCTTGTTCTGTTCTAGAGGAATTTCATTCAGCACATGAGAACAAACAGTTAGCATATTCTAATGGATGTTCCTCTGAACCTTTTCCTTGTAATGGCATAGCACTCAAAGCACAGTTATAAGAATTCGTCCAAATAATGTAAGGCTTTGCTGCATCATTTTGCTTTATGGGAAGGCTAACAAGAAGTGTCATTATGTCTGGAAATATTTTTCCCCCCTCTGTTCAACTTATGTTCGTCTCAGTTTATTTCTGAAAACATTGGTATGAATCTTCTATACCAGGGACAGATCTGTTAGAAAGACTGCACTTGTTTCACATTTCTTGGAGCCAAGCATCTTCTGTGTAGCAGAGGTTTTTTTTGGGGGTTATCTTCTACTCTTTCACCAGTAATCCAGTGACCAAGATACTTCACTTTACTGCAAACAAAACTACATTTCTTGCAATTTGCATTAAGTTTAAATTGCAGCAACCTCTCAAAAATTTCTTCTAGATCAACTACACGTTTGTTAAAAGTTTCTAATAGTATTATAATATTATCTAAGTAAGAGAGAATAAGCATATTTTTCAAGCCGGTTCAGAAGTCAATTTATCTCTGAAAAGTGGCCAGAGCAGTTTTCAGTCCAAAAGGGCCAAAACAAAACAGAAAGTTACAGAAGGGCAAATCAAAGTTGTTTTGCCTCTGTCTATAAGACAAACGCTAACATGATCGTACCCATACCATAAATCTGTGGCTGTCATATTTATATTTAGCAACATGCAGTAACTCACTCATCCTAGGTAATGGATACGAGTCTGGCATTGTCACTGCATTAACCCTCGGTAATGAACACAAAGTCGGACATTCTGTTTGGTTTGGGCACAAGCACAACAGGCACAAGGTATGAAAACTTACATTCTTCTATTATTTTCTTTTCCAGTAGATCATCAAGCTCTTTTTTAAAATATTCTTCTTGGCTGGAGACATCCAGTACAGGGTACTGAAACCGAAAGATTATTCCCAGTATTTATATGTTCCCCCCTGGTTGGAATACAGTCTTATATTTAGTCAACACAGCAGTTTTTCCCTTTGGTTTTCAGTTAAATGACTTTTTCATGCAAAAGACATAAACTGACATCAGCAGTCATACATGCATTTTCAAGATGTACACAATTAGCTTCCTCAGCAAAATTATATGTCAAACATGCTTTGTAATTAAATTGCCATTTGTAATCCTTGAAGTTTAGAACAATCGCAGCTTCTTGAAGGATATCTGCTTCTATTAGTTTTGAAAACTGTTATTTCTAGGTCAGTATTTATAGTGGGAGTATAAACTTCTATATTAGACTGATTTCCATTTGCAAGATTCATCGTCATATTCATCTTATGAAAGTTCACTCCTTGTTCTATCAAAAGTTTGTATATAAATTTCCCACGCAATGGAATGACTTGCTTCACTATCAGCACATGCAATTTTCCAAATTCCATTTATCTTTGATTTGAAGACAGTAACTTGAGTTGAAGTTGATGTGTAGGAATTCAGCTGGATGTTTCTCGTCCGAAATGATTCCTTACTTTCAGCTGGACTTATTGCACTTAGGGTATTTTGTTAACCTCAGAATGAGGGGATGAAAGTTATAAAGTCCTCTTCCAATTTGTTACACTGTACAATTTTCTTATCTTATATAACTCTGAAAAGATAATAGTTCCAGTCAACGATGACATCAACAAAATTATATTAAACCTATTTTTACAAAGGCAAAACACTCTTCTAAAAAAGTATCTTTAACCTTGTTCATTAACAAAACAAATGAACTAATGCAGAAACAGAAAATCTTTGGTTCCAAATAAAAGACAAGCAAAAAATATACTGAAACTTTTTATACAGCTAAGAAGAGATTTCTAAGAAGATATCTTGAACTTGCTTTCTTTGGTAAGACATTGATAAGACAGATGCATAATACTTAAGTCAATTTCTTTCAGACACAGGCAGCTATATTGCAACACAGCTCTCAAACATATGCTCGGAACTTAATCTGTACTTGCCATGATGCTTCCCTTTTGTGTGTTTAATTCAAAACTTAGTGATAAGAATTAGTTAATACCTATCCCAGCCCATGATTTTGCTGCTAACTTAATTCAGCTAGCATGGTAATAACATATTTTTCAACAGCATTAAAAATAGATTTTTAGAAGCTTTATTGAAAAGATTAAACACCATCCGGTATAATAATAAGGATTACATATATTTATTTATAGCAATTTGCAAGGATGTTTAATATTTAGAAGGTGCTGACACTAGTAATATTCAACATGTATCATCACTAGGATTTCTTGATTTTGCTGAAAATTTCAGTAAACTTATAAAGTATTTCTCCCGCCTTCTTCACACGACTTCGTGGTATAGTGGACAGCATGTTCGGTGTGTATTCGAGGTTCACGGTTTGAGTCCCAGCAAAGCCGTTGCTCATTTTTCATCTCTCCTGTTTCCAAAATGCCTAATGTTTCTACAGACTATCATTTTATTCTCTCCACTTTTTAGCCTTCAAAAACTAAATGAATTCCTCAATGATTATTCAAAAGCATAAACATTATGTTCTTAAACATAAAATAAAACAGAAAAAATTTTAAAAGAAAAAAAAAAACTTACCCTCGAGAACCAAAGTAGCTGTCTGTGTCAGGGAAAGCAGAACAGTATTGTCTGAAGTAGCAATTCAAAGGTGAAGCAAAACATTCAAATGATACACCAAAATGTTTATGCAAACAATCGAACACAGCCACAGACAATGAACCTTGAATTCCGTGGCCCTCGTTATGACTGATACCAGAAAATGCCTGTGAAAAAAATAGAAAATTCTTAAAATTAAAAAAATTACATATATATATATACTATTATTTTATACATATAGTAAACAAAATGAAATGCAGTAGGAAAATGTACATACTTGATAGCGCTTCAGCATGCACCAAACACGAGCAAGAAAATTTTCAAATTTCCTGTCATCAGAACAGTTTAAACGATACAAATGTTCCTGTCAACAAATAGAATAAAATACAGCAAAATAAAAAAAAAGTCATGCATATTTTAAGCAGAAAAATTTTTGCCACACAGGCGAGAATTATGCATACACAATTATATAAAATACCAAATTCTCACATAATTCTTTCAAAATCCTCAAATGATAAATATGCTTAATGCTATTACTTTTCAATCGGAATATCTGTAAGCTCCAAATTATTTTCATAAAAAATAATTCAGGGGGGGGGGAATTCTGAATAATTCTCTTCAATTGTCAAATGCTAAATTTTAACTCAAATGCATATCACTTGTTTTTAATGCTTCATTATTAAAAGTCTATAATAAATTCTCACATGACATACAGAAATATCAAATTCTATTAATATTTAAAGCATACACTAAGATTATTTAGTCTAAATAAATGCTTCAAATCCAAAAATTGATCGGTGCTTTGTTCAATTATCTCTTCACAATTTTAAAGTCTTTAAAAACTGGAAAATATTACAATATACAAAATAAAATTTACTATGTTACAGCTTCCATATAAAAAATTACATAAAAATGCATATTGAAATATTTATTTTTGCATTTTGAAAGAACTGACAGAACTTACCAGTTTTTGGAAAAAAACAGTGCTAATTCTAACAACATCTCCTTTGAAACGTAAAAGTGTGTGTTCTTTTTCTGTATGAAGTTGGACAGTAGGCAAATGTGGGGATGAAATAGCAAATTGTACAGGATAACAATAAACTTTCTTATGAATGCTAACTTGCAATGGACTGGTAATTTCTGTTAAAAAAATATGAAATTACAAATCAATTATTTTAAATCCCACGCAGTAAATGGCTACAGGCATTTCATGTGTAAAATAACATTCAAAACTTACATAATTCTCAAAAGGTTATAGATAACACAAATTTTGTACTGAAATAAGCCATAAAATAACCACATAATTAAAAAAAAAAAATAAGAATTAAATACGACTTACAAAGCACCTCTAAAATGTGCTGTTTAATGCAAAAATTTATTTCTCTTGCAGTGAAAAGTTTTAATTCTAATTGTTAGATGGCACTGATATATATATATATTTCAAAAATAATGGTTAATAAATAAAATAGATTTTAAAAATAACAATTATCCCTTTTATGCTACAAATCTTCTTGTGCAAAATCCTTCCTTCTGACAACTATTTCCTTTTAATGTATGACCCATATTGATAACTATTTACAATCACTAAATTCAACTATTTATTTAGAAAACAAAAGAAACACATACTTAATCCACAATTTATGGCACTGCTTAACATGCTGAGTGAGATGACTGTGTGGCACAAGTGAGCAGGTACATACATAAGGGAGGAAGGTTGATTTTAAGTACAAAGACAGCAACTTTACACAATGAGTGGCGGCGAGTCTCTAAGCCATAAATATCACACAAATTAACCTTCTAGCTAACCAATCAATATACATAGATTCTAGAATATGTTTTTGTAACACCCTTAAGTAAGCATACTTTACATAAATTCTGAAATACAGTCCAGAAATAAAGGCAATGTATGAAAAAAATCCAGGCATAAAATATCAGGGACGTTTTGGTATTACAATCAAGTATATATATGTTTCTCAGGGCAATTTTGGGAAACCTGAGGTTACAGAGCGAAAACTTTGGCTGTCTGGAGAGTTAAATAAATTCTTTAAAAACCTACTTTTAACCAGTTTTCATTATAACTAACATTTCACATTGAATCATACTGGTAAATTTTGCATTTATTTTCTATTTATTCTGCTATTTTATCACTAAAGTAAGCAGATGATGGACACTATGTTTCCTAATTGGACATATCATACTTCCAGCTGTTTTCAGGAGATGAATATATTCATGCCTGAAGGAGTCTACATGAAACTATGGATCCATCTAATGTAACCTAGATAAGTAAGTGGCATGTGACAGCTCTGTCACGGTGTAGAATGGATTTTGTTGGGATCTTAATGCACTAGAGTCTTAATTAAGAAAGATTTAAACTAGATTTCAATAAAGACCATCTGTACCTTTTTAATGAATGTCATCTTTCCTGGAAGTAATGACTCATGCTAGCAGGATAATGCACCTTACGCATGACATAAACCTGGTTCAATGACATTTATTGTCTTCTAGCACTCTAGTGAAATCTCACAATTACAAGAGAAGACAACAATGCATACTACATTCAACAAACACGTTTAGATCCACATTAAATAAACAGAATCAATCCTATGTTTTTCACCTCTGACACACAGCTAGTCAAAGGAAGATTGCATAGTCAGAATCTTTTTGAATAAATTTACGATCAAAAAGGAATTTTTAACAAACAATACTTGTTGATTTTGACCAAATTCTAATTTTATATATATAAATTAGTCCAAATAAATAAGATAAATAATATGACTATAATTATGTTCCATAGCTTATTATTTACCATGCAAAATTTATTTAAAAAAATCTGATGTGGACACCACGACTTCCTTGTACAGAATATTAAATTACATGCATTTTTTGTTGCATTTCATTACAGATAAAAATTTGCAAAATAAAGAAAAAATAAAATACCAAATATAGTTAAAATAATTAAAAAAAAACAATTTTTACAATTAAAATTAGACTTTCTATGCAAAAACAAGCAATTCGGCCAGCAGGCAACAAAGCAGATTTTCCGGTGCACAAAGCTGAAAGTTTACTTTTGGTCCCACTCATCAAAAAAACATTGAAGGTGCAGAAACTGACTTAATTCACTATTCTGCTAAGTTTCAAATGTAAACAAATATGGCTGCTATGGTAAACAATAATTAGGCTTGGCTAAACATAAACAAATTTTAAATTGGTAATAATTGTACAACTATTACATGCAAATTAACTAAAGGCATGCAAACCTTAACCGAAAGATAAGAATAACATAATTCACTCATTTTAAAACAAAAAATGCACAAAATACCAACATATAAGAATAAATAATTAAAAAAAAAGTGAGGTCATTCAACTGTGTAACAGAGTGGTTTTATATACACTGGTCATCATAAATTAAGGAAAAATCATAAAAATAGCATTAACTCCCTCAAAAATAAGCCAAACCGTGTAAAACTTGAATGTTGCAAGTAAGAGCAGCTGAGTAAAACTGCAATATGCAAATTAGTGGCACTGCACTCGGAATACGTCAGCTGTAAGGAGCATAAAAGTCCATGTTTGAGAGCAAGCCCATATATTTCACTGTGATAGTGACATCAGAAATCTGAGATAGCCAATTCGTAACAATGACCTCCAGGCATCATTTGCCTGCAGAACTACGATGGAGAGCCATTGGGAGACTAGAGGCAGAACAAAGTCAAGCAGAAGTGACCAGATGGCTAAAGGCGAGTCATTCTGTGGTTCATAGACTTTGGAGGCAATTTCAAACCACAGACTCACCATCTAGGAGGTTCAGCCAAGAACGGCCAACTGCTACGACGAGCACCGATCACCGATATTTGACATTATGTACACGCAGGAATAGAACCGCTACTCCGACTTTTCTTAGATCCTATTTTGCTGCCGCCACCGGAAGGTTGGTGCCCACGTCAACTGTCCATAGAAGGCTTCACGAAGGTGGTCTGTATGCGAGTCCACCAGCCTTTTGTGTGCTGCGGGCACGATAACATGTCCACTGGACGCCTGATCAATGGAGGGCTGCTCTCTTAATGGATGAGTCCAGGTTTAGTCTAGAAAGCGATAGTAGGCGTTATTTGATATTTAGAGAACCTGGAATCCATTATCATCTATCAAACATCTGTGAGAGAGATGCATATGGAAGAGGCAGTGTCTATGTTTGGGGTGGCATCTCTTGGGTGGACGCACAGACCTCCATGTCTTTCCAAGGGGAACCTTGAATGCTCAGGTTTATAGAGATGACATTCTTGATGCTTATGTGCACCCATATGCCAGGGCAATAGGTGATGCTTTCCTGTCACAGGGCGACAATGCAAGACCACACAGGGCTCGCATCATAGATGATTCTTCAACAGGAAACAATTATACGAATGAAGTGGCCAGCTCGATTACCGGACTTGAATCCTACCAAGCACATTAGGAATGCTTTAGGGAGACATCTAGCTGCTCTCAATCCGCCCTCTCAGACCCTTGCTGTGCTTGCAACTGCTTTGCAAGAGCAATAGCTCTCGCTTTCTATGAGGCTGATAGACCGCATAATTGAAAGCATCACACATCGCTGTATGTGCAGTATTGCTTCTAGAGGTGATCACATTCCATATTGAAGGTAAGCAAACCTATAGCAAACTGACACCTTCGATTTGTTCATTTTATACATGTGCTAATTTCTATACTACCATAATTGTCTGCTAATTTCTTTTTATGTTTTTTGATATTTTACTATGTGTTGTATATTGTGGGTAAGTTTCATAAAATTTTACATGTAACTTTTTCCAGTAATCATGATTTTTGTGATTTTTCCTGAATTTATGATAATCAGTGTATATATGTAATAGATTCTGTAGTAGAATGCAGGAGGTTGAATCTGTAATGAACAGCGAGAATTTTGATGGCTTACAGATATTGAAACTCCAATCCACAATGAATAAAAAATTTGACAGTCAAAGTAATATCTAATTCAACTTTTATATCAGCAAACATGTTGTGGCCACAAACAAGTTAGCATATTATTTACACTGATTTCATAAAGTTTACATTTTTCATAAATTTACAGTAAGAAAGAAGGAGCGGACAGAATGCAGTCCAGCTAGGTCAAAGCATAGACAGCAAGTGCATTTAAGTTCAGGGTGAAATCTTAATTCAGACTGAATTAGTTTTGGTTCTCAATGCATTTTGAATGGACAGTTATTACTACAGTAAAATTACTATTGTCTGTTTGAGTTTCATTTACATCATTAGAATTATATAAGAGTCATATGCCACGGATTAATCTCGAAATGGCACAGTGCAGAGAGATTACTATTTTTAGAAGAGAAGGGAAATTAATTTACGCTGCTAATTTCTTTCACAGTCTTTATTTTTGTTACATATTTCCCGCTTCAGAAGAAAAAGGTGTAGCAATAGAGAAGCCTTTTGTGAAGAAAAAGTGTTAAAGCACTAGCAAATGAAGAAAAACATAAATCATAAAATTTTGATCAGCAATAATTAACTGAATAACTGTTAAGTATAATTTTATAAATATCAATTTTTAAAAATAAATTTAATTTTTAGAGTCCTATTAAATTTTCAGCATTTCAGTTCAAAAGTCTTTATTTTTTAAATAAAAAATTTATTTCTTTAATGTTTTCAAGATAAATGTTGAAGAAATTCATAGAATTTAAAATTTAACTTCAATC
>KK113282.1:647864-736603 GCA_000611955.2 Stegodyphus mimosarum | reverse complement strand
CACATTTAAACAATAATACAAAAGTATTAGTCATATTAGGAACCTTCCCAAGTAAAATCTAAAAAATTCTTTACTTAATTTTTATCAAATTCAGTACTCAAATATATGAAAACTACATCAATCACAAAATTTTTTAATTAATTATTTTTCATCTTCAAATGATTTAAACAAAATATTACTAGGAATAAATCATAAAGCAATTACTTATAAATGCAAAGTTATTTTTAAATTTACTCAATTAAAAAATTTTGACTTCATAGTGGAAACTTAATAGCACTTGAACATCACTTTTGATGATACTCCATTCTTTGATTGAGATGAGCACTGAAAACGCAAACGAGCATGAAACACTATTTCGTATTTTACTATAAGGGTTGTTGACCTTCAAAGCACTTTGGGTAAACAAGTTTGGATATTTAATATGCTTTTATGCCATGATCGGAAAGGCATAAACACTGTGAATATTTGAAGCAAACAACAACCATTAACCATATTTCACTCTATTGGAAAACTGAAAAAAAAAAAAAAATGACCTTCTTGCAGATACTCGATATCCATTATGAATTTTTGTCACACTACTGAAGATTTGAAGAGGTGGTCGGTTAATGCAGACACTGCAATGACTTTTCTATTGGAATTTGTGTCCTGTTGACTCATAATAGATTCTGTAGTAGACCACAGGCGGTTGAATATGTAACAAACAGCAAGAATTTTGATGGCTTAGAGATGTTAAAACTCCAATCCACAATGAATAAGAAATTTGGCAGTCAAGGTAGATTTAATTCAACTTTTATTTCAGCAAACATGTTGCGGCCAAAAACAAGTTGGAACATTATTTATTATTAAAAAGTTTACATTTTTCATAAATCTGCAGTAAGAAAGAAAGAACAGACAGACTGCAGTCCAGCTAGGCCAAACTGCAGAAAGCAAGTGTGTTATGTTCAGGGTGAAATCCTAATTCAGACTGAGTTAGTTTTGGTTCTCAATGCATTCTGACTGGATAATTAATACTGCTGTAAAATTACTATTGGCTGTTTGAGTTTCAGTTCCATTTACATATCAGAATTATGTAACAGTCATATGACATGGATTAATCTCCAAATGGCATAGTGCAGAAAGATTACTATTTTTAGAATAGAGAAGGGAAATTACTTTTTACGCTGCTAATTTAATCTTTTACATATTCTTTATTTTTCTTATACACACACATGTATATATATATATATATATATATATATATAAATGTGTGTATATTATATATATATATATATAAATGTATATGTGTGTATATTATATATATATATATAAATGTATATGTGTGTGTATATATATACACACACGCGCGTATACATTTATATACTTTTGGCGTGACCGACTGCAACCAAAAAGGGAGGTGCACAACTACATGTTATAGCAGTCTTATATACAAATTCAACATTCCGAAACTATTTGTTTTTGCGTTACGCGAGATACGTATGTACATATAGTCATTGCAAAAAAATCTCTACTGAATTCATTTTAAATCAATTTTATAAACCGTTTGGGGAAAACGAGTCTTATTTTGGCCTTACGTACAGATGTCACGCAAAAACATCAATAAATTGCATTCGGTAGTGGTCAAAATAGATATTTTTGTTGAAATACGATACGCAGAGTTTTTTGTTTTTACAATACTTCCTTTACTTCATAAAAGAAAATAAAAATAAAAGTGATTGAGTTCATCTAGAAATTTCGCATTTTCCCTCCATGATAAATATGTTGGCATAAAATTTAAAGCAGAAACCACAGAATGGGAACTACTTATTCACCCCTCCTAATAATTTCTTACTTAATTTCCTTCCTTACTTTATTTTACATTTAATTATTCCAAATATATTACTCTACCTTCAATTCCATGCTGTCTGAAGAGTGCCCAATGCTTATCTCGAATCTTTTTTGCATAATCACATGACAAATTATATATTTTTGCACAGATGGCTTCAACTGAATCTTTTGCAGCTTCAACAAGATGAGGCTGACACTGTTGCTTCAAATGAGCTAACCTTTCCTGCAAAATACAGAGTTTTAAATTAAAAATACAATTTTTAACATAAAAACTGCACAGAAACGTTCTGAAGGATTTGTTTTGGAATACTTACTATAACACGCAAAAATAACTCCAGTAAGGATACTACAAACAAAATTTTTAAAAAAATTTCAAAAAAAAAAAAAAAAATCTAAAAACCTTCATATTTTATATTATGTCTAAAAGGGTATTTTTTTTAACATTTTGTGTGTTACCTTTATTTAATAAGTAGCATGTTCTTCGCACTTACACCACATAAATTTCAATTCAACAGCAATATCATAAAATATTTAAATCTTTAGAATTTCTGATACACAGTTTTGCACACTCGAGATAATTTTTTTTTTTTTTTTTTCCGTGCAGTGTTACCATTATCATTTTTAAAATCGTTGAGTTTATTACTAAAAAAATTCGTTAAAGTTTTAAAATATTTGAAATAGATAATAAAACAAATTTGAAATTCAAAATTCAGGTTTCTAAGTGCCTATGTTTGGCTAGAGGACTACGTTATTCATAATTTGATGGCTCTAGGTACTGCTGTTTTTTCACACTGCTAGAAACATTCATGCATATTCTTCATCATTTAGTTTCTTTAAATATAATGCATAGCAATAATATTTGATGGCAACAGTTTGAAAAGTGAATCAATGCAGAAAGTTAAACAATGCAAAATGCTGTTTTGAGACTAATAGACTTTTTTTTTTTTTTTTTATCCCTTTTAGACAAATAGACATTTTTGGGCTGCTGCATTATATAACACTAAACATCATTTGTCATCCACGAGAAATTGCAAGTGTTACTCTGCACAAGAAATAAAATGTTTTTTTTTTCAGTAATATATATGAGCAAATTTCAAAGTAATTTAATGCATCATCTTGGACCAGAGACCTAAGGATTAATTTCATTAAATTCTTCTGATGTTTAATTTGTAACATATTGAAATGGTTATTTTTATGGATGTTTGCACTGTTAAAGCAGTTAAAAAGAATCCTTCCAATATCACATATTGCATATTTGATATATAATTATTTGTTTTTATTTATTTATTCAATTTATTTGACTTCTGATGTTACAGGAATGGAAAAAAGATGTATACAACTTACATAAATAAAAAAAAATAATAATAATTAAAAAATAACACTAGATTAGAAAATAAACAATCTAGGATTATTGGCATACAGTAATAGATCAGAAAAATCTCTCTGCATGATTTCTCAATAAGAGTAATAAATACAACAGTTTATGGTAATTAGTCATATTAGTAATTTTATTAAGTACACAGGTATAAAGGGGACAGCATACCAAATTTTCCCAGTGATCATAGATATGTAGTCCTGCAACACTAATTGTTAAGTTCCACCCTAATTTTGATAGAGAACACCCCAGGCAACAGTCCAAGGGTCTACCACCAAACCGCTTGAGAAGACTTTTGGCTTGCTGTGTATTTTGAGTTCTCCCATAAAGCACATTCACCATACACTTACAAATCTCCCTTTCTCCGAAACTGCAACCTCCGCTCAACGAAACTGGAAGCACTAACCACTCTACTGATCAAAGAGGCATCTTTATGAAAGTTAAGCAATTTTTATCTTTCTATAACACAGTTTTTCTAAATTATTTTTATGCTGTACATAAACGTCTAAGGCTTTTTTTTTTTAATTCTCCTCTTTATGTGTGTGTATAGTGGGGCATTATATATGCTCACAAATTCCCAGAATTTAAGCATAGCACAATAGATTTTTTAAACCACCTATCATTCTCAAAATGTGGCAAGTGCAGTGGTGGGACATTTTAAATACTCACGATTCTGAGAATTTAAGCATAACATAATCAGGGTTCGTACACATTTCTGCGCATGGAAATTAAGTACTTTTAAGGACTTTTAAGGACCATTAATGAAAAAAATTAAGGACTTATGAACAAATGGAAACTGAATAAATTCAATTAAAATATTATCTATGCCTGAACTTCATTTTTGTAATACCATCCTAAAAAGAAAATAGATCCGTAAGTAGGATGAATAATTATTAAACATGAATGAATTAACAAAATTATTGATAAGTTTGAGAATAAAATCAACTTTATAAAATGTATCAAGCAGCATTAAATATTTTTCATTTATAATAGTTGGACATATTTGAAAGAAAATAAGTGACATTTTATTTATGTTTTGCTAACAGTTAGTTTTATGATTTTTTTTAATGCTTCATTTTTGTCACATACTTGCTCAGTCTAGAGGCTTAGTAAATAGCAAGTAGATTTTATGTCAAGCGGCATAGATTAAAATTAGAAGTAGATCATTCTCAGTATGATTCATAAAAGATCGCACTGTCACCGCTGCTGCTTGCCTAGAGAGAGACCTGCTGATTAGAACTAACCTAAAAGGCCTGATGTAGGCACGGTTGGGCAAGATCTGAAAGTTAGCTGGGTTCTCTCTGTCGCAGTTAGTGTCGTAGCTTTGTGTAGGTCCAATAAACCACTAAAGCACCACAGGTGGTAAGTTGTTTTGCATTGTTTAAAGTCTCACTAGATGCAAAGAATAAGTTTTAAGTGGTTTTTTACATTTTTGTGTTTTATCGGCCACGGTAAGGATTAATAAAAGGCAATAACTCGCTTTAATATGCAGAGGTAATTTTTAAGGGTAAGCAGTTAGTTATGAATAATTAAATTAGGTAGTTAGATAACCGTAGTCATTATGGATTTACATAGCCAATATGAAATTTTATTTATTTTTTTAATAATATTTGTTAAAAAAGCCCTATTAAAATCACAATCTAATAAAATTTCTAAAATAATCTAATAAAATGAAGTTTAAATCTAAATAAAATCTAATGAAATTTAAGTTTAAAATACATGTAATTTTTGACATTGATTTTTAAACGATATTAGGATATCTACACATTAAAAGCTATAAAACATTCATGTTTTGTAACAACAAAATAGTTATACGTCTTTTTAATTTGAAGCTTTCCCAGACATTTTGGCTAATTTAAATCTATTTCCTTCTCTTTAAGCATGTTTTCTAACAATCAGAAAATTGTCTCAATACGCAAACTAGTGTTCTCACTAGTTTCTGCGTGCTTTATCTCCTAACTTGTCAACCTCTCTGCAATATAGTTATGAGGGTTTACTTGATCTGGTAAAAGTTAAATAGTCCAAAACCTCACGACAGACGTGAAGCAAATTATCGCTATGTCTGAAAGTAACTACAGTGTCAGACACAGGTTTAAATAAGCCTCTTATTTAAAAAGAACTTAAACATAAAGGCATGTTCTGATGCTAACAAAATTAGTTACAGCTCGTGGTGATGTAATTAAAGAACAGTCAAATTCAAACTAAAAATGTGGACTAGTGGTCAAAGACTATACAATTTAGTTTTAATTTAAGCTGGCTTAGTAACTCTATCATATGAGGAAATAGAAATGGGAAACTATACTAAAGGCTGAAATCATAAACAACTGGGTAATTTATATAATAATAATTGTACATATCTTTGAAGAATAATTTTCTTCATGTATTATTGTCTCTTTCTTCAACACATTTCCTTTTTATTTTAGAATTTTTGGATTTAATTAAGGATTCCTATTATTCTAAAAAAAACTAAATGCATATAGAAAAAGCTGCTAATTTTATTTCTTTAGCAATGTCAAAATGGAGAAGAAATATGAAATATATATGGTAAGAGCTGATTATAGAGCTGATGTGGCAGAAATTTTAGAATTTAGTGACAAACTAAGCAACAAAATCTAGAAATGTCATAACTTTTAGAATTTAGAGCAGGCACTGGAAGCAGAATTTAGAAATACACTAGGCAGCAGAATTTAAGATTCATAGAGATTGCATCAGGTGGAAATATGCCTAGTGCCAGTTCTGTATGATGCATTAAGGCATATTATATGAATCTTTTAAATTGTCAGTTTTCAATTTCTTTATTAATAAAAAAATACATTTCTATAACGCCTATCCATGTGATAAGATTAGAAGCATTCCTGATATTTTCCATACTTGTGTCCAATGAAAAGTACAGAAAATAAAGGGAAGATAAACATGTTAAGAAAAAGATTCTAGTATCAGAAGTAAAACATTCAAATATTATGTTTTCATTGTTCTTCAAGGCGTTCTCGAAAAAGTAAGAAATTCATCACAAACTTTCTGTAAAATACATCCATTATGTGTTAATACCATGGAGACATTTTTAATTTTGTCACATATTACTAGAATCTTCTAGAATCGTGGGTCTATAAATCTTACCTTCAAATCCTTCTAAACTTTCCAAGCTGCACTGTCTAAAATCCTAAAGAAAAATTATCCCTACCAATTCTGTAATAGCCAAAAGCCAGAAATATTTTGAAAAAAAGGAAAAGTGTAAAATAAATTTTATAGAAAAAATTGATGCCTATTCTGAAATTTCTGAATATTCTCAGACAATTACATGGGATAAACTCTTACTATGAAAAAATTAAAAAGAAAACATTTTTTATTAATTACATAGCTAATTTCGCGTTTAGTAAGAACTGTTTCGTAAATTGTGTTTTATAGCATAATACTTTGTTTATTTCTCAGATTCAAAATATTGTATAATAAGTTAAAATGGAACTTTATAATATGACGGCGAAAAATAAAAATATTTTATTATAATGTCTTTTTTTAAATATATTGTAATTTCAATATATTACCATTATTTTAATGGAATTTATTACTGTTACAATGCACTAAAAAAATCGTTGAAAAATTCTCAGATCTCGGAATTAAAAATTTGCTATAAAAACTGATCTTAAAATCGCCAAAATGTTGATATGTCACCAAATTTAGAACCATTAAACAAAAAAATTCACATCACCAAAAGCGAAAAGTTGTTTAAGAGATCTTCATTAGAAAAAAAAAATGAATTTCGAAATGCTTATGTTTCACTTCTTGCTTAGAAACTCGAATATCCCATTATTTATATTAGAAATAAGAACAAATTATAACACATGAACCCATTCAAAAGATAATCATATATGTCAGTGAATCGCCAAAAATATTTCTCCAAAATGCTAATTCACACTCAAACTGGCAGTCGTAAAAACAGACAGAAATTTCAGACGATTAAAATTAAGGACCTTCTGCCGATTTTGGCCGAAAGTAAGGACTTTTAAGGACCAAAACTCGATTCCAAAAAACCTAAAGACTTTTAAGGACTCTTAAGGACCGTACGAACCCTGATAATATATTTTTTAAATCATCTATCACTCTCAAAATGTGCCAAGTGCATATTTATGAATATTAAATGATAATACACACTGGTTAAAATAAAAAATTAACATATCGTTTTACTGGTGATAAGGTAAACAGTCATTTTCAATTTAAATCTCTCAGAATTAATGATTAACAAGAAAGGAAATAAGGTAATCTAATAAATTAATCTAAATAAATAAAACAAAATTTACCAGATAATCATCAAATGTTGCATTAAGTGTCTTCCTTATCCACTGAAAGGCATCTTCTGCATTCCATTTCACAATTTTTCGACTTTCAGGAGAAATATTTCTAAACAAAAGTAAATAAATAAATAAAGAGGCAAAAAAAGGGGGAGGAATTTTTATCTTCATTTTTACATTTTACACAATGAAGGAGGTAGGCATTTTATTTTTCATTTTCACATAATAAATTAAAAACTACCTCAGCAACATGCAAATAATATTTAGCATTATTGATGGATAGCCTGCTAGATCTTGGGCCCCTATACATATTTTACCTTCAAAAAATTGAAATGTGTACATTATAAGATCTGGGTCAACATACTGTGTCTCATTCTGATCTGTATCATCTCAAATTTGTCAGCCTATTTACAAGTCTACAATTAAATATCTGTTCATGACAAACAGAACAGGCATAGAACAAGCCAAAACAGGGGGCAACTTTGGGATAACAGACTCTGAATAAAACTAAAGAAAAAAAAAATTACATCAACTTTAGGGCTGCATTTTTATTTAATACTTTAAATATTACAGTGGTGTATTTCTCTTCCAATTCAACAAAATCTTTCTTTTCTTTCTCCTCAAATTCCAAACAAATAAAATAAACAGAAATAAAAAATTGTTTTTAATTTTTATTTTTACACTTTATATGTATTAAAAAAGTTCCTCCTTTTCAAATTACAGCTAGAAAACACACTTTTAAATACAGTTGACAGTAGAAGCTTAAATCTTTCGATTTATAAATTCAAATGGTACCTTTGTCTCAAACGGAATGCACCTTTAAAATTACTACTGAAATTAACATTAAATATATACAAAAATAATACAAAATTAGACCGAAAGATAATAATTATTAAAACGAATTTTTCTCCTCCTTTTCTTTGGTACAAAATGGTTTGGTTTATTTAATTATGGCAAAGGACACAAGGGTTATCTGCCTCTTTATACTTAATATAACAACAAAATACTTAATAGGCAAGTATACTCTTTACAATCAAAGTTATTTCAAGTATAGCCACTAATACTATAAAATTATTAACTGTGGTGGAAAATAAACTGCGAAAAAAAGACAAATACAAAATATTTCTTTCACATAAAATTTACATAAAGGTCAGAACACAAAAATTTTAACAGCACTTCTATGGAAAAAAATTTTTTTACAAAGAAAGGCATAATAATAGGTATATGTACAAAAATTTTCATAGATTATCGATAACACAAAGTACTTACGCAAATCTGAAGATCCTACAGTTTGAATGAAAAGCAGAAAAAGGTTCTTTACAAATTAAAGACACAAGAATGATATAAAAAAAATAAGACTTTGGTTTCAATACTAATGTATACTTCTGTAGTCAGTATACATCAAGAACACATCATTATGCAATCCAACTTGGAGATATATGCACAACTATACTAAAAGCACCTAGCAATAATGCTTCTGAGCTCATTTTTAATGATGTATGGTTGTTTAACTGATGACAATACTTATAATGATTGCTTTAGAAGATATGCTTTCACGGAGCACCTTCTACAGAAATTGGCTTGTATTCACATCACAATGAGTGGCATGCAGAAAGCTTGTTTGTACAGAAACTAAATCCAGGATGAACTACCAGAATTGAGCTCCTGCTTTTTTTGAAATCTGAGAGAAGTACTATACTATAAATTAAATTTTGATTTAGAATATAAGAGGTCTTATTAGTTAAACATATGAATCTCTAAAACTACTCTTATTCAAAAAAACTGTGTTTCAATAGTATATTATCTTAGAAAAGTTATGTTCACCATCAAAGTTTATGTCTCCAAGCATACTATTATTTTTAGAGCAGTATTTCTTAGAATGTCTTAAACAGATGGTTGCCGTATGTGGTTCACTTCATATATCATGAATGCAAACACTTGCACACTGTTTCTGAAGTGTTATAATTATCACTTTATATTTATTCTGATAATACTGACACATTAAAAGCACTTATTTCTATGACTTAGCAACAAAAAACTTCCTGTAACGAATTTTCTTTTTGATTACTTGCACAAAGCAGAATTACTTTACTCAGCTGTGTTGATTGCCTTGCATATTGAACTCACATTAAGCAAGATTTTCCTGTATGTCCTAATAATGTAACTAAACTCAAAGTCATAAAGTTTCAAATAAGGGTAATATTCCAGATTTTGTAAGCTTTCAGATTTTATATTATGCGCACAAGGGCATTTTTTTCATATATACATGTTTCAAAAGCCATTTCAAGAGCATTTGGGCTAATGCCCCTTTGAACTAAAAATGTTTTAAAACAGCATATCTTTAGAATTTCTGACAGACAGTCTTATGCAGTACAAATAAAAATGCTTTATTCCATACAGTGTTGCCACTGCTCACTTTAAAATCATTGATAATTTTCATCCAAAATTCATTAAAAGTTTTACAAAATATGAAACAATAAAACAAATTTAAAATTCAAAACTCGGACTTCCAAGTGCCCATATTCAAGTGGAGGACTAAATTATTCAAAATTTAATAGCTCTGTTCCAACTTAAAATCTCTAAAGCAATAAACTGCTGTAGGTTTTTCCACGATGGGGGAAAATATAATCAGAACAGAGTGGAATGATGATATAAATGGATGTATAGATTGATCCAGCACGGTGCCGCATAAGATATTTAATATTTGCTTGAATTGGATTTGTTATTGCTTTCAATAACTAATCAAAAGGCACCCATTGTAAAATGAATGACTCAACACTTCAAAATAAAAACGCTACAAACTCTAGATACCGTTGTTTTTCCACAATGCAAGAAATATACATACATTCATGCAGAGTTTTCATTATTTAATTTCTTCAAATATAATAGAGGGCACTAATATTTGTGACAACAATTTGAAAACTGATTCAATGTTTTAGTGATTCAAAAGTGCTCCTTTGAGCTAAAGATACATTTTGAATGTCTATGATATATACTGTTGAATCATAACTGATTTGTTTATATAAAATATCTATTATCACAACAGTCCTAATTCCAAATTATTACAATTAAGTGATGCAAACTTGAAAATTAATACATCAGTATTAGTGCAGTTTTCTATCATCACGTGGTTAAGCAGTCATTTTCACACATCAGTGAAAATGACTGCTAAACCATGTGATGGTCTTCACAACTTACCATAGTTGGTGATGAGGTAAACAGTCATTTGTTGAATCATATGATGGTTTTCACTGTTTACCATAGTGTGTGGTAAGAATTCACAATTTGTCATATAATTAGCAATAAAAGGAAGCAAATGACGAAAAAATCATTATAATACTGAAAGATAAATAAAAAATAAAAGCAACTTAATATGGTATTAAACTTATCATTAGTATGAAATGTTACTTAGTATCAAATACACATGAGTAAGTATGAAATAAGTATCTGTTGTGAAACTGATTAATATCTTACCAACGTTAAAAATAAATCTCCTCTTCATTTGATGTGCGAGGTGCAGATGGCGTTGGCTGTCATCGAACTAGGAAAAAAAAAGGGTTTTCCCCGGATTGCACCTCGTGATGTGAACGGATTGAGATGATATAAAACTTTAGGGGACAGTAGTATGTCTCGGAAATTGTTATAATGTATATATTTTAGTATAATTGTATTATGTTGTAGTGTAGATATAATATAATAAGATGAATCAACTTCTTTGAGTTTTTATTTCGCATGCATCAGCATTGATTTCGATTCATCATCACACTACCCAGGTAAGTAAGTAAGTTTTGTCTTTTGTTTTCTGGATTGCTTTGTACATTTTTTAGTAATAACAAAAATTGGCGTCCCGCGATAGGATTTTAAGAAAAAAAAATATATTTTAAGTGTTATAGATAGTTTTTGATGTATTAAAGTATAATTAAGTTTGAAATCGAAACTATTTTGTAAAGCATTTTGTTTTATTTTGAAAGTTAACTATGGAAACTTTAAAGGCTCTGAAACTTAAACGGTCAGGTTTACGAGCTTCTTTTGCAAAAACTGCTAATATTTTAAAAACGAAGTTAGTAAAAGAAGATTTTTCTGTAGATTTAGTACGAGATAAACTTACTAAACTACGAAATGTATATTCAGATATAAAAAATCTAGATGATAAAATTCTTGATTTGTTAACTGAAGACGAGAACACTTTAGAGGATGATGTTACTAAAGAAATCGAAAGTCGCGAGGTGTATTCTGATGATTTCATAACACTAACTCGGCAAATTAATGAAAAATTGAAATTTTCAGATGAAATCAATTTAGAAACGAGACCAAATGATGGTATTGGTATTTGTTGTAGTAAAATTAAACAGTATAGACTTCCGAAAATCGAACTTAAGAAGTTTGATGGAGAATTGATAAATTGGCTACCGTTTTGGTCGCAGTTTGAGAAAATTCACACTGACCCTGATTTATATGAAAGTGACAAATTTTCCTATTTGATTCAGTGTATGAAGCCCGGATCACAGGCTAAAGAATTTATTGAAAGCTATCCAGTGACTTCAGAAAATTATGATAAAGCTGTTTTAGCTTTGAAGGAACGTTTTGGGAAACCTGAATTATTAGTAGAAGTGTATGTTAGGGAACTAATTAAACTAATTGTTTCAAATGTGAAGGCAGATCACAAGGATAAATTACCTCTTGATAAACTGTATGATAAAATTGAAGCTCAGTTGAGAGCCTTAGAATCTTTAGGTCTTAAATCGAGCGAAAACACATCGTGGTTATTTCCGATGGTGGAATCGTGTCTCACGGAGGATGTGTTGAAGGCGTGGCAAAGGAGTTCGCTCTTTAACCAGCCTGAAGAGACGGATCTTTCTCGCCTTACCAACTTAATGAAATTTTTAAAGGCAGAAGTTGAGGGTGAGGAGAAATTAAAATTGGCACGTAATGGACTCGATGGTGTTAGCCGTAAAGAAGGATATCCAGATAAAGCAAGAGGGGAAACAAAAGGTAAGTTTAAATTTAAGAAACAGGCTAATGTTCCCACTGCCACAGTTTTTCTTACAACTAAACTACATGCTTGTGTTTTTTGTGGCAAAATGCATGATAGTAAAAATTGTTATGATGCGCGTTCCTTAGCTCTTAATGAAAGGATATCTAAAGTTAAAGAGAGAAAATGTTGTTTAAAATGCTTAGAACCAAATCATATGGCAAAATTTTGTAAACAGTTTGTTAGGTGTTTTGTTTGTGGTAAATCACACCCAGTTATTTTGTGTCCAGAAATTAATAATGAAACTGGACCTCCAGCAGAAAAATCAGAAATAGACAACATACACACGGCTACAGCCAGGCAAACTTGTACCGCTGACATAGCTTTAATGACTTTATGCGTAAGAGTAGCTGGTGTCAAAAAGCATAAAGATATTAGAGTACTCTTAGATTGTGGTTCCCAGAA
This sequence comes from Stegodyphus mimosarum, assembly GCA_000611955.2. Lineage (NCBI taxonomy): Eukaryota > Metazoa > Arthropoda > Arachnida > Araneae > Eresidae > Stegodyphus > Stegodyphus mimosarum. The sequence continues at coordinate 723,681 of KK113282.1, read as the reverse complement.
ATCGTACATTTTGAAATCATTAGCCACTGAATTGGGCTTACCAATTGTCTCCAAAGAAAATGTGGCTCTTACTTTGTTTGGAGGTGCCAGAACAGAACCAAAGTTGCATAACAAATATCGGGTAAAATTATGTTCAGCCAGTCCGCGTAAGTATTCAGATCTAGAATTTGAATTTTTAGATCAGGACATAATATGTGGGGATATACCTAGGGTACCCAAGGGTCCGATATTAAAAGAATTAAAACGAAACAACATTTGGTTGTCGGATTTGGGAGCAGATTGTCCAAAAATAGAAATGCTCATCGGTAGTGATATTTATGGAAAAATTCTCACGGGATCAGTAAAACAATTAAAAGGAGGATTAACAGCAGTTTGTACGAAACTTGGTTGGACAGTTTGTGGTGCATCAGAGGAACTTGTTAATCACAAAGATGCTTCCATTTTGTATGCAAGTTTAGTGGGCCACGACTTTAAAATCTCCGATCTTTGGAGTCTAGAAACGATCGGAATATTAGATACTCATCAGAATTCAACTAACACTGCTGAGGAAGAAATTGCCCATGAACAATTCTTAAACTCCCTTTCCAGAAACGAAGATGGTCGTTATTGTGTCGGATTACCTTGGTTAGTATGTAACGCAGAATTGTCGTCAAATCGTCATGTAGCAGAAAAAAGATTGTTTAGTGTTATCCGAAAACTCAATTCTTTACATAAATATGAAGAATATGATAGAATTTTTAATGAATGGATGGAGGAGGGTGTAATTGAAATAGTACCAGACGATGAATTGAATTCTAAGGGTCACTATTTACCGCATCACCCAGTATTTAAACCAGACAGTGCCTTGACTAAGATAAGACCTGTTTTTGATGCATCATGTAAAGTTAATAGATCGCCCTCCCTTAATGATTGCTTAGTTAAAGGGCCAAATTTAATAGAAGAAATCCCTTCAATTTTGTTAAGATTTAGAGAAAAATGCATTGGCGTAACTTCTGATATCCGGCGTGCATTTTTACAGATTGAATTACGGAAAGAAGATAGGGACTTTTTGAGATTTTTATGGTGGGAGAAAGATAATGTGCTGAAAGTTTTCCGCCATACAAGGGTAGTTTTTGGAGTAAAGTCCAGCCCTTTTCTATTGGGGGCGGTTATTTCGGTTCATTTGGCCCAGGTACCAAAGGAACAAAGTTCTATTGCTCAGAAATTAAATAAATCCTTTTATATTGATAATTGTGTGACTTCGGTTGATAACAAAAAAGAGCTTGAGAATTTTGTGAAATATTCTACTGAAATATTAGCTGAAGCAAAAATGGACTTACGTATGTGGGCCTATGGCCCAATAAAAAAAGATGTGGAACAAACTCAAAGTGCTTTGCGCTCTGAGTCCACAACAGAGAATTCTGTCTCAGTTTCAGGGATTATGTGGGACAGAAAAGAAGATAACCTTTATATTGAAATTAAGATTGTATTGGTTTCGGACAATTTGTCTAAAAGAGAGGTTTTGTCATTAACGCAGACAATGTTTGATCCTTTGGGTTTCTTGACACCTGTTTTATTGCCTGCAAAGTTACTGCTACAGGAAATTTGGGCGATAAAAGCAGACTGGGATACTCCATTACCAGATAGTATCAAAAGTAAATTTTCGAGGTGGTATAATAAATTGCAGATTTTGAATAAGTTGAGAATACCGCAACGTATAGGTTTTGGAGATAGAAGTTCCTGGTCACTCCATATATTTTGTGATGCTAGCCAGCATGCTTATGCCACAGTAATATTTTTGAGATGTGAAACTAAAGAAGAAACATTAGTCAGTTTTGTAGTGGCTAAGTCAAGAGTCGCACCCTTAAAAGAACTTACTATTCCCCGTCCAGAACTTATGGCGTGCCTTTTGGGCGTGCATCTCTCCAAATATGTAACAGAAGCTCTTGCATTAGATGACATCCCAGAATATTTTTGGACCGATTCCACCACAGCCATATCTTGGATTCAAAGAAATGATGCGTGGGGGACTATTGTGGGCAATCGTGTGAAGGAAATTTGCACTTTCATTAGAGCAAATCAGTGGTCATACGTACCGGGTCATTTTAACCCAGCTGATTTACCTTCTCATGGTTGTTCCACTCTTCAGTTTTCCGAATTAAATTGGTGGAGAGGGCCTGTTTGGCTCAAAGGCCCTAGAGATAATTGGCCAAAATTAGAAATTAAGCCAAATGAAACTTTAGTTTTTTCAGAGCGGAGGAAAGGCATAAATTTAAATATAAATCTTAGTATAACTACAAAAGCAGATAAAGTTAAGTGGTATGAGAAGTTCTCTAAATTTTCGAAAATGTTAAGAGTTTTAGATTGGATAAAGAGATTTATTAAAAATTGTCAAAAGAAAATTGTAAATAAAGAGCCTTTCCTGTCTGCTTCCGAGATACAGGAATCTAAAATCATACTTCTTTCACTTGTTCAGGGGGAGAGTTTTCCAGAGACTGGAGACTCCATCAATGGTCTTTTGACCGTACGAGATCAGAGTGGCTTAAGAAGAGTAAAAACGAAAATCACGGAACGAGATGATTCTTATGCATTCCGGTACCCGATTTTATTACCTTCTAAGCATTATATTGTTGAGTGTTTAATCAGAGATAACCACTTAAAGCATTCTCATGCCAGCGTACAAGCATTAACTGTTATAATTAGAGAAGAATTCTGGATCATTGGTGCAAGACGCCGAATTAGATCGGTGGTGAAACAGTGCGTTCGTTGTAAACGATTTTCAGCTAAACCTCCAGCTACTGCACCCATTCAATTACCATTAGACAGAGTTCGAGATGCTTTCGCATTTGCAGTTACCGGCATATATTTATGTGGCCCTCTGATTCTCAAAAATAAAAACAAAGCCTGGGTAGTACTGTTTACCTGTGCTGTGTATCGATGTGTACATTTGGAGCTACTGACATCCGTAAGTACCGAATGCTTCATTCAAGCGTTTCGTCGGTTCACAGCCAGAAGAGGTTGGCCATCTATAGTTTACTCAGACAACGGCACAAATTTCGTCGGTACATCTGCATTGCTGAAAAAGGTCGACTGGGTAAAGGTAATTGCTCAGGAAACTTTGCAGCCCATCACTTGGAAGTTCATTCCGCCCACTGCTGCTTGGTGGGGCGGATGGTGGGAGCATCTAATTCGCACAACCAAGAATTTGATTGTGAGAGTCTTAGGACAAGCTGCAGTCAATTACGAAGAGTTACTCACCATCATCTGTGATGTGGAAGCCGTAATAAACTGTCGACCACTTTCTTATGTGTCAAATGACTCTGAGGATCTTCTACCATTAATGCCTTCCATGTTCTTACAGGACATTAAGGTTTCAGGTACAGCAGATTTGGATACCTTAGATCGAAATAAACTCTTAGCTCATAAGCGTTTCTGCCAGGAGCTTCGAGAACAATTCCGAAGCCGTTTCCGCAAGGAGTACTTGGACAGTTAGTACAAAAGCATGGACAAAAGGACTGTGAATTAAAAGTTGGAGACGTGTTAATAGGTTGCGAGAATCTTAAAAGAGTGAACTGGCCAATCGCTCGTGTCCAAGAACTTTGTATAAGTAGAGATGGACGTGTAAGAGTAGTAAAAGTGAAAACTAGAAATGGCATACTGATTCGCCTTGTGCGTAAACTGTATCCTCTAGAAGTGTGTTCCTGTACTAAGGATAACATTATTTGATTTCTGATTTTGCTTCTGAAAATCAAAAAGGTGGGAGTGTTGTGAAACTGATTAATATCTTACCAACGTTAAAAATAAATCTCCTCTTCATTTGATGTGCGAGGTACAGATGGCGTTGGCTGTCATCGAACTAGGAAAAAAAAAGGGTTTTCCCCGGACTGCACCTCGTGACGTGAACGGATTGAGATGATATAAAACTTTAGGGGACAGTAGTATGTCTCGGAAATCGTTATAATGTATATATTTTAGTATAATTGTATTATGTTGTAGTGTAGATATAATATAATAAGATGAATCAACTTCTTCGAGTTTTTATTTCGCATGCATCAGCATTGATTTCGATTCATCATCACACTACCCAAATAAGTAAGTAAGTTTTGTCTTTGTTTTCTGGATTGCTCTGTACATTGGATGAGTGAAAGAAATGTTTTTATTTTAATAATGAGGCTATGTTTTAGTAATAACAGTATCATTAGTATGAAATATTACAGTTTTTACACTAAAATACTGAATGTGAGAAATTTTCATTACTTGTTAGCATGGCTATTTGGCAGAGAATAATGTACTTTTTTTTATACGTTAAAAGAGATTTGAAAATATTTAAACAGTTTAGTTGCAAAACTACAAAACAAATAATGCACTGGCAAAAATTTTAATGAAGGAAAATCACAAAATATTTCATTATATATTACGTAAACATGTACATTTATGCATTATGCAAACAGCTTACATTAAGTAGAGAAAACTTGCACAATATTCTATTTATTATCATAACCATTAGCAGCATGCTCAATAGGTTCCAGCCCATTTTATGATGGAATTTTATTGTATGATTATCACATTTATCAAAAGCACAGTTTGCTTTATTTTTGAAATTCTTTTTTCAACTTGCAAAATAAAAACCTGCATGAAATGGAAAATTTCTTTAAAAAAAAATATTTTTTTATCATCTTACCTCATTACAAATTAAGGCCATTTTTTAGTCAAGATCATCAATTTTTTTCCATAGTTATTACCATAAATTTTCATTCAAAGTTTGTTAATTTACTTTTAATAAAATTGAACATAAGAAATATGGAAATATGTTTGACAGTGGCAAAATATATCAAGCATATGTATAAACATTTACTAATCCTAGATTTATTTTTCTTGCATGTATATATAGTGAAACGTTGGTCAGATGACCAACTATGATTCCAAACACCTTTGATATTTGGTGCTGGTTGTTTGCTTCAAAACTATGATTATCAATAATATTTAATACTGGTATTTATTTATGGTCTCAGAAATAGTAGCCATTTTCAGGAACGTTTGTCCATCAAAGGTTTAACTATGTTATATTAAATAAATAAATAAATAAATAAAATTTTATAAAGTCATTACCTAGATTCAATCATTTTTTTAGCAGCTTCAGCGTACTTTGAGAGTTGCTTTCGTGCATCACCGGAAAACTTTGGTCTAACAAGTTTGATAGGAATATCATTCATTATTTCCCTAAACATTGACTGAGATATTTCTGGATAACAGTTGGATGGAAGAAGGGGATCACAGCCCCTATCAATAATTTTTCTTTCCATAAACCATCTGTTTAAAGATTCTTTAGGTGCATCAATACCTTCAAAGACATAAAAAGTTCTTAGAATTTACAATACAAGTTAGATATTAAAATGAGAAACTTTCAAAAGCACAGGCTTCTACATAACCAGCACATAATTACTTTAATATTTTTTTTTATATAAAAATTCATACAGATGGTAGAAAAGTGCATGCAGATGATAAGAAAGTTTAACTAAAATAAACCATTAATTCAAATTTATTACATAAAATTGTTACTACATATTTTCAAACCAATAGAAATTCATAATATTAAAACAACATACTAAAGTAAGACAGATTTTAGGCTTTATTTAACAGCTTTTAGCTAGTTTTGTAACATTTCAGGAAAATGAAGACTATTTATAACTCATAACAGTAATTAACATCAGATGCCATGAATAAATATGCATTTTTAACCATAAGGTTATTTTTTTCTTTTTCTGTTTTACAATAAACTTCTAACTTCCTTACAAAAATAAGATTACTTTTTATAAATTTCTTATTTAGTTTCATGACATATTTATACAAATAACTTCCTAAATTACTTTAAAACTTATTAAGCCATCTTGAATAATAATAACCCTATAAAGACTTGTGGAAATGGGCACAGTATGGAAGGATGTTCAAATGTAGCTCAAAAGTTATTTATTAATATGCCACTCATTAAGAATATTCAATAAACAAGGACTGAAATTATGATAACAATATGCATAACTGTAGTTTAAACAATTAGGAATTGATTAAAATTCTGTAATTAAAAAAATCATACTTAAAAAAGATCTTTATTTCATTCTACAAACACACAATACATATATATATACACATATGTATATACACCGAAGAGCCATGACATTATGAACACCCTGTTAATACATGTAGGACCATCTTTAGCCCTCAAAAGTGAAAGCATCCGGCGTTGGATTGACTCCACAAGGTGCTGATACGTAGTCTAAGGTATCTGGTACCAAGTGCTCACCAACTGATCCTGCAATTCTCGCACAATATGAGGTGGTAGCATGGCAGCACGAATTTGGTTTTCCAGGTGGGACCACAAATGCTCTATTGGATTAACGTCAGGTGAATTTGGAGGCAAAGACATGCCCTGAAAGTGACTGGAATGTTCCTCGAACCACTCCCTGATGATTCAACCCTTATGACATGGTGCATTATCCTGCTGGTAAACTACATCTCCCACCGGAAATACTGTTGTCATGAATGGGTCAGGATTACCACTCAAACAGGAGAGTGAAATTTCCTGACTTTTCCGGGTATGTTTTAAGAAAATTCCAGTCTATCCATGTAACGCACTTTGGCTGCGCTAAGAGGTAAATTAATTATAGTACCACTTGAAAACATCAAAATTTGGCAATTACATATGACTTATATATATAATCCCCAAAGCATTACTATTATAACTATAACAGGAGTTGTTTTCTCCACTAAAACTGAGATTAGAATCTGCCCAATGTCGATTAAAAAATGGCTTTTTTTTTCAGACATTTTGCAGATAAACAAAAGAAAGAAATCTTTTTAATGCTATTTTAAAATAAATTCAGGTATTTTGTATTTATTTAGCAGCATACATAAGTAAAAAATATGTGCATTAAATTTTGGGATGTTATGTCATCATACTGTTAGAATAAGTTTCAGGATTATGCCAGAGAAAATTTCCTGAAATTTTAAAGTCTTATTTACTAATAATAAATAAATTTAGAGGGAAGAAGCAACATTAAATGACATGAATAACATTAAAATAACTAAAACTATTCTAACCTCTTTGGTACCATATACTAAGATTAAACCAATTTTGTTTTATACAAGAATATGTATTTTCTTTAGTTCAACATGCAGTGCACATGCACATGCCAGCCAGTCTCTCGATTCTTGAGGTAACTGGAAACTTGGTTTGCCTTTCTAAAAGATAATCTGATTACAGCTGCGAAAATTGGCTCTATGTCAGCAGCCTGAATGACACCAAGAAAGCGACTGCTTTCAACGTTGGTGCAAAACTTGCTTTTTTTGGGGGGATCGTTGTATGAAATTCCCTGACTTTTCCCTGAATTTTTTTATCAATATTCGAATTCCCTGACCTTTTCCGGCTTCCCAGGTAGCGTGGCAGCCCCAATGGGTGAACTTGGTCTGCAACAATGTTCACGTAGTGCACAGACATCAGGGATTGTTCTATGAGGATTATGGGTCCTAATGTGCTCCATGAAAATATCGCCCACAGCTTGTCTCCATCCAACTATGGATCCGGGAGCCAGGGTTTCATTTGGAAATTGGCATATTAGCACACGCCCGTCGATCTGATGGACTAGAAAACGTAATTCATTGGACCACGCAACTTTCTTCCATTCTTTTAATGTCCAATTCCGATATGTTTCCTGGCACACTATAGACACAGCGGACGATGACGTGCCATCAGTGAAGGGACATGCTTTGGCCTACGGCTGCATAGGCCCATACGCAGGAATGTACGTTGCACAGTGTGTTGAGAAACAACTGTCTGGGTTGCCACTGCTGTAGCTGGTAGTGATTTCATCTCTTGTATCTCTTCAGTCACGGCGAACAATATGCAGCAATCTCCGCTCTCCTCTGGAATCAATGTGCCATTGACTTGTCGTTTCACCATCCATACACCACTTTCAATATGTGCTCACAAGAACTGCACGTGAACATCCCACTAAATGCGTCATTTCTGATATTGATGTTCCCACTTGCCGAGCCATAACGATTTGACCTTTACTGAAGTCTGATAAATCAGCTGCTTTTCCAATTACATTGCTGACTTTGCAATACATTCTTCAAAGATGGAATTTTCAGGAATTGCAATACATTCTTCAAAGATGGAATTTTCAGGAATATTCACTTGTTTGCTTCCTTATTTAAAAAAAAAAAAAACTGCTTTGCTTTTTCCACTGTTGTAGAAGTAACTGTGAATTTGTTTTAATGCAAAACAATACTGGTTTTATCACTGGGTGGGGGTGGAAGAGAGACAGAGAGAAAGACGTTGGTTGAAGATGTTATAGATGGATGGTTCAATTTTTGAGCAAATTACAATTAATTTATGTGAGAATTTATTAACAAAAACTACAATAATTTTCTTTAATTGTTGTTACACAAAATACCTATAACATATTGATTTAATTTAAGTATTATTTTATGATGCATTTTTTCCTAAGGGTTGGATGGGTTTTGGGGGGAGGGAAACCTTATGAGTTCTGAGGGTTCCATGAATCCACAAAGCTTGATGTCCACTGCTATACGGGATTTAGGTTTGGTAAATATGCAGACTATTCCATATGTTCAGCATCTTCCCTTTCCAGTATCTTAAATGCTTCAAACTGTCTTGTGTTAGCATATGTTAGTATCCACAAACAGAAAACCTCCACCTACTGCACAATGGAAAAAAATGGATATGGCCTAAGAGAATCTAGGTGCAATATTACTGGAATGTAACAGTACCTATGTCAAACATGTATAATAGTATTCTCCATACTACACTTATAATGTCCCCAGCAACCATATATTCTACAACTCCTCGATCATAAGGATTAGTTTTATGAACATTCTATTTCTAAGAACAAGTTCCTCACTCGTTCCGTATAAGCTGGTGTCCAGAATCACTTCAATAGTGAATCAGGATTTATCTGGGAACACTATTCCACAGCACTATTACTGATCCCAATATGTTCATTTCAACAATGTAAACTTCCCCAATGATGCCACGGCTGTTAGTGGAAAGCACATAACAGACTTCCATGCATAAAAGTCAACATGATGCGATAATCATTAAGAAACAATAATAAGATAATCACTAAGAAACAATTCTGGCAGACACACAAGTACCAGTAGCATTACCAAGGTCTACAGCTGCCTCACCAGTATTCCTTTTTGCCACTAGGGATATATATACAGCACAAAGTCCAAGACTCAGACATCCAATATCCAGAACGATCTAAAATCTGGACCTCCAAAGACACCACCACTTTTTTTTTTTTTTTTTTTTTTAAGATTTTTTCTTGGGGGTATGCTTTTACATATGTGCATTTGATTTTTTATCCTGCTCATAATAAAACATGCGGAGAGTCCCGACTCTTAATTTCAGTTCGGCACTAACTAAAATACCTCATTATTGAAGAAATAATCATTTTAGCATAAATTTGTATGACTAATAATTTGATTCCATAGCAGCATATCTGCTTCGCATACTCTCAAACCGAAACATTCTACATAGACACATTGCTGATTTTACAGCAACTAATATTTTATATCCTTGATGCCAACCATTATTTATTGTATTTAGGTTTCATCACCACATGTTTATCAACATGTGACAACTTAAGTGATGACTCATGCAGCGATGCCTAAAAAATTTTTTTATATTAGTAATTGAATAACAAAGAGTATTATCTGATTACAGATTTAAGTTAAATGCACTAAAATGTTGACGAGGAAAAATTTAACAAAAATTTCTTTCCAGATGCTAAAAATAAATTTTGTTAATGAGGCTAAAAGATTACATTTGCTGCTACTTGAATTAGAATAACTGATTTGTTATTCGTATAAAGATAGAACCTGTGCCACAGCTCACATGGCCATACCAGGCAGGAGAATTTAGAGAAGAGGAGTTAAACAGAAGTTTTTCATTTCAATGAGAATGCCCCAATCATCAATCAATTAATGGACAGCGAAATCCGTAGATCCAAAAAATACCACTACTGATAGTGAAGAAAGTGAGAGAAAGGTTATTGAAAAAGAAAAAATTTCGCTTGACAAGTTAGTCGAAATTCTTGACACAGCAATCACAGGACTTGAACAATGGTACTTAGTAACTGAACAAGAAATTACATGTCTATAGAACTAAGATAAAGTATTAGCACAAAAAACATAGCAACTTGCACAACTTACATTGAAAGAAATGTTTAATAAAGTAAATAGATAAATATTAAGCTCTTTTATACTGTAAATTTTGATACCCTTTAGATTATAAATGCTTCATTATTCCTTAAATCCTGATTTCATATTTTTAATTTTATAATTCCTACATGACATCTTAGAAGATTTAAAATAATCTAATATCTGGAAAAATCTCAAATCCAGGATTGCCAAAGTCCCGACGAGTCCGAATCTCGGACTTTATACTATATATCCATCATCCTGGGGTCGTGGTCCTTTTCAGCCACCAGTAGGCTTACACACAGATGTTCCATCCTTTTCTAAACTCACTTTTCAACATGTCTATAGCAGTTGCAATTTGAGTGAAACTTTGCCCAATCTCGAGCCAAACAGCTGCTCATTCCTAGTCAGAAGCATTCAAATGAAGCCTTGTAAACATTCTACAACCAATATTTGCCACAAAAGATGAAAATTTATAGTGCTATCTTCAAAAAGCTACAAAGTAATTTATACCTCCGACTCCATTGCTTCAAATTTAGAATGAATAAGCAGCTTATGTGCATCATCTTTTACACATATAAGAACTCATGCCCTTAAACTAACTCTCCATGCAGGAATTTGAATTATTTAACCTTTACTTTTAACAGAATGCCTGTAGAAAGGGAATTTTATTTAATATGCTACTAAAGAAGTTTCATCCCCCTCCCCATTTTCTTGATAATCCTAAAGTTATTATAATTATTTCATACAGGTCTTTTAAGAATTTCTGACCCTCTCCTGGAATTCTTATTTAAAAAGTATCTTGATTGATAAAAATCAGTTTCAATTTTTTAATTTTTTTTATTTAAATTTCTTTTTCATACAGTTTTTTAGACATTAACTCAAATTTTCACTGAATGCATATAAGTACTGAAATCCCACTGTTAATGATGACAACAAAATAATTTGACTAAAAATACACTTATGTACTATAAATACAAATAATTATCCAATAAAATTTTAAATATATCAAAAAACTTTTTTTTAAATTGCATGCCACATCACAGTATTTACACAAAAGGAAATTCAATAACAGCAAATAAAATTTTTTCAAGCAGTCTACATATTTAAATCTTTATGAACAGAATAAAAACAATTGATTAACAATCCCAAATAATAAAAACATTTCACCATACCCAGAAAACTGTATTGCAATATATTTCACCTAAATCCTACAATACTATATGAAACATAAACATAAAATTTTTAAAAAATCTTTTAAATGCAAATAATTATTACCTTCCCTTGAATGACACATTTCTTGATACTGCTGTCTTAATTTTATTACTAGATGTGCTCGATACTGTTCAACTTCAGGATGAGGTGGTGGTAACAGAGAAGGAGACCGCTCCCAAATAACAACATTTGTTGGAACTTCTAAGTCCCAACAACCACTGAAAGAAATATAATATTCAATATTTTGCAAGCACATGAAAATAAAACTGTTTAATGCTTAAAATATACATTTCAAGGTAAGGATTATGTAAATAAAAACACATGATCAATAATATCATAAATTACTTATAAGAAATGCAACAGATCAGAAATACATGAAATGGAAACAGATACTTACTTTTCCAGCAGAAGACTGAAAACAGCAAATTATATCATATTTATGAATGCTATTTTTCTATTTATGCATAACGAGTTATAAATGCCACAATTTGATAATTCTGTATAGTTAAAAATGTTAGTTGACTATAAAAAAGGGTATTTTTAATTTTACTTAGATATTTATTATTTTCTGAATATTACCATTTTGTTAATTTTAATTTTCCCATTATTGTTTTTTATGCTCTTAATTATACTTACATATTTTAAATATGCATTATATTCATGGTCAACAAAATTAGCACATACCAAGAAATCATGAAAATGACTGTAAAACTATGCTAGGGTTTGCATAGTTTTACAGGTTACAGGTTTTACAGTTTTACGCATTGGTACACAAATGATCTAAATATGGTGCAATCATGCATGGTCATGCACTTTGCAGCATACTGAAATTGCAAACGGGTACCTTAAAATAGCAGCATCTCATCAGCTTCATAAAAGTACAAAAACCATCAGCTGATGTAATTACCCAAACAGATGAAGAAAGAAGCCATTTAAATGCCAAAGAAAATGATTTGTACACTTTAAAGACTTACAGGAAGACCTTGTCATTGGAAGAGAATAACAGGGTGGTTGGCATACTGCATAGCCTGCCACACAGATTATTTAGACAATACCATTCAACAATGTTGATAACAGTAGACATGTAGAAATGAACTGGCAAAGAAAGGAACAAGCAAACCACAAGATAAAGAAGACTGAAGACAGGCACATACAAATCCAATGGCAACTTGATCCACTATAAAGACAATTGGAGTTCCTCAACTGGGTAAGTAAACCACTGCAATATGCCTCCAAGAATCAAATCTGCAATCCCAGTACCTTTTAAATGCTGCTTTTAACAGTATGTTGGTGGCTCTATTTCCAATTATGTCAAACCACAGCAATGTGGAGCAAAATGGAATGGTGATCCAGGATGTTCAACAATGAATCATGCTTTGCTTTGGGACTGGATGGATATCATGCCTCGATTTGCAAGTCGTCAGGCCAGCAGTACAATCTCAATCTCTTCTGTTAAACAGCACAGGTCCCCAACTGACTTTTGACCTCAGAAGATGGGTAAATTAATGGTATATTGACAGCCCAGAGGTATAAAGATTAAATTGCATTTCCATTCCCTGCAGGGAATTATGAAGTATTATTCCAGCAGGATAATGCCCAGTCACATCTGGCTATCTAGATACTATCATGTCATCTAGATACTATCATGCCCCACACCTGTGTCATCAATCAAACACATCTGGGAACGGATAAAATAAAATCTGCCATTATATTTCAATATCCTAGATTTAAAATGTGCTGTATAATAGGAATGACTCTGTTCAACAAGGCTGCTGAGCTCCACACTGAACTCTGTTGCAGCCAATATTGCAGTGTATGTTGCTATATTGGCTGCAACAGACTTCTAACTGAAGAGGACTACACTTAGAGACCACAAGTTCTTACTAACATACAAAATGTTTAAACAAATACAAGAAACAGTACTTAGAAAAGACGATGGATCTTATAGGTCTGCACAACTGCTGGAGATTCCAGCATTGCAGTAAAAGCAATATGATTAGTAGACTGAAAATAGGTTCAGTTCAAAATGTTCTTTCAAACTTTGAGGAATTTAGAACAATTAATTAGAGACCATCAATAAATTTTCTTTCTTTAGCTTACTTTCATAATAACCATAAACAGTTGTCGGGACCTTCTGATACTGCCGAATGATACAATTCAATACCCTCAGAGCATACACTTATTAGGCATACATGCACCAAATTATCTGTTTACTGAATTTTCAAAGTTTGCGAGTACAGATTAGTACAAGTGGAAAGTATATAAATAACAGACACTCTGCACTAGCAGATGACAAATTCATACAAAAAAGTTTTCTTCAAAAAATAATACAGCGCATTAAATAAAGTCAATGTTAACATATCTATGCTTTACCTAAGAGTACATTATCTAAAATGCACATGAATGTAAACAGTCAAAAAGCCATCTTCCTCAATAAGGTAAAATCATCAAATGTTAGCTTTTTACGTTCTGCAAACCAAAATTCTCAAAATTAAATACAGTCAATTCCTGAGTAACCAGGATAATACAGGGATGACATCCACAGTTTAAAATCATGGTTAATCAGACGGCAGTAAGAAAAAAAAATCACTTATATCATAATTAATAGAAAGATACTATTAATAATTTAACTGTATTTTTAAGTAATTTAATCTGAAAACTCTGTTTATTCAGTTACATAAGTCAGTATTCAAAACAAAGAGAACGTTGTAAGTAACAGAAGAATAAACATCACTGGAAATGAATAAATTATAAATGGTACTAAAGAATGCATTCATATGAGAACTTGAATGTCCTCGAGTTAAAAAATATCAATGAGTGATTTATGTTAGTAATTTTGTTAATAATTCACAATTAACATTTTTTTAATGTGGCTTAAATAATTAAGCTGGAGTAGAATGTAATAAACAATAATGATCAGATTTATCTTCATCGTTAAGCTAACCAAATATTTAAATCACTTTAAGGTAACTATTTATGCTTAAATTAACTTTTATGACGCTATAAAATATTTTCCACCCCTTTCCATAATATTTTTCTGTTAACAGCAAGTATTAAAGATGATTCATCTATATGAAGAAAGAAAATCTTCTAATTATATTTTATGAATATATATAAAATTTTTGTTTAACCTCATATTAATTTTTAATATGAAGAAAGAAAATCTTTTTAATCAGATGCGTACTAGGAAATAAAATATTTATTCTAGTTAGTAAATTTTCCAACATACAGACGTCAGAATAAAGCTATGGTTCAATAACTTTATATGCTCAGTCATTCAGCTGAACAGTTGGATGATATCCTTGAAGAAATGTGGATGAAATATTAATATCATAAATTCAGCTTCTATATGTCAGCAAGTTCTGATATTAATTCACTGTTAATGATGTTAATTTAACATTCCTAAAAAAAACTTCTACTTACCTTAAAAAGAACTTCTTTGTACTTGGTAAAATGCCATCATCAGACGCTCGTCTTTTTTCACCGACACGAACAAATGGAGGAGGATGCATGACTGGTGTTACAGGTGTGTGAGGTTCCCCAGCAGGAGGAGACATTTGTATGCCCAGAGGATCAGTAGAAGGATCATACTGAGAAATTTAAAATAAATTTGCACAAAATGACATTTGTTACATTATTATGTATTTAATTACTATTCAGAATAGGCAGTTTTTCAATTAATAAGAACTATGAAAAACAATCAGCACTAATCTTAAAAGTTATGAAAAATACTACAATAACAATAATGCATTATATTACAATTTTCATTTGCATAGCTTAAACAGCATATACATGTTGTCTCAATGGTGAAAATATTAATGCCGTCAACAGGTAATTTTGAACTAATATTTCGTAAAATTATTTGCCACAAACTTTTATGTTTAAATTTGTTCCAAAAATATCACTGAGATATGTTTACAAATGTTAACTTGAAAACTGCACTTGCGTGTAAACTTCTGAAATTAGCTAATATGCATGCAACTCATAATTAATAACTGTGACAGAAATAGAGACACATTCAGAAAAGAAGAAGGAAAATTAAAAGAATTTGAAATTTATCAGTCTTAATAGTGAGGAGATAAGCTCTCCAGTTTCAAAGTCAAATGCTGCCAATTACACGAATAGCCATATTAAACATAAATATTTACAGTCAAATCCGTTTAATTGGACCACCGGATAATTGAATCAGCTGCTATTCCGGACCGAATCCTAAAGCACTGAAACAAATCCTACGTACATAAGCCTAATATTAATCACTTATTTGGACCAAAATTCCGTTTAATCAGACCAAAAAATGTGAGAGCAAATAAGAAACAGAAGCCACAAGTCGGTCGCATACAGCAGATATACAGGTGGTCTGCAACATAGGGGAGGATCTGCAGCTGCGCTCCCCAGGAGAACGCTTTATCAAAGCTCAGGAATTCCTTAAAGTGCATGACAACAGCATAACTAGTGGTAGGTGAACATCATTTGCTTTGACCTTTCTTAAAACAGAGCCACCAGTAGGTGCCAGCGAGATTATTGGTCCCACTGCGTCTCCGATTTTTGAGGAAATGAACAATATAGTGTCCGGCTCCAACTGAAAGGAATTCCCGCCTGTCAATCATGATACATGAGTTTACATGAGAAAGCTATCACTTCACCACCTTTTTGAAATGATTTTAGTGCAAAGCTTTGAATAGCGAGCATTTTAACTCCCTTGACCTCAACATCTTGACCCCAAAACACCAAAGTTTCTTCAGACAACTTTAGTCAGTGAACTGTGCACGTGTCTTGTCTCTCCTGCCAAAATGCCATGACGGGACTTCCCGTAAGCTGAAAAAATTGGTTTACTGGATAAGATCAAGCAACAACCATGAAACACTAGTCAGCATCGGTTGGTGGAAATTACCGAATTGGGAAAGACTACAATTTCGTGCTTGATAAAACAAGAGAATGAGTTGCTGGGCTGTATTATCATGCTACACCGGACAGCTCGTAAGCTACAAACATGTTGCACTCTCTGCCTCCAAATATGCACTGGATTGCATAACTGTCTTGTGCTTCTCTAACATGTCAGGAATGGACAAGAGGAAGCTGTTGGTTATAGGAAAAAGAACTAAGCCTCACTGCTTTAAAGGACTTAGAATGGACAGTTTACCAGTTGTGTATTGTGCGAACAGAAATTCGTGGATGACCTTTGAACATATTAAAAAATGGCTGAAGGATTGGAACAGAGAGCTACAACACCTGTCCAGAAAAATGCTGCTTCTTCTTGACAATTGTGCAGCACATCCTCATATAGATTGCTTGAAGAACATCCAATTGGAATTTCTACCTCCCATGATCACAGCTTTGGTCCAGCCAATGGACATCATCAAAAATTTGAAGACCCTTTGTCATGCAAAGTTGGTTAATTACATCCTTGAAACAATTGAAGAAAGTTTGCTAACCTCATCATCAACAGCAAAGTCAGTGCAAAGCTCAACATCTTACAAGCTGTCACATTTGTGGTCAACAGCTGGTGAAAAGTGAGTAGTGAGACAATTCAGAACTGTTTTTCTCACTGTCACTTTAAGCACTTGGTTTTGGAGATGGATGTGGACATGCTCATTGAAAGTGAAAATGACGACGGACACGTGGAATTTCAACAGGTACAAAATTGCGAAGAATTTTTATCCATCGACAATGAGCTTCAATGCTATGATGAAAATGAAGATCACAATGCTGCAATTGCTGCTTGAGTTGCAGCAAAACACATGACAGCCAACAGCATTGGAAGACCAAGAAAATGATGATGATGATGATGATGATGATGCCGCCGCTAATAAATTGGTGCAAGTGCCAACACAGGATGTGAGGAAATGCATTGAAACTTTGCATCAGTGTTTCACGCAGGAGGGAAATGAATGCAGTCCCATTGCTGCGTTACATGTTTGTGGCAATTTTGTTCACATCCAATCCATCAAGAGAACATGTCAGATCATATTGGATAAGTTCTTTAAATGTTGACTGGAACTTGGTAAGAACTTGTTTTTATTGTGCTTCGCATGCTGAGTATTGTGGAGATCGTTTCTTAGAATTTGTTTCTAAATTAATTTTTTCAATGAAAAAAATTCGACTGTAGTTCTTGTTTGTACATGTATGTTTGCCATATGTGTGTACTGCACAATAAAGATCATAATTACATTTTAGTACATGACTTACATGTACATTTACTGTTTGCTACATATAGCACGTCCCGTCTTACAACATAGGACATGTTCATGTAATCGGACCAGCCACTTATTAAAACTAAAACGATCACTTACCGATGTGGTTCGATTAACCGGAATCAACTGTATTTAAAACTTTTAAAAATATTTTATACCCATACCGCTAGTGCAATTTATTGATGATACTCAATTTTTAAAAATTCTGTGTCAGGTACATTGTCACCTTGAATCATTTGTAAATGCATCCTGTTTTCCCATAGTTTTCTATTGTATTACAAATTAACTACTGTATCTATTTCATCTAGCTTGCGTATTTCTTGATGATATACTGGTGCTAAAATCTGACTGAAAATGTTTTAATCTACATTCCCACTAATAAGGTAATATATAACTGCCTCTAAAACATTCATATAAATATATATATTTGCTTATATAAAAGGGCATACATACAATGTTTGTATAAAAAGTTATATATTTCATGTATATATTAAATACTGCAAAACATGAGCATAGAAACCTGATTTTCAAATATCAGATATTTATATACTCCATTTCTGAAATCAATTGATCCATATTATAAAAACTGATATAAAAGTTTTACAGAAATATTTCAAGATATTATATTTTTCAAAAATAATTTTAAATAAGTAATTTTTATGTACAAATACAAATTTTTTAAGCATTCACATATATTTCATGTAGATCATATATAATTCATGTATATTCATATATAATTCATGTAGATCATATATAATTCATGTATATTCATATATAATTCATGTAGATCATATACTTTTTATAAATAAATTGAAAAACATGTTAAGAAAATATGCTTAAGGATAACTGCCCTTCCCCCTGAGAGTTCATTTATTTAAAAAAAAATAATAAAATAAAGTTTAAAAAAAATCAAATATTAAATGACAGTTTGAAATAATAATATTTCTGTCTTTAATGGTCATTTACAATCTCTTCTTTTAAAAAAAATCAAATAATAAATAACAGATTAAAATATTAATATTCCTGCCTTTAATGTTTATATACAGTCTCTTTTCTAAAAGCTATGAATGTGGGAAAAGAGAACGAATAGGCTAAAAAACAAAGCAGGTTTAATATGGCTTTGGCAATAACAAGGAATAGTTAATTTCTATCGCCTAACCCACTTTTGCAAATTTTATCCGCTCAAAAAATTTCAAATACCAGTTTAATCAAATTCCCTTCCTTTCCATCACACATACTTCACAAGCAAAGGCAATTTTAAGAAACTTAATGTAATATATATTTATTAGGAATCAATTTAAATATTATCTGCCTAAATGCTAGTGAATGGTAAGCAGTTTTGTTCAGTCATTATGTTTGTTGAAGCAGGAAACATGAAAAATGCCTTGTTGGGATTCAAGCTTCCAATCTTCTGATGCTAGCCAGATGCATTAAACATGAAATTATGCGGTAGGAGGAAAAAAAATAACCTCACAATTTTAACCTGACAATAGCAAATCAGGATTAGACAAAACAGCACCATACTCAAAAAACTTAATACATATAATGCTACACCTCAGGGAAAAGATAACTTCTATTGTCTATTCTTAGATTACAGAAAACAAACTGCCATGAAAATTTCATATGAAAGCATCATACATTTTTCTTCTGATCTCATTAAACCTAAAAAATCAACATGCATACTTTTAATTCAAGAGTCACCAGTTCTTATTAATAATACTGCAATGAAAATTCCTTCAAAAGCTGATAAAACATAATTACTTCTAATTTAGTCAATGTTTAAAAATTATTAATCAGAAGCTTCTAATTTAGACAATTTTTAAAAATTATTAATTAGACTTTTCCCCTTTTTCAGGTGTAATTTCAGGCATTCACCACTATTTCTCATTTAATTTGCACACAAAGTTAAAATGCTTCTTCTAAACTTTAATCACAGTTCTTTCAATATGAAATATCCTTTAAACATTAAAACAGCTAGAAAGACATCATTAATTTATTTTAAAACAACACATCATTAATTTATTTTACAACACATCATTAATTTATTTTAAAAACTTTGTTACTCCAGAGAGAAACCAGACATTTTTAAGCCTGACATTTAAACAGGAATATTAAAAATCCTCTATGCATGATCACAAATCAACTAATCAGCAATGAAAGCAAATGAATTTTCAACCCACAAATGCATTTGAAATTTAAAGTGAAAATTATTGTAAAAACCATGAAATATTTCAAAATGAACATTTTAATAACAAAGCACATACATTAACATTCCAGGAATCAGATGTAAATTGCTAATGTATGTCTACAACTTTAAGTATTTGTATACAGCAGAAAATAACCATAAATTTTAAAAAATAGCAATTAAAAAAATATGCACAATTGAGGGTTTTTTTGGACATGCAATATTTTGCCATTCTCATAAAAACAAGAAATACCACAGGAACACGTGTCTTTGATATTAAAGCATTTTAATTTGGAATATCTCACTAGGTATTGTCTAAGTACAAAACCACTTTTGTAATGTATGCATGCTGCAGAAATCATCAATTCTATTTTATTCAGATGTTGTTGAAGATAATCATAACCCATTATGAGGCAGAAGTAATGCACAACAACCTTTCCAGATAAATCAAGTAGAAGTCTATCCTTTGCTCTCATAAGACATTCCCAACTATTTCCATCAGCAATATTTTGATAATAAAAGTGTAATAGAAGTGTTACTACTCTGAATTTAAAGCTGCTAGACTATTCACAATTTAGCAGAGAAAAGGAGGATTTGATTGAGGTAATAATAAGGCTGAGAAGTTTATCTTCAGCATCACTGACCTGGAATCCTGCAGTGATTTGAGATTCACATAATAACATTTTTTACTATCAATCTGTTAACTTAAAATGGGATATCATAAAATGTTATGCAGGATTTTCCATCTCCTGCATAACAGATTTCAACACAAGATTTCTTAAAATTATCAAAAAGTATTAATATCTGTAAACTGTATTTAGTTTAAATTGATTGCCTTCTCTCAAAAATGCATAATGCTGCTATTTAAAATGGCCACAATCTTAAAAGTGATGCAAAAGATATTTGGTAAGCAAACGTTATCTGACATACCTGGATGCCAAATATTTGACAACAGCTGGATACTTTAATTATTTGAATGAATATTTTTCTTGTTAAATATATATAAAAAAATTTCTAACTTCCTTTTAAATTTTAAAGAGGACTGATCAATTTGATGACTGAATTTCAAGATTGATTTAATGCTACTATCACTGGATTTACTTTGATAGTCTTATTTCTTTAGATAATTCATTGAAAGGGCCAAGTAAACAATTTTCAACTATTTCAGACAATCACTAAATTCAATAACATATGAAGATATAGATCATGTTTTGCTAAAATGTTATTACTTAATACTATTTTGCATAGAATTTGATTAAAATAAACTCCATAACTTGCAGCTGGATAACTGAATACCTGACTTAAATGAAATTTGATATTCAATATCTGGCTGATTTGATACTAGCTGCATCTGTAAATCTCAAAAATCAAATTCCAATTTTGTTTATAATTATTTCCATGCATTTAAAGCAAACTAATATTGTAGTATTTGCATCATTACAAAATATGTTAAACTGGTTACTTTTTCTTATACAGTACATTTCATAATAAATAAATTTCAAGTAAAACATTTTCTTTTTTCCTTATATTAATTAAATGCTGTTCAACTCTACAATTTTAGATGCGCTGAAAATTAAACATTCCAGGCTTTCAATGCAATATTTTCCATAAGAATTTATCTTTAAATAATGACTTAAACATGATGGCAATGCTCACATGTCCAAGTCTGGGCATTTCCCACAGAGATTCATTTGTCACTTTGTTGAAAAAATATGGCCTGTTTTCTCGTCGACTCCAGAACTTCCGCCAACCAGCCTGTAGTAATTCTGGAGGAAGATCATGCACAGGATCATTTGACCCATACTGATTCGGTGACATGAGGGGCCCTTGAATACTCTGGGGTGAAGGCACAGAGTTCACATGAGAAGCACTAGGCATTTCTGCTGGAACAGAATTGTGCCGACGAAGTACAGGTGATGATATAACTGAAACTGAAATCAAATATTCACTTTCTAGAAAAACATACAATGTTTATACCAGAACTTTTTCATGAACACTTCATATAATATTTAAAATGTAATATCATATATAGAAGTCTCCCTTCCTACAAGTCAATAAATGAATAAATTTGACTATTTATGTATTAAAAACATACTTCCAAATCATACATGAAAAAAATCTTGAATTTCACTAAGAAAGTTTAAATTTTCCAAAACTGCCATGATAAAAGATTCTAGGCCACATGTATACAGACTTGCTGGTCAAAGGGTTAATAATAATAATTACCATTTTAAATGATTTCAAAGAGAATATTTATCATTTTGGTTCATCCTAAACATAAACAGCTGGTTTTTAAGTACTCAAAGAAGAATAACAAAAAGGGAAAAAACTGTTTATTCCTTTTTCAATAAATTTACTTATTTTTTTATCTCAGGTATTTTCAAAAAACAAAAAACTGATGACATTGAGACAAGCTTTTAAATTCATATTTCTCAAACACAACATTTTACAAAAATGTCCAGTTTTTCATAAATATTAAACACTATGTTTTTTATTCTTTGCAAGTATTAGAATATACTTCAAGTGACATAATTCAATTATACTTTTCAGTCAAATATTTTTAAACTCTTAATTTTTTAAAAAATCTATTCAGAATAAATGCGACCTATGCAATTCTGGTAATAACAACACTAAGCACACTCAAGCAAAATTCATTTTTATTGTATAACAAAAAAATCATCATTAATGACATTCTTAAGCATATGTGCAACTAGCAGCTGTGCTAAAAAATTTTACTCAAAAAATAAATAAATACATAAAATAAAAAATAATTTCCAACTGCGAAAGCATGACTGTAATTCATGAAAAAAAAAAATCCTATCAAATGAGCTTTTTATCAAAATATTTTAAATCTATTAATATTCAAATTTTCCTTATTTGGTAATTACATATTAGTAAAACCACCTTGGCACTATTCTGTGATTACTACAGAAGAAAAAAAGAAAGATGACTTATAATTACAAAAACTATTTAATATATACATACATATATATTTGACATTTAAATTTTGTATTTATCTCCCAAATCAATCAATAATCTTAAAAGTAGAGTCGGGATAAGGATGAAACAGAGCCTCAGGCAGATGGCTAGGAAAAATGAAAATCAATTGTGAAATTTTTTAAATATGTTTAAAAAGTAAATTATCACAATTAGCTTTGAATTTTGAAATGCATCGAGAAGTCCCACTTAAAAATAGCAACTTTAAATCAATAAAAAGAGCACTACACTTTTGAGCATATGCACAACTTACATGCTTTTCTTTAATCAATTAAACAAATCACATCAAAAACTTAATAAATTATTAACAATTCAATATTTGAAATGGAGCACAAAAATCATGGTGACATATTCCCAGCAGGCCCACCAGCAGCCAAGCGGTAAAGTTGCTGAATACTGGTAGTTCAGGTCGGGATTCGTATCCCAGTGGATGAGCTCTTAGGCAGAAGTTCAAATTTATCTAAGGCTCTGAATGAGAAATCACTGCAACTGTTTGAAGCTGCAGTTTGAGTCACTAAGCAAATCAGCTTTAAATTTTATATGTCTTCATTGATTTAATACCGCAAGAAAAAGTAAACAAAGCCTTGCAATCAGAAATTTTAAATATACACAAAAGTTGCACGCTTAACAGAGGGATTAACCTGATAACAAATGCCGGTGAATCAATTGTCTGCATGGTGTTTTTGTTGATTTTCCCACATAAAACATAAATACAAGCCTGCATACCCTAAAAAATCATCTTGGAAGGCATCCTTCTCCTTAAGTAAAAAGGCCTCTTACATTTGTTATGTTGAATTAAATAAACACACATAACAGAAGTATTATAGCTTTTTTTACAGAAAATGAGAGAAATTTTTCTCGAGAAATGTGAAAATTTACACATCAATGTAATCAACAGATTATGAAGAGAAGTTAAAATGAAAGGTTAACCAATCAGACTGTCAAAAATCGATTGATAAAAGAATTAATTTTTCAGAAAAATATATTTTCACAGTAGAAATGAAAGCCCTTTTAACTTAACAGCTGAAACAAAGATATCAAAAATCATACAAGATAGCTTCTGACTTCCTCTTTCAAACTGATGAAAAATTAACATCATTGGATTTAGGTATTTTAAAGATTAGTTGAGTCTGGCAAAGCATACAAGGGCTGCTTGCCTAAGGGGAGGAAAAAAGCTTAGGACCCAATTTCATAAAAAGGCCCAGCTTCTTAGCTAACATATAAGTATCTAAATGATATAAATGCTTCAGAGCCACTCAGATGGGAAAGCGACTATGACCATCATACCGAAGAGCCCTCGTTCAAATCCCGGAGAACGTATGGATGTAAATTGTCTGTCCCTTAAAAGAAAGCAATGATGGCCCACCTATAGGTGTCTCCATAATAAAGTGACCACCCCTTCTGGCCTTAGTAGTGGCCAGCAGGCATACTGGTTAGTGCTTATCATTGGAAATAAGTGCTCCAGATATTTCATCAGAAGTATCTAGTTTTAAAAATCAAGCTATTCCAATTATTCCTGTCACTAAAGCAAAATCAGATCTCTTAAATATAATTTAGGTATGAAGTTTGGTTCAATCATATGGGAGTTTGGAAATTATGTTCAAAATACTTTCAACATTACTAATTACTCCTGTTAGGATGAAAGAAGCTTCAGAAAACTTAAATAACAATAATAATATGAAAAATTCTTCTTCTGGCCACTAAAAAAACTTTCAAATGTCACTATTTTCTCTATAGAATATTAAGTGATCAAATAGATTCTGAAAACTGTGTTAATTGTATTTCCTTAAAAGCAATAAAAAGTTAAATTACCAATTATAATAATAATAATAAGCTTGACTATTAATGCAGTGCTTCCTAAGTACTGTTTTTATTTTATTAAGAATTAAAAATTATTACATGTAGTAATTATCTAAACACATAAATTTATTTAGTATGAACTTTGTTGAACACAAAAGTGTAGAGATACAGTTAATTTGACTGTACATAGGGCACATATTTACCTCTTTACCTCAGGTGAAAAATTACTTAGACACAGCTCAGCTTACAAGTGAGTTTTTGTTTCTTTTGTCTGGTAAAATTTCATGGCAATAGCTTTAAGAATGTATTCAAAGCAACTGTTACTTTTACACAATTCAATGGCAAAATATTTTTATTCCTGAATAAATTCTACAGCAGTTCCTTCCACTGCAGGCAAATCTCCACAAGTGCATATCTCAAAACTGAATTTAAGACAAAAATATTGATTTTTCTACAAATGCCATTCAAATACCATGTAGAAACATTAGCAATTTTTCATGCTGAAGACGTGAAAAATGAGCAATGCCTTCATTGGATCTCAGAACTGGACCTCTTGAATGTGCACTGAGTGTGTTATTATTACACCAAGAAGGCATGCTTAAAGAATGAAGAAAATATCTTACATACTCCCCCCTTTTAAAGGGTGACTGGTGATTAGGGGACCCAATCACCAAATCAGAGCCAGAACCATCCTTCACATTAAATTATCCTGGAAGCCATTAGGCTAAACTTACTACATTTAAATTAGTCGTTACTCTTTTGAGTTACGCCACAAGTGTTAGCTTCTGTAAGCATGAATTGGTATTTTTTTAACAAATTTTTTGAAAATTATCAATACACTACATATTATCTACATGTATGTTATTTTACATGAATGTACATAACCTGCAATTATTATGGAAACTTTTATTTACAAACAGGGAAATGATTTTTAAATTATCACAAAAAATTGGTGAATTTATCACACAGCAGTGTCTTTTTTTGGGAGAGGGGAGAGATAAGCTTATGTCTACAACAGTCATTCTAAACCATTTCTGTCCCATGCACCCCTTCCGCCATTGCTATAATTCGAACAGTCAAATGCAATTTTGGCTGCCTTTCTGCCAAAACACTTAAGATCATCTAGAAGAAGTGTTCATTACATGCCGTAGGGTGAGGAAGTCACATGAGAGTTCGCACATCTTTGAAAAGAGGGAATTTACTACTGAAGGGGAGAAAGTTCCCATATCATGGAATGATCCTGTCATCGGTTGTCTTTCATGCCTTTATTTCACATTTGCAGAAATAAATGCAAAGATGTGCAACAACAGAAACGAAAAATGTTGAAATTGTTTTCCATAATATGTGAATTTTAAAAGAACAGTGCATATTTCATTTTTTGTTTTTAAAAATAATGGAACTATATTTTTAAGCAGAAATATTCTTTCTGTACTTTTTTTCAATATTAAAAAAATGATCAACAGGTATCTATCAACTCTATTTCGCTAGGTTTCCCTGATTGTAGATGACTTAACATTTGCCAACATTGTATTCTTTCATGTAAGAATTATTTTCATTCTTTTCTTCTAAAATAAATTTTGTTTCCCTCCCCCCTACTTCAATTATAATGCATATAGATTTTAGTCCAAAAAAATCAAAATGAAATATAATTATTTATTACAATATAGTTATTATACTTTATTAAATAACTATAATAATCATTTATTATAATTATTATAACTAATTAAGAAATTTCTTTTTATTTTCAGTATATATTAATGTGCATATATTTTAATTCAAAGATACATATATATGTAAAATATAAAAAAATACCATGACTTTGCTCTACGCGAACAAGCAACCTCTATTTAACTTTCCGCAATTTCAGGATCTTCCCCCTAGACCAGTACTTTCGAGAACACTCCCCAACCCATTATGTAACCACTATTATAAATAGCTCTACATGCCATTTTTGGAGTTTTTAAAATGAAATTCTTCTGTGTCATCCATTTGGCTGCCTTCCACTTCACCAACGACAAAACAATTAACAACATGTGTTGGGCTTCTGGAAGACCCTGGTTGAGGGCTTCAACTATGATGGAATCACTTAATTTCAAACTGGATCCATATCGTAATTTGCTTCAATAATCAAGATCAATGTCATTAAATTTTTCTTATTTGACAGATACAAAGTCATTAAATGTCACTGCTCTGCTGTGAAAAAGTGTATACTTAATTTTTCTTTTACTGTTTTCTAATCTTGTCTAAACATTTGCAAAAGAAGTATGGAAGTGCCTTGCGATGCAGACACTCGGAGAATATTAACAGTTTCTCCTTACCTCCAATACTTTTAGTATCACATTGTCTTTTGAATAGTAAAATATAATTATCCACAGGTATATCACTCTTGGAGCTATCAAAAATGGTAAACTGGAACTTTGTGATATCAATAATAATTGCTTCTTCCGTTATTTGCTGACATGGCTTTTGATCGTGTAAGCATAATCCACACCAAAGTTTTTGAAGCATCAGAATTTAAAAAGCACATAGCACAGCAATAAAAAAGCAAATCTAGTTGCAGATGACTGACACACTATTTAAAAACTTAACCCTGACCTAATTTCAATTGCGACAGAGGAAGATGTCAAAAGCCAGAGGAATTTTTTCCCATGCAGAAAAATATCCTGTTGACTTAATTATCTGTGATATTTGCAGTAAATGGGCATTGGAAATGATGAAACTTAGCAATCAGAGCCCAGATGTTGTCGTTGGGGTTACAGCCGAAAACATCGCGGACAAAAACGTTGCAGAGAAAACAACGCAAAGCGAAAACATTGTGATACAAAACATCGTGGGAGAAAATAAACCAAAGAGAAAATATCACAGTTCTAAAACATCGTGGTACAAAATATCGTCGTCAAAAATAAAGTGGTTAAAAAACTTTAAGTTAAGTAACTTAAGTTAACTAGTTTAAAAACATCGTCGTTGAAAATAACTTGGTAAAAAATAAAATACCTCCAAATCATTGCATGATGATAACATCGCAGACATGCGTTTTTCAGGCTTTAATAATTGTAAATGGATATTCGCATGATTTGTGAGCAAAAGATGGAAAGAAGGATAATTTTCACTTTCATATTTTTTATTAACTAATAAATTTTTAAAAAAAGAACAAGAAATTTAAACAAAACAAGAAATAATTTTCACGATAAGAGCATCAGATTAACAAAAGAGAAGAAAATAATCTCATAATTAGCAATATTCTTACAGATAAGGTCTTGCAGTTACTTATCTTTCTTTTTCTATTCTTTTTTAAATTACACTTTTCATGAAAAATTACCAGTAAAACTTTATAAAAAAATCATTTATTAATGGCCTTTGTTAGTTAACTATGTTAGTTTAAAATTCTATTAAGTGCTATAAGGTACATTAATTTTCTGTGCATAAGTTTCCATTTTACATTTTCAGCAAATGTTTATTAGTTACTAAAAATTATCCTTCTTTCCATCTTGTGCTCACAAATGATTATGCGAGTATCTTTTTACAATTATTAAAGCATGAAAAATGCATGTCTACATTGTTATCATCATGTGGTGATTCGTAGGTACTTTATTTTTTACCCCGATATTCTCGATGTTTTTAAACTGCAAAATTTTTTAACCGCTTTATTTTCGATGATGATACTCTGTACCACAATGTTTTCTCTTAGCTTTATTTTCTCCACAACGTTTTCTTCTGCGATGTTTTCGGTGGACACCATCGTTGGCAAAGTGGAAGGCAGCCAAATGGATGACACAGAAGAATTTCACTTTAAAAACTCCACATCTTTATTCAATTAAAATGGCAGCCCATTTTCTTTAGGCAAAGACCTCCAGATCACATATCCAATAATTAATATATATCATAAATATTTTTAACAAAGGGAAGATGAAGAGACACAGCTAAGCACTCGTATAGCAGGCAATGGCAGAGCAAAGCCATCGTTTATATTTTATATATATATATATAATTATTAAATATAATGTTATAATAATTATTTATTATCATATTATTATAATTATTATATTGTAATTAATTGTAATAAAAATCACATAAAATATAATAAATAATTATAACAACAGTTATTATATAATAATATTTATTTATTATACTTTATCATAAAATTATGCATATATAGCAAAAAAAAAAGCTTCAAATATACTCATATTTTTAATAATACATAAATAAATATCCGGTTGTAATGAAAGTTTACTACTAAAAAACGTTCTTAATAAAGTTACAAAAAGAACATGAAAGCAGTACCTATAGTGTGAGTAGTAATCACCACCCAAATCTATTTTCTGCCAATATTTTGGCAGTTTTTCAATGCCTTCAGCCTAGCAACTTGGTGGGCGCAAGTCCAAAAACAGAACAACCTCATTTAGAACGTCCTGTGCAGAATCAAAGATAGCACCAGCAAGATGTAACTTCTGAAAAAAGATAGAAATCTGAAGGAACAATGTAGAGGCTATATGGTGAGTGCGGCAAAAGATCCCATTTGACTCCGTACAGAGTCCAGCCAGTAAATGCAGACACATGTGGTCTTGCATTATCTTGATGAACATTACCTTTTTTGAGCCAGAAATCAGTCTGACATTATTTCTTGATAGCAACATCAACATGGACTAGCATCTTGCTGTACACCTTACTGTCGAGAGTTTTAACATGCTCTTTGTGGGTAATGCAATCCCACCAGATACAAAGCATGATAATTTTGTTAGTCAAATTGCGCTTTGTGATGCTGCTGGCAGCCTCACCAAGTGTAGATCAACCCTCTTTTTGGCCTGTGTTCTTGAAGTAAATCCACTTTTCATCATAAGTGACGATCCGGTCCAGAATTTTGTCCTTGTGTTGATATTCAAGATAATTAGAGCAGGCCCGAACACATCTGTCCTTATCTTGGGTTAGCTCATGTGATGCATAGCACTACTAACTTCTAACTCCTTAGCTCTCGAGCTCCCTTTGCCACTAATTTCTAACTCCTTAGCTCTCGAGTGGTTGCATATTGATGTTCTTTCACAAGTTCTCGGAAGTGGGCCTCATCAACTTCAATAGGCCGACCAGAGCTTTCTGCTTCTTGAATATCATAGTCCTTGTTTTTTAACTTTCGGTACCAAACCTTCACTGTGTCATATGATACAATATTAGTACCTAAAGCTGTATACATGATTTGGTTACATTCTGTAAGTATTCTAATCCAAGTCTCTTTCTTTCAAATGCTAAAAAATCGTTTGAAAAATATGATTAACTACGCAAATGTGAACTGTTTGCGCAGATAATACTTGCGACGGCGGGAAACTTTTGTTAAAACCTGATATATAAACACACGGTAATCAAACAGTTAATTGCAAATGATGATCAGCATACTGCTTCAGATTACTTAGTAATTTTCTGCCTCCTTAAATCTGTGCTCTTTGAATGCAGAGAAAATAAATAAGCAAAACAGAAGAATGGAAAAAATCCCTAACACATGACATGACTCATGTTGAATCCACCCTATTTCTTCAACAAACTGGTGTTAATGCAACTTCCATATTTGCACTCATGGTCATAGCTGGTGCCATTAAACTATACATGATCATCCCCCTCTTCCTTTCCAAAACTTAAAAAATACATATATATTTATTTAGATTACTTTAATGTGTTTTATGAATTAAATAAGAAAAAATATAGAAAATGATGATAAATACCAAAACTATAACAAAAGTAGCATTTTATATTCATAAAATAAAACTAAATACTATTTAACAAGTAAATTAAAGGCTGACCACATTCTTCCCCTGAAGCTATGAAATTTTCCATATGTGTCAATTCCTCCCTGGTTGAGAATACTAAAAGGTTGAACACATTCTTCCCCTGAAACTATGAAATTCTCCCCATGTGAAAATTCCTCCCTGGTTGAGAATCCCTGGTCTGTAATTTTTCTACCAGAAGGGATTACGATTTAAAACTATGCACTATGCATAAAATATAATTTCACCTAATGCACATTAAAATATAAAAAAATCCAGCTGTGTTTTTTAAAAATTGATATTAAAATTGTTATAGTCTCCCTTTTATAACAAGATTAAAGTTATATTTTTTAATACAGTTTTGCATGTCAGTAAACTTCAATATGTGGAAAACTCCCAATAAATTTTATGCAACAACTGAATCTTTTATACATTAGAAGCATAATTTAATTTAAATCATGCATTAATTACCAATACCTAAAGCTACTAAAAATGCAATGATGATTTTTTAAATTATTTTGATATAAATAAGCTTACAATCTTTTGTAGAGTTTCATAATATACTTTTTATAAAGTTAAAAATTTAAAATTTACTAACGTTTTTCTCCCATTACTTTTGCAATTCATAAACAGGTAAAAGATTTACAGAAACTGCATTCAAATATTTCAAGAGTATCCCAATACAGTAACATATAATGACAGCAAATATAAATGATTTCCAAACATACATAAATGCAGACATGCTGTAATAATCAAAATGTTAAAATCTGTTCACAGATATGTAACAAAGGTTTTTCTGCCAATGAACTGAGCACAAATGTGGTTTTTATATTTCCAATACTTTTCTTCTTTTTCTGCACTGTTTAAAAGAACAGAAGAAATTCTATAACCACCCAGAAACAGCAGTTAATAACCATATTCTCTTATAAATCTTAAGAAATTTTTCTGTGCCTATTAAAAGAAAAACAAACAAAATCAAATAGCAATCATAGCCTTTGAAAAACAGAGATATGCATCATGTATGTGTATGTATATTACTGATATAGTTTCCAGACTTTGACAATCTAGTAAGTGTAAATTACATTCGTACTTCTGGACAAACCTTCATTTCTCATGAAAATTTTGAAATTTTTTGACTAGAAGACATAAAACAAAATATTTTAAGTTGGAAAATAAAAGATCTAGATATCCAAATCATACGAAAAGGAGATTTGTTCTATTTGATTTTGCAAATTTAAACAAAAGAACTTGGACTGTATTCAAATTACATATGAGAAAAAACACAAAACCTTATGCAGTCAGCTCACTAAGGAAACAGAGCAATTTGAAAATAATAATAATAATAATAATAATAATAATAATAATAATAATAATAATAATGTTCAGATGTATTTTGAAATGAAGACAGCCTTTTTGAAATATAGAACCCTATTAGACCATTTTAGTAATATTTGGATTCTCAAATAAAATAATTAGCTTTGATTAACTTTATATTCCCACTTATCAGGACATATCTGGCAAGAAAAAGGAATTCTGAAATTGAATTATGTCAAATGAAATTTTTATAATGAAAGAAATCTAAATTTAATAACAGAAGAAACACGTCCAAATGGAAATATACTACATTTTAATACAATAATTAAATAAAAACACAAACCAGGTTTTATATCAGGTGTTGGTGAATCAATCCAGTCAGGGTGACCTTCATTAAATTTGTGTTCACCCAATTCTAATATCCTGTTTGCTCCATGATTACGCAACTCCTCCTCATCCAATGAATGGTTTCTAGTAACAGGGACTGTTGTCATCTTTTAAAATAACACCTAAATTGAAATAATTTTTAAAAATTATCTGAATTAAATTTTTAACACACATTTTTTTAAATTATAATGAAATGAATTAGGAAATCTTAATACCTATAATCTGCACTTTTTTGCTCTCCCCCCCTCATTTAGCTTGGTTCAATTTTTAGAGGTAAATACATATTTTGTAATGAAAACAACTCACCGTTACTTACAAAACCATTTGCTTAGTAAAATAAATAAATCCTGCTTTTACAACCATCTTTTTTATTAACAGACACCTTATTTACTTGTTTAAAAATCAAAACAAATAAATACAATTAAAGTTATGACACAGTTTCAAGCCTTAAAAATGGAAATATTAATTGAGTTTATACATTAATATTTTAATTATTAAGCAATTCAATTTTGTGATAAAATTTCCACTCTATTACTAGCTGTTATTTCTCTCTCTCTATAGATATGTATATATGTAGCATGAGAGAGATTAGTAGAAACCACCCTTATTCACATTATAAAATGGGTTTAATCTGAATCTTTCCAGTTTATGACGCCATCAAAAGAATGAATGTACTACCACCATAAAACAAAGACTGACTTTACTAATTCATGATTTTTCAGTCTTTATTAATTCCTTGCTGCTCTTTTCAGTTTACACGAAGTTTTAAAGAATTAGATTATATTTTTTTCATACCTGGCTGAAACCTTAAGCGACGTTGCATACTGAATAGTGTAAAACTTGACTTGGGATTAGGCTGATAAAAATCCAATATTTTTTGCATTATTAGGCAAAGCAGATAATAATAATAACATACATGTTATTTTAATTGCATATTTCAGTCAGAAACATAATTACAATTAAATTTCTTCACTGAAAAAAAAATGGATATTTTTGAATAATTTTCATGAAAATATTCTTATTTCCAATGGGCCAATCACCTGCTTTCAGTTTTATAGACAACTTAAAAGAATTCAATGGATTTAAAAGTACTTATCAATAGAAAAATTTAGATCTTCATATAATACTTTTATCTCGAATATTTTGTTTTTTATTATGATTTTTGGAATTACAGTCAATTCCCAATTTACCAGAGTAATTCTGGGGATGGTGTCAATGATTAACTAAAAATTATGGTTAGTTCGGAGGCAGTTAAAAAATACATGAAAAAGAATTTAAATACCCTAATTCACAGAAAAATACTATTCAGAATTTTATTTTCCAACAGCTTAATTGGGAAAATATGTTCGTTTGGTTATATAAATTAAATCAGCATTCAAAAACAAAAACACAGCATACTGTAAATAATAAAAATTTAAAAAAAAAAAAACTGTCATCAGAAATTAAGTTATAAGAAGCATTAAAGGCCAACATTCTTAGCAGAATTTGAATAATGTCACTGAATTCAAACTCCTGTAAACAATATCCACAATTATTTCAAAATCACAGTTAATTCAGACTAAGTTATATAAAAAGCACAAGAAAGAGAAATATCCCTTCCTCTATATTTTCAACCTGTTTAATTTGAAGAAAAGGTTCATTTGGTCAGATAAATTAAACCAGTATTTGAAATTCTCTCTCTCTCTTGACAGGCACATGCACTTAACCATTTTTTCACACAGTTTCTTCCTGTCCCCATCTATGTTTTCTTCTGACTTAATGATTCATTTTACTATTCCTGTATTTCAGTAGGAATCAACATCTCCTGTATTTCAGTGGGATATGACTTTTATTTATTCTTTAGATACAGCAATTTGCTTTTAACAGATTACATTTATATATTTTAGATAGTATATTCTAGTAAAATTAAATAACATAACTGAGAGGCTAAAACTAATTTCAAATACTATGTCATCCAGCAAGTGCTATCACCGTCGGTATGCCACATACTTTTCTTTTTGTACTTTCCCTTGACAGTTTTATTTTAGGCTAATGTTTTCAGATGGTAATTTTCTTCTCATTTTCCAACATACTTCACAACTTTTTCAGTCAGGTCCAGTTAATGTATGACTCAATTAGGAGTTTAGTAATTTTTTCATATTTTCTATAATAAATAATTTTTAAAAGGTCCTCATTAATACACAACCTGGGTAATCCAGAAGTGCATTTTTAAACATAACAGATTTTTAAAGGATATAGAAGTTAAACTACCATTTCCCTTAAGTTAAATATCTTAAAACTAGTCTTCCTGTATATTATTTTTGAACTTGAGATGAAAATTTAACTATGCTAAAAAAGCACTTTATTTAATTAAAGTTAAATATAATTAATCTTTTCTGAAGACAGTATAAAATTTCAAAATCAGCAACACTTATTAGAGATTTATATTTCCTTTGTTTCATACTAAAAATCCCTTAAAAGCATTAAGCAAAATCTGAACAATGGGAAAGCTGGATTAAATATTTAAAACCAAAATACAGTGTAATAAAAGCAAAAAAGAAGATTATACATAGAAAATTTATTTGCCTTGATGGTGGCTTTATGACTGACTAGAATCATCATTTAAGAATGAATCTTGTGTTATTCTTGAAACAAAGATGACGTTTTCAGTGCGCTTCAGGGAAAATCTATTAAGAAAAAGAAACATTCTATATTAAAATGTTTATAAGCAGGAAAATCTGATGTTTATTTGAGTCAGTATTCATTCAAACAATAAGTTTTTTAACAATTAACATTTGCAATAAATAAATATAAAATTTTCTTTTAAAAATTAAAAATAATTTTGAAAAATCTGAATATTTTCTTTGAAATAACTTATAGAGAAAAAACCTTGAATACTAAAATTCATTAAAATAAGTTAACATACAAATTTTTATGATATTACCTAGGATTTAAGCTTTTGTGACATCAAAGTAACAATTCTCTTCTTCTTTAACAACTGTTCTTAATATTTTACATTTATATATCTAAAGGGGGAAAAAAAGGATAAATATAAAAATATATCATTGAATGAGATTTTGAGATTTATTAACAATGAAAAAGACACATAGATGAATAGTAGTTACTTTTAACAGCAAATCTGAAAGTTTTACTGAATAATTTTTCAGCTAGAGATATTAAGTCTCCTTTGGGTTCCACAACTTTTTTGACAGAAAATATATATTACAATTTTATATTTAATTTTTTCAATATTACTAATATTCTCACAAGAACCATGTATCCTTCAAATTTGTTATAAAAATTTTCCCTTTTTAATACCACTAGCAACTGCACTATAACCTAAAACAGATTTAGTCTTTTAGCCTTTGATGATGTTCATCTGAAGTGTCATATGATATTATCTTATTGTAGCATGCGTACAGGTTCGTAATGGATTGAACGCACAAGTCGATAAAAAGTTGATAAAATTTATTCTTATCCAAAGTAATAAAACAAAATGCTGAAATTTCCTCAGAGATATTCGCACAATATCACAAAATCTCACAGTAGTTGTATTTAAAACTATTGAAACATTGAATAATACAGAGAATGTTAATCCAATCTCACAGAGAATTCGCTACAACCAATAGCAGCACTAAGTAAACAACTACAGTCCACTTAACAACAACTCAGCTGAAATATTTTAATCCAGCTTTTATAAGCTTTTTAATCAGCCCGTGAACTTTCTTGTATTTTCTCGATTTTTTTGGATAGCAAAAACAATTAAGAGATATCTATTTATTAAATGTTAAATGCATACACTCTTGTACTCAAAGTGCTACTAACACTTGGAACGCATGTTATTTTGGGTGGAGATTTGAACGCACGACACCGCGCATGGAACTGCTATACAACTAACTCTTTAGGCAAATTAATTTATAATTTAGTCGGCAAAGTCGGCTTTAGCATAGCAGCTCCAAAAACCCCAACACGGTATACTGTTGGTTCAACGGGGATCTTGGATTTCTTCCTTCTCCGAAATACCAGCGCTCCGCTGGATATTTCGGTTTTGGATGAGCTATCCTCGGATCATAACCCGGTTAAAAACTCTTGTACTTTTACTTTTCTGTAGTAACTTTCTCTTGAATTTCGTCATGTGCTGCATTGCATGGGGAAATGAAACAATTTTAATTATAATTCTACTAAAAATAGCTAAATAAATACAAAATCCATAACATTATGTTAAAAAAGTTCACAGAAAAATTGCACCACATATCAAAACTTGTAATATGAATTTGGTGGTGTTCATATACACATTGGAGAAAAGTGAGAAGTGGCATCATTCCTGAACCCAGGACAGTACAGTGCAAAGAAAAAGAACACATCTTTTGAACCATTATGATACCCCCAGTCACACAGCCATGTCAGTTAACTCTTAGGGTAGAAACAAATCTCTATTATGCCATAAACAACTCACTCAATAAATCCGCTATCTTCTGACTTCCGCCTTCTGACTTTCTTCCTTTTCAAAAGCATAAAATAAATGTGTAAGAGAAAATAAATGCTTTTTACCATGTATGAGTTCGTGTTTTTAAACTACTGAACAACCTACAAATAAAATTTGAGAAAAGCATTTTCGTTTCTCAAAGCTACATACTCTGCAGACAACTTTTGCTGGCTGAAGAAACTGATTTCACTTAAAAAGTATTTATGTTTTGGCTATGAACACTGTCATACAAAAATTTCTGTTCTCTGTTATAAAAATGGGTTTACAAGATGAACATTTTCTAATAATTTTAAATAATTTAATGGTTGTCTTCAATATCACAAATTATTTTTGAAAGTGTTAAACAATGTAGCTTTCCAAAAATAATAATAAAAATTTTCAGACTTTAAAAATTATTTTATTTTTAAGTTTTATACATTACTCATAATCTGCTAGAAACTGTGGTTATGTTAAAATACACAGATCTAAAAATTTATCATTTTGATATCAGCATCCTTTCAAAGATTTTAAAAGTAAATAAAAATAATTTTTTTTGTCAACTTTTATTCTTTAGTTTTTATAATTTTTGCATAAGTTACATTAATTTCAGGAATTGTATATAAAATATTAAAATGATTTTGAAGTGCAAACTATCAAAATCTAAATCCAAACAAAATAATTTTGTTACGACTGATGCAGTAATTTTTTAAAATGTTAGCTTATATTTTTCATAAAAATTCTTAATACATGCTTAGTTACAACTATTCTTTTCAGTTTATTATATAAACTTTATTTCAAGCATATTTTTATATACTTCTTTAGCAGTTCTTATGAATGACTGTTTTTAGATTTATTCACCTTAACTAGTCAAAACTTTTGCTAAAATTTGTTACCAACAATATCATTTACTAGATTAAACTGATTTAATTCTATATTCCTCCTCCCCCCCCCAAAAAAAAGCCCTCCTCTACACATGGAATTTGTATCATGCATCCTCCATCCTTCTTAACTGCAATGCACAGATAAACATTCACTTATCAATTCTTTGCCTACAGAGATTCATTTTGACAGTTATTAAAAACTTGTTGCGTTTCTTGTCAATTTTGTGTAATATAATACAGTATGACGTCCGGACTCGTTGGGACTTCGGCGATTTAGGATTTGGGATTTTTCTGGATATTAGATCATCAATTTAAATCTAGTAAGATGGCATGCAGAAATTATACAATTAAAAATATGAAATCATGATTCATGAAATAAAGGAATATTTATGATCTAAAGGATATCAAAATTTACACACACAAAAAAAAGGGCTCAAGATTTCTTTTTTTTACTTTACTAAACATTTCTTTCAATGTAAGTTGTCTAAGTTGCTTCATTTTTTTGTGCTAATACTTTCTCTTTAATTCTATAAACGGGTATAATTTCTTGTTCAAAGTTCCTGAAATTTTTAATTGCCTTATAGCAATGGTGATTTTTATATATGGTTGTAAGGTTTATCCTAATTTTATAACAGTTATTTTAAGTTTATGCATGTTTCCTATCTCTTCTAGCTCCAGCTTATAATTTCCTACCAGAATGTATTTTCAGAAACGTGTTTAATGCAAATAAGTAAGAGTAGTATTTAGGTCGATGCTTCACTGGCTTCGTTAGAGAGCCTGAGTTTCTGACTAGCGCGCGTTTGCCTTTGGCTATGTCTCTCTCTAAGCTATTACTACGCTCGGACGTACTTTAGGCCCTTGATAGCTTCGCCCACTTAACTGAGATTTAGGGGCCAACTACTTAGAATCTTGATAGCTTCATCTTTATATTTTAGTTACGCATTAGTTACATTTAAATTCTTATTAATTTGATTTCAAGCCCAGGTGGAGGCTTTGCTGTATGCTCCGAGATAGGAGCAGACTGCGTTCGTCTTTATTTTGAGAAATAAAGGGTAGTTAACCCTTCTTGAGTCTTACGTCTCTGTTCACACATTCAACTGTGAAATAAAAGGATGGAATCTCACATGGTTAACCAACCTGTCTAATATGTGCACTCAGTTTTTAATTTCATTTCTTCATGAAAAAGTTTGGCTTCAGGCATTAGCAATGGATGCGTCAATGGCACGCACTCGCTGTGATGCATGCCATCTGACCTATTCAATCATCACTTTGTCATGATCGTCACTTTCAGCATAATGAACAATTTTTCTGTTATTCATTGCAAGTAGGATGTCGGAATCTGCAAGAAATTTTTTAAAAAAAGTTCTGTTTTCTTTTTTTCTTCGTCATACGCAGTTGACTTTCCAATGTCATACTCCTCGGATAATTTTCAGACAGATAGGCGTTTATCCATTTTTTGCAGCAATTTCACTTTTTGTTTAATGGACATCGAAACATGCTTTCGCTTTGTAGATCCTCTTGCAGCTCCAGAATTAGAAACTCTTTTCAACATAATCCAAAGTTCAAGCTTTAATTTTTACAAAATTGTTGTAATAATAACAGTCTGCAAAAA
This sequence comes from Stegodyphus mimosarum, assembly GCA_000611955.2. Lineage (NCBI taxonomy): Eukaryota > Metazoa > Arthropoda > Arachnida > Araneae > Eresidae > Stegodyphus > Stegodyphus mimosarum. The sequence goes on along the minus strand of KK113282.1, from coordinate 684,705 downwards.
ATAATAAGCTTGATCAAATTAGAAGATTAAGGTGCAGTGCTGTCTGCTATATTAACTGAAATGCCCCAGTGAAGATAATTTTAGCCTACGTTAATAGCATCCGCTATAAATTATTGGCTATGTATCATAATATTGGCGATGAAAGACAAGTTATTCCGCTGAATTTTGTCCTGCTTCTATTGTGTACTGAATTAAGCCTTAGTTTAGTTATTTATTATACCTATGTCTTTTCTTGCACATGCTTAAGGTTAATCCAAATTCCGAATAAATAAACTACCACATATACTTAAGGCTTATCTATGGCTGGTGCTAGATACTGCCTGATGTGGTCTCTGCGGGTCCTAAATTCTGCTACAAAGCACCTTCGAGTTCTAAATTCTTACTGCCCCTAAACTTTGGATCCCAGTGCTTTCCCTAAATTATAAAAATTCTGTCATCCCTCAATTTTGCCGCTTGGTGCTTCTTCAAACTCCAATAATTTTATCTTCCCTACATTCTGTCACTCGGTACGGCCATACGAGCTTCGATGCCCATTCTGGGTTTATGTGTATAACATATCAGTTATTCTCAACTCAAATAGCTAAATAAATAACTAAATCTTTAGGCCTATGAGTTTCATTAACAAAATATATTTTTAGCATATATGAAAAGAAATTTTTGTTAATTTTTCTTCATCAACATTTCCTAACGCATATAACTTAAATTTGTAATCATCGCTAAGCATAATGTCAGCATAAAAGTTCGGCATACTTTAGTTATTCAATTACTAATATTAAAAAAAAAGGTTTAGACATCGCTGCATGGTCATTACTCAAGTTGTTATGTATTGCTAAACATGCTGTGATGAAAGCAAAATATAATAAATAATGATTCACCAGGCCAGTGTCAGGGATATAAAATATTAGTGATGTTCCTATGTAGAATGTTTGGGTTTGAGATGTGTGCCAAGCAGATACGCAGCTATGGAGCCAAATTATTAATCTCACAATTTATGCTTAAATGATTTATTTCTTCACTAACAAGGTATTTTAGCACCTAAGTGAAATTAAGAATCGAACTCTCCACATGTTTTGTTATGGAAGGAAAAATTAAATGCACACGCGTAACGCATACAACAAACAACAAGAACAACAACAAAAAAATTTGTGGGTTTGAGGTTCGGATTTTAGATCATTCCAGATAATGGACGTCTGGATCTCGGAGTTTATACTAAACCCAATAGACTAAGGGTGGCCAACAAGTCGATCGTGAGGTTAATTTTGGTCGATCGCTTGCAACGACTGGAGTGGAATTCCGTATACAATGGATTGGGATGGAATGTCAAAGTTGACATCCCTGGAGTTTTAACCACTTATCTCTTTCAAAGGTCTTTGTATTTCTTTGTATTATATAAATTTTCCCTCATTGAGGAAAAGCATATAAAAGCCTAGTCACTAATCCCTACATTTACCTTCTTTTCGTGTAAAAAATTCACCCCACTAAGAATCCATTAAACAACACACAAGGATTTTTCTTGCCAGAAGGGAGTGATTTCTTAAAGAGGAGAAAGCGTTAGGTTCAAGATTCCTGCCCTTTCAAGCCTCTTACAACTGTCAAGGCCCCGTCCTCAAAAGGTTAATGGATTCTGGGAATTTGTCGAGGTCAAAAATTCCTAGAATTCTGACAGCCTGAACTATGATCTCTGCTTGTCACCAGACGCAATGCGTGAATGCAACTGTTAGGGCTCAACTCATCAAAGAACACAGTCAGTTAGCTTGAATATTTGGTAGTGTCATCATACTGTAACTTCTTTTCTTTTGGATTAACAGTATTATTATTTATTCTCAGTAATCACTTTGGGTTTCATTTTTTTTTCTTATTTAAAATGTAAGTATCTTTTCTTTGTTTTAAATCAAATTGCTTTTCTTACATATCTGTTTACTTGATAAGTGAGCATTCTCAGCAAAAGATCTGTAAACTGCGGTTATTACACTGAAAGAAAAATAAGGGACAGTATTATGAATATATTAGGAACAACAATAATTCTATTTAAATTAAGATTTCAGTATTTAAACTGTAATAAATATATTGTAACTTTAACATCTTCTCATAAATTTGAATATATCTTTATTAAATTTTAATACAGTTGTACTGCTGTGTCCGATTGTAGTATGCAGTATTGTTGTCCTTTTTGTCAATGTAACTGAGATAACAGCCGCAGTTCACGAGTTTTGAATTTTCTAGAAAAATATTTAATTCAATATTTACTCTTTAAATTCCCATATTTCTTTGCATTCTAGTATACCCATGAACATAAGTAGTAAACCAAAGAAATCGAAAACTATCACTTCAATGAAGAATGGGAACTCGATTGCTTTTTTACAAAGTTGAACGATAAATGTTGTTGTTTAATATGCCTTACCTCAGTAGCCAATACTAAAAAGGATAATCTGGAGAGACATTTTTTAACTTTACATAACAAGTACCAAACAGATTATCCACTAAATTCTGAACTGAAACATAAAGTTAGGGATCTTAAAACTCAATTAAATTAAGAAAGCCTTTTTTAAAAAGCCAAAGTTGACGTCACAAGCAGTAACTACTGCATCATTCAAACTAAGCTATCTCTTAGCAAAAAAAAAAAAAAAAATTAAGCCATTTTCCGACAGTGAATTTGTAAAGGAATTTTCTTAGAAATGTCAGATTCACTTTTTAACGATTTTATAAACAACACTGAAATTGTTGCTGCAATTCAAGATCTACAACTGTCTCAAAACACAACAATGCGATGAATTGAAAGGATGAGTGGGAATGTAAAAGAGCAGTTATATAATATTCTTGTTTCTCCCCTCATGTGATGAATCGACAGATATAAGTGATACAGCAAAATTACTTGTTTTCGTTCATGTGGTTTTTAAGGATTTTATGTCTAAAGAAGAATTGTTGGGTATGATTTCTTTGAAGGAAAGGACTAGAGGTGTAGACATATTTATAGCCTTTAAAAACTTGCTCAATGATCTGAAAGTACCACTTTTTAAATTAGTCTCGATATCAACAGATGATGCAGTTGCAATGCTAGGCAACATGAATGGATTTATAGCCCTATGTCATAAGGAAGATGAATTCCCTGCCTTTTTTAGTTATCACTGCATAATTCACCTGCAAGCGTTAGCTAACAAGAGACTAAACACACAGGAGGTAATGAACATAGCATTGAAAATTGTTAATTGAATTCGAGGAAGTTTCCTCAAATGGCGTCTCTTCCAACTGTAGCTTGATGGAAGACAACCTGAATTATTACTGCATACCGATGTCAGATGACTAATCAGAGGTAAATTTTTGCAGCAATTTCGTGATTTATTGCTTGAAATTACAGATTTTCTTCACGAACAAGATGGACACTGTAAAAATTTAAATGATGAAAGTGACTTAGTGACTTAGCACTCCTTACTGATTTTACTTTAATATTAAGTCATTTAAATTTAGAATTACAAGGTAAAAATAAAACAGTAATTGAAATGATCAGCTGCATAGATGCATATAAAACAAAATTTATTTTGCTAATACAAGATCTGCAGCAAAATAATCTGAATCATTTTGCAAATATGGCGAATAACCTACAAAAACATAAAAATATTAATCATAAGATCGACAAATATGTCGCGGAAATCCTAAAAGTAATTGAAGATTTTGAGATAATACTCCAGGATTTTGAAAAAATTAGAGAAATTCTGGAATTCATATATTTTCCTTTCAAAAAAGATTTAAGTGTGAAAGGCATTAGCCAAAAAAATTCAGACATCTTTTATATGGACCCAAACGCATTAGAAAATGAAATTATAATTTTACAAACTGACTTAATCTTACAAGTCCGAAAATTTGAAGAATATTTTTGGAACTATGTCAACTGAGAAAAATATCCCAGTATCACCAAATGTAGCGAATATATCTAGTTTTGTTTCAAATGTACATGCCTATGTGAATCGGTATTTTCATACTTGAAACTAACGAAAACTAAACAACGTTCTGTCCTGACTGATTCCCATACTGAAGACTCATTATTATTACCTTTTTCAGGATATATACCTAATTATGATTCTTTGGTTAGGGACATGCAAAGTCAGTCTTCCCATTGATGTTAAGGCAAAGTAAATTCTAAATTTGTCTTTACCTGTAGCTACTTTGAATTAATAAATATTGTTAATAATTATCCATGTTCTTTTTTTCCCTTTGACATGAGTTTTTTGGATCTTTAAATAATTATTTTGTTGTTTTTTAGGTAAGTAGATAAACCTTATATCTATATTTCAGTATGCTATTGATAGATGAGCAAAATGTAAGCCATGTTATTCTTTCAGGATAAATTCTCCTTGCCCAAAAAAATGCGAAAGTGAAATATTGAAATCAAATTATCAGCCATACTATGCATTTTTATAACAACTTTTTAATATTAACGAACAAATAGTACAACAACTTATAACATGGCAACAGATAAAAAAATTAAACTGCATTTTAAGTTATTAAAAATCTATCTTGAAAAAGTGTAGGAAAATCGAATTTTTTAGGTACCGCATGTACGGAATACTGCTATTAAAAGTTGGGTCAGGAAATTTATTTTCTTCATGAGCCTTATCTCGAAAACTTAATAAGTGATTTAAAAAATAGTTTTGAAAATATATTTTACTTATCTACTTATACTTCGCTGGAATGCACCTTATACAGAAACAGTGTATAAACATTGTATGTATGTTACACCCTTCTCTCCCCCCCTAAGACTATACCTATGACAACAAGTCGATTGCGACACATTTTTTTGGATAAAAAACAAATCTTATATACAAAAAAGTTGGCCACCCCTGCAATAGACCATCCTATAAAAGGGACTCAATGATGATTTTTCCCACTTATCCAATAAATGCTTCTCAGAAGCACCCATGCAGTTAATGAAATGATCAGGAGATGAGGGACAAGTGGAGTAAGACAATAGTCTTAGCAATGGGCTACAAGCTTGTAATATGCCACTAAGTTTATATCAAGGATACTTCCCTGAGAGATACTAGCTTTAAAACTGTAGATCTGTATGAATTACACACACACAAACAAATAGACACTCTTCTTTATATACATATATAATTTATTTCTAATATGTCAAACAAAAATTTATTAGCTACATAAATACCAAAATTCCTAACTTCACTTCTTGTATCCTTTAAGTTGGATTCATTTATCATTCAGTCCCTTTATTTATTATTTTTATTATGATTGATAATGTATTTGAGTGAACCATCAAAGAAGAGAATAATTTATTGTTTAAATTGTTTTAAGAGTAATCAGGAGAATCGATGTGTTGACGTTAAGTTAAAAATGTCTTACCTATGGAAAATATTTTACACCTATGAAATATACCTATGGAAAATGACTATGCAGCTGTAAATTCTGATTAATATTTCTCTGATCCAACTCAGTTTTAGTGTACAATACTAATATCTCTTTTGGGCAGCTTTAAATGCAATAAATGCATTTTTCAATAATTTAAATTTTTATTTCATTTCTAATGTCATTTATATAATTTTCTTATACTTTTTTTCAACCGATAACTTTATGAACATTAGCAGTATTACTGTAATTAACTAACAGATGTTTCTAATGCCATATTATTTGTTACATATCTGATGGAGATTATTTTTAATCAAATCTGACTTTAAAAGTAGATTACAATCCAACATCTGATACATACGGTACTGCTTATGTTCCATATTTGGCTATTCAAAGATTAAAGCAACTTGGGATAGAGGAACAAAGAAGTTTTCCAGAAGCTTCGAGAGTCATATTGGAAGATACCTACATACAATGATGTTTTTAAGTGAGCAAAAAATACTGAGTAAGCAAAAGTCTTACCCATCACCAAACTCATGAACAGGTTTTTCAATAAGAAAATTAATATGCAATAAGCCATTAGTCGTTGAACTTTTACCCCAAGAACTAAGAAAGTGAACAGACTTTTGGCAAAATAAAGAAAACCATATCCATGTAATTCTAGGAATCATCTGGGATGCTAAAGAAGATGTATTCAAAATTAAAATTAACCCATTTATTGATGGTCTCTTAATAAAACGTCAACTATCGCAAAAATTTAAGATCCTCTTGGATTTTTATTGCCTACATTCAATTAGAAATCTTACTATGGCATTTATAGAAAAAAATATTGATTAGGATGATTTATTACCTAACGATGTTTCCCAAGCATGGAACCTATTTAAATCTCAAATAAAATATTTAGCTGAAAAACAATTCTATTAAAAATACAATCGAGTTAATTAGATTTTGTGGTGCTCCTGAGCATGCATATGCTACAATGTTTTATTTAAGAACAGAACTCAAAGATGGAAGATTCCACATTTCACTAACTACTTCGAACTTCTGTAAAAACAGTAACACTGCTAACACTCAAGCTATGAACAGCTCTTCTTCTTTCTAGACTCTATTAAGTTGCTTCAATATCCATAAGAAAGAATATTTGCATTGATCAGATTATTTTATACTTGGACTTAAAAATAGTTTTAGATTGGCTTCATTCACTTTCTCAAAGATGGAAATGTTTTGCTACTAATACGATATCAAAAATTCGAGACTCAACTTCAGAAGCTTCATGGAATTAAGTGAAAAGTCAAAATCCAGCAGATTGTGCCGAGAAGTATTTCTGCAGCAAAACTTAAATATCACACTTTGTGGTGACATGGTCCTCAATGATCGTATAAAATAATAATTTTCCTCCGTGTAGAGATCCACAGGAAGCAGCCATGACTGATATCAGATGCTTAGGAAATAAATAATTCCTGTCAGTCAACATCACTATTTCAAATACACCTGAAGTCACTGATGTGTTAGAAATTATTTCCAAATACTGAACATTTTCAAAACGCATTAGAATAATCTCAAGGTGTTTAAGATTCATTAGAAATTGCACAATGTACAATTAGAAATTGCACAGAATCAAAGAATCAAAGGTGTATTATCACCTGGAGAACTTGAAGTAGCAACTAAATCTATACTTAAGCTCAATCAAAAATCAGAATTCAAACTTGAGAGAGATTTCCCTTGCCGCAAAACAGCAAACTGATTCTAATGAATATTGTTCTCAGTGGAAATGGGATTATTACAGCAGGCCGACTAACAAATTCAAACTATTAGATCAAAATCAAAAACACCAAATTCTTGTACCAAAGAATCCTCATTTCACCACTTTATTATTATCACAAAATTCATTTACATAGTGGTCCTCAACTTTCTCTGTGTTGCATTCATCAGAAGTTACAAACATGTTCTGCAAGAGATGCAGTTTGACAATTTCTATTTAAATATTTGACTTGCTTTTGAATGAAGTTGCAACCATGCAGTACCATCATGGGAGACTAGCCATCTAATACATCTGGTATTGGCAGAGCATTTCTTAATGTTGGACTTGCCTTTGGTGGACCATTTATAACAAAAACGAATTTGGCATGTAGCAGAGTAAGAATTAAATCATACATTGCTCTTTTTATTTGTCTTGGCACTAAAGCGATTCACCTTGAGATTGTTTCAGATTTATCAGCAGGTTCCTTTCTAGCAGCTTTAAAATGGTTTTTCTCTAGACATGGAAAGGCAGTAAATTTATATTCAGATAATGCAACAAATTTTTTAGGAGTAGCAACCTATATAAATGAGCAATTAGTGCTTCTCAATTTTGTTAAAATTCAAAATTTTGCAGCTAGAATCTATTGTATAGCAATTCATCCCACCTTTCCGCTCCACATTTTGGATGATTGTGAGAGGCTGGAATCAATTCTGTGAGGCAACATTTAAGTCTGCAAGGCAACAATTGCAAGTCAGCTATTTTCATTTTGAGGAACTTATCATTTTAGTAACACAGATTGAAGCATGTCTTAATTTTAGGCCACTGATTCCTCTTTCTTCAGAGCCTCAAGCCTTCAAACCTCTTACTCTAGGGCAATTTTTAACACATTTACTGCCAACCAAGAGTTATCTCATACGTCAAAGTTTATGTTTAGGTGCCAACTATGAGTTGATTCGTAGAACGTCTTGTTTTACCTATGCCATATACGATCAAACTCGTAGCATTTTCATGTTCTTTGAATGTATCTGGCTTTGGCAATTACTTCACAACTATTTGGTGCAATTATTATAATTAATTGGCACATTTTGGTGATTTATTATAATTAATATAATTAATTATAAGTAATAACATATGAACTGTAAAAATAATCAAGCAACTTTGTTATAATAACTGTTGCAAAAATAATCAATCTTTGTTACAAGCAACTGCCAACTAAGAATATACTCATACTTGGCACTGTCATAAAATATTTTATCACAAAAACTGATTATGATGTAACTCGTATAATTAATAAAGCAATTAAAAATTATCTAAATTCAATATCTTTCCCATAAATACATGTTTTGTATTTTTATTTTACAAGTAATTAATTACAATTCACTACAAAATGATGCATTTGTAGCCAAAAATAAATAAATAAATAAAATTAAATAAAAATCAAATTTTAAAAAGTCTGAAAGTTTTCAGATTTTATATTATGCCCAAAGGGGCTTTTTTTTTAACGTTTTGTGTGTTACCTTTATTTATTAAATATCATGTTCTACACACTTAAACCATAAATTTCAATTCAACAGCAATATACCAAATAATTTATAAAGAGCAAATCTTTAGAATTTCTGATACACAACCTCGCAAGCGCTGCAGATAAAAATGTCCCCTCCCCGTACAGTGTTGCCATTGCTCACTTTGAAATTGTTGAGTTTGATGATAAAAAATTCATTGAAGTTTTACAAAATAGATAATAAAACAAATTCCAAATTTAGGCTTCCAGATGCCTATATTCAAGTGGAGGACTACATTATTCAAAATTGGATGTCTTTAAAGTACCCCTTTTTTTCACAGTGCGAGTAACATACATACATACATTCATACAGATTGTTCTTTATTTGATTTCTTTAAACAGGAATGGCACCAAAAAAAATCACCAATTTTTGCCAAGAGGCCCCTGAAATATATTTTTTCCAAAGCCAATACCAATGATTACGGACACATAACAGTTGATGTTAAAAGGCCATTAACAAAGCAATGAACATTTTGATTGTTAAAGAAAGTGCAATGAGTAAAAAAATGACATTTTAGTGGGCAAAAGGTTGATTCTTTACCAAAACAAAATTATGCATGAGTAAAGTAAGCCATCAGAATAAAGTGTTCAAGAGAATAATTTCAATAATCCTTAATGATAATATCACAAAATACTCCATTTAGAATCTTTGCTTTTCTTTTTTAATTCTTAATTTCAGAATTTTGACCTAGTTTTAGATAAGCATGTAACACAGATAGGAGAAAATCTGCAAAAAACTTATTACAGTACAAAGTCTGAAATCCAGACATCCGATATCTGGAATGATCCAAAATTCGGACCTCAAAAGGGCCAATAATTTTTTTTTTCCCTACTGCTTTACCCATGGGCATTTGATAATTTTCTCCCATAAATAAAACATGTGGAGAGTAATTTCCCTTCAGAATTTAATAAATACCTTGTTATTGAAGAAATAATATTATAAATTTGTTTGATTAACAATTTGGCTCCGTAGCTGTGTATCTGCTTCATAGACATATCAAACCAAAACCTTGTAGATCGAAACATGTTGATTTTACACCTACTAATATTTTATATCCCTAACCCAACCTAGTGAATCATTATTTATAATAATTTTCTTTCCTCACTGCATGTTTATCAATACATGATAATTTCAGTAATGACTCCCGCAGCAATTCCCAAACACTTTTTCTATATTAGTAATTTAATAAAAAAGAGTGTGGTAACCTTTTATGTTGACATTACGCTTGGCAATGATTACAAATTTAAGTTAAATGCACTAAAAAATATTGGCCAGAAAAAATTTTACATAGAGATTTTGTTAATGATGCTCACAGACCAAACGATTACATTTACGGCTATTTGAATAATGAATAACTGATTTGTTTCTCACATAATCCCAGAATCCACGCCAGAGCTCGTATGACCGCACCAGGCATCAGAATTTAAGGAAGAAAAGATTTAAGGAATTTAGAGAAGCACCGAACAACAAAATTAAGGAATGAAAATATTTTTAGAATTTAGGGAAAACATTGGGATCCAAAATTTAGTGGCAGCAAAGATTTAGAACTTACCGAGGTGTCTGGTAGCAGAATTTAGGAATATGTAGCATCGGCTCTCGATAGGCCTTAAGTATATGTGGGAATTTATTTATTCAGGACTCAGATAAGCCTTAAGCATGTTCAAGAAATAGACGTAAGTATAATAATTAACTAAACTAATACAGTTAGGCTTAATTGTCTCAATGCACGATAGAAGAAAGACAAAATTTAGGGGAATGACTTGTCTTTTGTCGCCAATTTCATGACACATAGCTAATGGTGTATAGCAGACGCTATTAAGCTAAAATTATACTTTACTGATTTCAATGAATTTCAGTCAATATAGCAGATTGCGCTCTTCCTTAACTTTCTGATTTGATCCTTCCCCCCCCAGGCTGTTTTTATTACAGCAATTTTATGAAAATTTAGGTTTCAACTTTTGATTATTTAATTTTACGATGTTTTGACGCCAAGATCAGCGCCAATAAGACACAATTTTAAGATGGTTGCTACACAAAACCAAAACAAGAAGTCAAAGAATTTCACAAACTCCGTGTCCATGTACACATCAACCTATTTTCACTTAAAAAAAACAGCAGAGAATTGCACAAACTAGTCATTGCACATTTTGACTTTGTCCACGTGCACATAGATTTATTTTCAATTAAATACATCAAGAAGCTAAAACATGTTAAAACTCTCATGGTAAACAGAAATGGAGTTTCATCACCAAAACTGAACAAAATTTTTCGCCAAAAAACAAGGGGCACCCAATTCTACACTAGAGCCAAATGCTGTATCTTGTTCTTGGAATGCATTCAAAATATGCATCTTGAAGATTCTGCAGATATTTAACCCGGCAGGACTCGCACGGGGTGTAATGACACCCCAACGCCAAAAAATATTAGTCTACCGTCTTCCCCTGTAAACGGAAGTGGTTGGATTCACTGCTACCTGCTTCCAAGGTCACCTTATGCAGATGCTGTGTGAAAACGGCACGATCCGAACATTTTTTCAGTCTTTTAGAACGATTTGGGGTGTCTGGACACCCCACGCGCGCTCTCGTGTAAGTTTTTTTGTGAGAAACCATGGCTTGTTCCAGTCGTTCTATTTGGTCTTTCCCTCGTTCGACATACGAAGAAGAGATGGAGAAACTTCGAAAAATGTTGGAAGAGATTTCTGAAGAAGAAGAGAGTTTAGATGAAGAATTTGGAGATTCAGAATTCGAAGAATTTGAAGATATATGCAGTGATCACCAGTCTGAATCAGAGGAAGAATGCGATTCTTTAGACGATGAGGCTTTTGATCAAGCAAGCTTTTTTGTTGGAAAGGATAAAATAACCAAATGGCAGAAAGAGCCATTTCGAGCTCAAAAACGCATGGCATCACAAAATTTAATCAAGCAGCTGCCTGGAAACACCCAGATTTCTAGAAATGTCAGTACACCAATCGATGCATGGAGACTGATATTTGACGATTCTAGTATAGAAACGATTGTAAAATGCTCGAATATTTATGTCGAGAAAATTTCTGTTAATTTTAAAAGAGAAAGAGATGCAAAACCTTTAGAAAAAGGCTAGTTTTGTGCCTTTATAGGATTACTATACATAGCTGGACTACACAAATCATCTCATGTCAATGTTAGAGATTTGTGGGCGACAGATGGTACAGGATTAGATATTTTTCGGAAAACCATGAACTATAACCGTTTTCTTTTTATACTTCGTGTTCTGCGATTTGATGATATCAGAACCCGGAGTGACAGAAGAGTGACAGATAAATTAGTTCCTGTCAGAGACATATTTGAAAAGTTTGTCAAAAATTGCCAAAAATCATATCACGTAGGGGAGTACATGACATTAGATGAAAAATTAGAATCTTTTAGGGGGCGATGCTCATTTCGGCAATATATGCCGAAAAAACCAGCAAGGTATGGATTGAAGATATTTGCATTGGTTGACTCTAGAACATTTTACACGTTCAATATGGAGATTTACGCAGGCCAACAACCAGATGGGCCGTACAAGACAGACAACAGTTCCTGTGAAATAGCGAAACGCATGCTAGCTCCCTTATATAATTCCGGAAGAAATGTAACAACAGACAATTGGTACACGAGCTATGAATTAGCCAACTACTTACTAAAACATAAAATATCAATTGTTGGTACAATACGTAAAAATAAGAAAGTTATAAGAGAATTTGTATCGCATAAAAATAGAGAAGTATGTACAACTCTCTTTGGGTTTCAAAAGGATATAATGATCCTTTCTTACATGGCGAAAAAGAACACATGTGTAAACCTTTTATCAACCATGCACAATGATAATCAGGTGAAAATGCGCTTTAGCCCACTGCTTGGCGATGTTTTGAAAATCGCCAATTCGGCACGTTTCTGCGAAACGTCTTTGCAATTGCAACCTTCCCGACACGCTCCGTGAAAACCTATTGTAAACAAAACATAGAATTCTAAAGCATAAATCATTATGGAAACTGTTGCAACAAAAAGATAATAAAATAATATGCAAAACTAACATTATGATCATTAAAATATTTGTCAGTTAGGTTTAAATTAATTATTTAGATTTTATGTTGTAATACTTACACATTTTATGCCGTTACATAACCTTCCCGACACGCTCCGCGAAAACGTAACCAAAATGGCATCGAAGAAAGAAGGAATTTTTTTTAAAAGGGCATTAAAATTACAAACGATACCATGTACACACCGTTCCGTTTTAACTTAAAAAAAATCTGCGAATTGCACAATGTAGGCAACGTACACAAATGAACAAAATAACGAAAATAAATTACAAGAAAATGCCATGTGCACAGTGTTCCTTTTAAACTTAAAAAAAACTTCAGAGAATTGCACAATGTAGGCAACGTACACAAATGAACAAAATAAGCTAAAATAACGAAAATAAATTACATGAAAATGCCATGTGCACAGCGTTCCTTTTAAACTTAAAAAAAAACTTCAGCGAATTGCACAATGTAGGCAACGTACAAACAGTCAGCCATGTTGGCGGATATACCGAGTTACCCATGTTGCCGCGTTTATTGCTCATTCAAAAACAACCACCGCCAAGCAGTGGGCTAAAGCGCATTCCAACCGATAATCATATTGACGAAAGCACAGGAGATTTAAAAAAACCAGATGTAATTACGTTCTACAACATGACGAAAGGAGCAGTAGACGTAGTCGATGAAATGGGAGGATCATATTCTGTGGCTAGAATATCGAACTGGTGGCCTATGGTGATATTTTTTTCTCTTTTGAATGTAGCTGGTATAAATTCAAGGATTTTGTTGTTATCGACCTCGAGCCCACCAGAAAAGTTCAGAAATAGAAGACATTTCTTGAAAGATTTGTCGTTTTCGCTTATAGGACCTCACATGAAATCACTTCAAAAGCAAGAAGAAATTGCCAGTGAACCCCAAGCTAAAAAACGAAAACTAAGTTACCAAAGGTGCTACTTGTGTCCAAGAGTAAAAGATAGAAAATCAAAAACTATGTGTGTGAAATGCGGAAAAAATATATGTCGAGAACACTCAGAAATTGAGGCTGTATGCAAAAGTTGCAAAGAATCCAACATTACTGATCCATGTACACCCTAATTATTTTTAAAGTAAATAAATCTGAGTTATTGCATTAATAATAATGCATAAGTTTTATTATAATCAAAAAATAAAAATATAAATCAATAATTTCTACATGAGGAAGATTAAGTCTTTCGAACAAGAGAAATAAAAAAGGTAAGTGCATTTAATTTATTGTTTATTAATGTTTAAATTAAACATAACATTTGAGTTATTATTTTACATTAGAAAGAGTTAATTATCATGAGTATGATTAATTTATAGTATTTTAAAAACTTATGTCAATTTTATGCATTTAATATGTTTGGGGTGTGCTGACACCCCATGCGAGCTTTCGCGTTACGCTTCATGGCGCGAGTACTGCCGGGTTAATAAACTCTACATATCTGTATTGCTGTTGAATTTTTATGTTTCAGATAATGAATATTTCTCTTTAATTAGAACATGAATATGTTTTTGATAAAAAAAATTGTAATGTATACAAAAATAGTAAGGTTTTTAGAATACTTTTCTTAGGCACATAGCAGAAAATTATTGAAAATTTACCAATTATTTAGAGGGAAGTCATTTGGGTACTCTTCTGTTATCAAGATCAGATTCAGAAATATATATATATGTATTTATAATGTATGCATTTATGTATATATATATGTGTGTGTGTAACACACATACATACATAAGTGTTTATATAATGTATGTATGTATATAAATGTGCATATGTGTGTAATGCACATGTGCATATATACATACATTTCTGAATCTGGTCCCGATAAATGAAGAGTTATGGCATTTGTTTGCAGGAAAGTAATGGAAGAGTTACGTCATTCGTTTGAAGAATTACGTCAACGTGTATATTAACAAAATGTAATGGAATAACTGTATCAGTAATTCAAAATTTTTCAGTTATAAGCAAATATTTGCAGTCAGAAAGAGTTTTATCATTAAGAATACTGAAAATGATTCAGATTTACAGCTGCTATACAAAAAATAATGCATACAGATAATGATGCTCTAAAGAAAACAGAGTCTACGATGATTTCTCTTCGACCCACAGATCAAAAATAAATTGCTGTACTTAACCAAAGTTAGCACCAAATTTACTACAGCATTTGATTCCAAAATATATTAAAAACACAAAAATATGCTCTAAAAACAACAAATAATTAACTTTACACAATTGCAGTTCTTAAATATATTTCAAAAATACGTGTATGAAAAGAAAGCAATTTTTAAATAAAAGCACACATTTTAGGTGCTTTAAATGTGTTTTCAAAATATTGAATGAAATCGTTTTAATAATTACTACTGCTGAAAAAAAGGGATAAAATACATGTAGTATACTTGTTTATCTGCCAATAATGAAAGCTTAATATCGTAAGCTTCGATGTCTGTAACAAATATAAATACATTAAATTGTCCAATTACAACAAGAAATCAATAATTCTTTTAATACAAAAAAAAGTATGTTTTTTGCGATAAATTCTTCGTAAATCTACATTTATTCTTGAAGAAGACTTATATTACATATTAAACAATATTTAAAACCCAACCACAAAATAAAAGCCAGATTTTAAGGTGTGAACTATCCGATTTGTTTATCTGAATACATTATACAAATAGCAATGAACAGTACATTGAAACGGCCAAAGAAATGGATAAAGATATGTATTTCTGTACGTACTTTTCTTTAAAATGAAAATAAGTTTAATTAATTGAAGGGAATTTCAGTAATCTATAATGTAAAATAAGAAAATTCTTACCATAACATTCATGGTATCATAAACATAAACTTGACAGCTCAAAGCTATATCCACTATAATGATTATCAATAAATATTTCTCATTATATCAGATTCAAAACTGAAAAGTACGTCAGAAGAAGATATTAGGGACATTTAATATATCATATTTCATTTTTTAATCACAGTTTTTAAACGTCTGAAATGCTTTCACTTGAACGTCTATCAAAATGTACACAAACGCACGTGCAATGCCGACAATAATTCAAACATTTAGAAAGTATCTTGCACAAAAATCAGCTTCAGTAGATCACTATACACAAGTTCAAACAATCTAAAATGCATATACAGTTCTTCAGGTATTAAAAACCTTGGCTGCGAATATTTCATTCATGATATTTAAAGCCCAAATGTGCCTAGACCTCCCTTAAGCTGCGCCATTTGCCTCGTTAAACAATGGTTACATCACGTGACCCGTAGCTGTTATATCTATTGGCGGCAACCCCCCTTTTCAATCAGAAAACATTGGATATTTGCGTTTTAATATTTCATCATTACCAAGCACTGAATCCTACTCAGCGCTAAATATCCGGGTTAATAACTTATTAGTATGTAGATTATAAGTCTTGAAATCCGTTTTTGGAAATATCTTCTCAGTCAGAAACTACTTGTTTAAATCAAATACTAATTAATGTAATAAACCTTTTTTTGTAAATATTATTTATCTCCTTCATAATTTGGGTTAAGATAAAAAAATTTAATTTTTTTCATTAAAATAGAATATCAATTTCAATTTCCTGTGTTGCGCTTTATTATTCAACATCTATTTCAAATAAGCGCTTAATAATCCTGTCATATACTACGCATGCGCCAAGTTCTTGCTTGCATTGGCATTCGCTCAGTGGTTAAGCGGGATTTTTATTATTAATATTTTTAATCAGATTAAAATCGATCCGATTTTCAGATTTCTAATGTAGTAGAATTCCAACAGTCACTAAAGTATGGGATTCATATTTATTTGGATTGATCAAGTTTATCTGACTTGTGTGTGCATTTTACAATTTCGAAATTTTTCATTAAATCGAAAGATATTCATACCTAAAATATTATTTAATCAAATTTTATTGAATGCAGAATAATAATTCTGTGGAATAATTCTGTTCCACAGATATTTTAAATGCTTTTTCAAACGAAGAAAATAATTTTAGTACGAGATGAAAATTTAGTGAGAAGAAAAAATGATAAATGATGAGAAAACGTTTTGAAGTAAAGAAATCTTTTATAAATATGCATCGAAATATTTTGGTAAATAAAATAGTATTTACACCAGAAATCACTTTTAGAGTACTTTTTTGCGCTATTAAATATTAAAAAAATAGCCAAGTAAATAAATGCTCTGTTTACACAATCTCCAGCGGCAAGGTCTTGTCTAAATCGAAATCTTAAACAAATTCTTCCGTTACGCTTAACGTCTGTGCTTAATACACAATCAGTAGCTTACAAAAAGTGCTGTAATTAAAATTCGAGGTTTACTGATGAAATGTTTCTCTGTTCCCTTTGCTACCATGCTTTCTAAAATAAGCCAGCCACTTGTTGCCATTGTGGTTGTCCACATCCAGCTAACTTCTCCCAGTGACTACAACAGTGACTACAACAAACCAAGCAGAAGTTCACACCCAGCAATCCACCAACCAAAAATCCTTGGAATTTACAAGACAACAATTTTCCACTTCTAAATAAAGAATGGATTCTCAAGAGCCTGAAAATACTAAGAACTCCCAACTTATCTGAAACTCCAACCGCAAGCTCCACTTTTTCAGAATTATTTAATTTGGATTCATTTAAAAAAATATGGACTGTCATTATAGAAGGCCTCAAAACTACGAAAAAAACAAACCTCGCCTTTAGACAAAATACGTGCAATTGTGGACATTCTTGACAAAATTAGTAATTGCCTTTAACATGACACGCAGTATTAATCTCAGAAACATCAAAATTCTTTCATGGAATGCTAATGGCCTATTTAACAAAAAAGACGGATTTGGAGATCTTCTGGAACTTGAACCTGACGTAATCCTTAAACAGGAAACTCATTTGAAACCTGCACTGAAAGTGCTTTTTGCAGATTATTCTACTTACCGTGCGGAACCGGACGAGGAGAATCGATAAACCGGATGAGGAGAAACGAGAAACCTCACTTTTGCTAAAAGGAGCAACCAACATCAACTCAAACAAAATTTTTCTATTTCTTTTGAAAGCGATACTATTGAAATTCAAATTGAGCACAAAAAATTCATTGCCTCTAATATCTATATTCCCCCTAATAATAGTCCCATCATTTCTGAAACTGAACAGCTTCTGGATTTTAACTCACCTGCTTTAATTGGAAGAGATTTCAATGCTAAGAATCAATGCTGGAATCAAGGATCTAGCAATAGAAAAGGGCGAGAAATTTTTAGCATGATTCAAAATAAAAATTATACCATTCATTCCACTGATGAACCTACGCATTACGGCTATAATAAATTTTCTATTATTGATTTTTTTCTATTCAACAACCTCGACTATAATTACCAAATTTCTGTTATTCCAGCTGTCTCATCTGACCATAATCCCATCCTTCTTGAAATCAGCATACATAGTTACTTACCTTCACTGGGCAGAAGTATTGGTGTCACAGACTGGAAGAAATTCACAAAAATCAATTCAGATACCATTCCTGGAAATCCCAAAATCATCAATGAAAACGACATTGAGTCTGAAGTTTACCACCTATATGCAACATGCTATCAATTTCTCTACCAATAAATTCATTAGTTCCCACCCTTTTCTTCCTCTTCCAGGCAGCATAAGACAAAAAATCAAATGCAAAAATCGTATTAGGGAAAACTGTCAAAATGTGCGAGACTCAAGGCTCAAAACTCAACCGAATGCTCTTCAACGGGACATCAGAAAAGACATTAGTAACTTCAAGCCACAACGCTGGCAAGACTTCCTCAACTCTCTCGTAACTGAAGATAATTCTCTTTTTGACATTGCTAAGAAATTTAAGAAGCTCTTCAAGCAAATGTCTCCCCTTCATGATACCAACGGAATGGTTTATTAAGACTAGGATAAAGCTAACACCGTTGCAGATATAATAGAAGAAACGTTTACACCCAATACTACCCCTTACGACAACAATCATATCTTCAAAGTTAATGAAACTGTTAGTACCTTCTTAAAAACCCAGGTCCTATGAACTTTGGATTCCTAGCTACTCCTAATCTGGTTGCCTATTATATTAGCTCCTTAAAACCCAAAAAAGATCCAGGTGTTGATAATATTTCTACCAAAGCGCTGAAGCATCTTTTTATCAGTGCTATCACTTGTCTGACTAAGATTATCAACTCTATCATCAAATTCCTTACTTTTCTAATATATGGAAACATGCAATCATCGCCGTCTTCCCCAAACCGCATCAAAATTCAACGTTTCCACAGAACTACCGCCCAATTAGCCTCCTCAGTCAACTATCTAAAATAGCTGAAAAAATGATTCTACATCATCTTAATCAAATTATTCCACAGAGTTCCTACATTTCAGCAGAACGTGTCATCAACTATATTACTGATGGTTTCAATTTTAAGTTCCCAACCGGAGCCATTTTCCTTGATATTGTGAAAGCTTTTGATAGGGTCTAGCACCGGGGACGGATTCACAAACTTATCAAGTTGAACTTCCCCGATCATTGTATTAGACTTATTGCTTCCTATTTCCAAGACAGAAGCTTTGCAGTGAAAATTGGCAATTCTGTTTCTACCACGAGAAACATTTCCTCTGGAATGTCCCAAGGATTAGTACATATTTATATAACATTTACACTTGCGGTATTCCTAAAGACCCACAAAGTACCATAGCTCTTTTCGCAGATGATACTGTAGTTATGACCCAAGCTTTTACAGTTTCTGTTATCCAGCTCCTTCTTCAAAATTACCTAAATCATAGAAAATTGGCTCAATCTTTGGAAGATTGTAGTTAATACTGAAAAATCAAAAGCAATTATTTTTCGTAAAGGACAAACAAATTTCACACTATCAAGACCTCTTCTATTTGATGTAGAAATTGACTGGGTTGACGAAGGGAAAAATCTAGGAATCATTCTAGATAAAAAATTGACGTTTCAGAAACATCTCAGAGACACTGAAAAACATTAATATCACGCTTGCAACTATGCGCCCACCTCTTGGCAGAAGAAGTCATATGTCCGCTTCGAATAAATCCCCCTTATATAAATCTATACTTCGACCAGTATTACTCTATGTTAGTCTTGTCTGGGGCCATGCTGCCGAAACTCACCTTCTAGGCATCCAATTTCTTCAAAACAAACCCCTTAAAGAGATTATCAAAGCGCCATGGTTCAGTCCAAATTCGTATATCCACCGTGATCTCAAAGTATACACAAATAAAGATTATATTCAAAATTTTGCGAGAAATTTCTTCTATTCTGTTCTCACTCATGCTGACAGCTGCATCAGCTCTCTTACGTGTTCTCCATTTCCCAGAAAAAAACACAAATATCCATCTGACATTCTCCATCCTTAACATCTTTTACTCATACTGGACTCTTCAGTTCACTGATTTGGACCTTCCACCAGCAACTCACCTTATTCGTCGACTGACGGCGGCCCCTTGACTTATACTTTCATCATTTTGTCCACACTACTTATTTTCTTTTACCGATGCTTTTCACCAGATGCAGAGTAAAAGGAAGCACTGCTTTCTGAAACTCTAATTCACATATGAGAAGAAGTAGAAGAGTTTTGCGAATTGCAAACAATTGAACTGAAGGCATAATTTACTGACCCGTCTTTAGGCCGCTATGAGCTCTTAGCTTAAATTAATTTTAAATAGCCTTCAAGGAAGTAGAAATATGAATAGATGATACGCAAAGTGCCGCCGGATTGAAGTTCTATGCCATTCATGGCTACATTACATTCCTTCAAAGCGAAGTGTTAGCAAACCAGCTATGAGTTTAACCACCTAAACTGGAATTCAATTTCCAAAAAGGTGCGGATTCTGAACGCATACTAATGATGGAAACTCAAAATTAATTTTAGAATTATTTTTGAGTTTTTAACTTTAGAATACAATGGAATACATACCTAAAAGTAATAACTGATCTGAAACAAAAAAAAGCTGCAAACATTTACAATCTAGGTTTATTATAAAGTGAGAGCGCGTGGAAAGCTTACGCAGGAAATGCTAAATAAAATCAGCTTCAATAATAAATTTAACTGACCGTTAACCATGGGGATTTCTCAGGCATGCAATCTCTGAGATGTTTACCTGTAAATGGTATAAAGCTCTAAGAACACTAGCGGTAATTCAGAAATAATCTCAAAATGGGGCACCGTTAACCTAGAATTAAAAAAGCGGAAAAACGAGGTGCTGTATAAATGTCCTTCGATGGGGTTTATCGATTTCATTAAATTTAAAATAAGATCGTAAGTACTAACAACAGCATTAAACTTATTAAAATAAAAAGAATGTAAAACAGCTTCAAAACTGCCGAAATTGCCTTCAAGTATAAAGAAACTTACAGAGAAATTAAATTTAAACTATGAAAAGAATTAAATAAAAACGATGAAGAAATTATAGTAAGGAGGCAATTAAAATTAAGCTGAGAATTACATAACGGCCTGCTTGAGCATACTTAATAAAAAAAATGCATAAATGTTTAATAAGAAACAACTTATCTGCTACCAAGGATACAGCTCTCGATGTAGGAATTCATTAAAAGTGTTGTAGTGCAGTGGCACTATGCCACGGTTTCTACTAGTATATCCAGTAGCTGAGAAGGCATCTATGGAATGCAGTTTATTCTGTTACTTCTCCTAATATGTCTAAGATTTGAAGACATAAAATTTTCTCCCTGGATTTTTCTTTATTTTAAAATCTGCAACTATGTTAGGTTAGGTTATTCAATTATGGCGAAGCACACGAGGGCTATCTGCCTAAAGGGAGGGATGCCTTCGTGGAGGACTTTCTAAGGGAAACTGGCTCATATACACGTTATATGGGGAAAACCACGAAAACGCCCATGCAGCCAGCCTGTTCGTGGGATTCGAACCTCGGACCGAACTACCAGTGTTCAGCGTCTTTAACCGCTCGGCCGCTGGTGGGCCTGCAACTATGTTAAGTAAGATTTTAAGGGTAGCAAAAATTGCTGGGTTTTCCTTTCTGCTTTTGTTTTATTTGTGGAAAAGTTACTCGTACGTTTTCTTTGAATTTCCTTGAGGAATTTTGAAATCTTTTTTATCGGTTTTCTATATGTATGGTAGTTGTGGGAAAGCTTCCGTTGAAATAGATAGCGGTTTTGCTTTGATAGAATAATTTTTTCTGTGTCCTTACGAATTTTAGGGTTTGTTTTTCGTGCTCTTCACGCCCTCGATATGAACTTTAATATTCTTTTCAATAGCATATGCATTTTGGTTTCTCGTCTTTCTGCATTTTGTATTCATAAGTGAAATGTTTTTAGAGCACTTTACACATCTGAATGGAGTTAAAGCAAACATGTTATGAATGCCTGTATCTCAGGCAACGATAACACTGTGTTGGATGGTTGCTAGGTTTGAATTTTGCTTTCGTTATACCGAAGCTAAGTTCCAAACTCTAAATTTCACCATCTTCTTTCATAGGTAAAAGTTAGACATAATAAACAGGTAGTTTAATTATTTCTTGATTTTTTTTCTTCCATTATGTTGCGCCACTTTTAGAACTGGATATTTTCGATTGATAACTATTCCTTAATCTCTTCTTCTGGTATATTGAGACTAAAGTTTTTAATGAACTCTTTTATAGTTCTTTTGGAATACAATAATAAATTATGAAAAGACATTCGTCTTACTTCTAAAAATTGTCTGATCGCTCATCTAAGTTCCTCTAGGAAATTTGTTATTGTGAATTTTTCAATTGTTTCCAAGTAGATAGGTATAGTTCCGTCTGTTATTCGTGCTTCTAATTCGTCGCTGATACATTCCATAATTTATGTTAAATTGCAACCCGGCACCAATGTAAAATTTAAAAAATGGTACCAATGTACAATTTAAAAACAACCTCGTGTAAAAAAATTCAAAAATTGACCATAGTAAAGTTTTCTTTACTGTACCCAGAGGTTAATAAATTTATCTTAATTCTTAGTAACTTATAATTTATACTTAAGTCACTTTCATCAACCTAAATTAAGACCGAAGATAATGTAATAAATTGCGTTGTGTTTTCATTTCCGGTATCGTGCAAGTGAATAATCAGTTATGTGAAGGATACAATATTCAAATGATAACATAATATAAATTCAAGCTTAATCAGAAATTTTCTTTGTAGTCTTAAAAGGTTGTAGTAAGTTAACATTCCTGTTTTAATAAATAATCCATTTTTTCTACTTCATTTACTATCTATTGACTTTTAACTTTAGGCAACTAAATATAACAGAAGACATATTGAGTTACTATTCAACATGAAAGCTATTAAGATACAGGAAACAGGTATAGTACACATGTTTTACCCTCCATTTCATACTGCTATACATTTAACTTTCAGTTCTAGGTTAATGAATAAGTAACACATAAAAGTACATACATTGTAAAAAGGATCGTTTTTACACAAGAAAGCAACATTTCTAACTGACTTAGAACAGTTCCTTAATCTTATCAGCATTTTCACTTCTCTTTAATAATTTTATTTTTACTGCTCATTTCTACTAAACTCTATTACATTTATTCCCTTTAAGATTAGTTAAGAATTTAAGGGAAACTGTCTAGACTAAACAAATATATATATAAGACAAAACTTATCTAAATGTTCGGTGAACGTCATTTTAACCAAGATGAGTACTTCTAATCAACAGGATCTGGAAAAAGTCAGGAGCCGGTAGTTCAGCAGAAGAAACTAC
Source organism: Stegodyphus mimosarum (assembly GCA_000611955.2). Taxonomy (NCBI): domain Eukaryota; kingdom Metazoa; phylum Arthropoda; class Arachnida; order Araneae; family Eresidae; genus Stegodyphus; species Stegodyphus mimosarum. The sequence continues at coordinate 661,254 of KK113282.1, read as the reverse complement.
TCCGTGGCGTCTATTTTTTTTAAAAAAAAAAAAAAAAAAAAAAAAAAAAAAAAAAGGAACACTGGAAATTAGAGCCCTCAGAACTCCTACTTCAGGTATATGGAAATGGAATGATACAAATCAGGATCTATCATGGCGAAACGAGGCACGTGCGTAACGCATGTATGAAGAATAAGATGATCAATTAGCCCGGTTAAAATATTGCTATATTTACTCATTGATGTTGAAAGGAAATACTCCAAAAACGTCTCTGCTCGGGTATTAGCAAATATCAGGTTCGATGCTTCAAGATGACGACTACGGACCTCACTACACATTCAGGCATTACGGTGACCTGTTAATACGAGTTCATTTTTTCTGATTCCTGGGTTTCCTGTAACATAGTCGCATTCATCTCAAAACTACTAACAGTTCGATAGATCTGGTATTTCATTACGAGATTCAGGTAATTTCATTTTTTCTCTTCTAGCGGAAGGCAGATTACTTAAAGGCATAGTCGTCCCCTCTGTCTTAACAACTGCCAGAAAGAAGCTATCACTTCTCTCGATCGCCCGGCATAAAGTGTAGAAGTCTTATTGATCTCGATGATAACCAAGCAACTGACCGAAAGGAAGCATAAATGCTTCCCGCCTTAACAACTCCAAGAGGAAAACTACTTCATTTCTCGAAGATTCAGCATCAACTGACTCGTACTCAAAAATTCTCTTTCCCATCACAAGAAGACACAGACTACCACAAAACTAGATTTTCGCCACCTCATTAGAGACCAAATTTCCACTTTTTTCCACCCAAATCACAAAAATACGCTAACTGCGCACGCGCAACTACTAAAAAACCTTGAACCAAACAGGACACTTAAAATCGCCAAGGCAGTGACCTTTCCTTGTTGGTGAAACGTTACCTCTCTAAATTCATCACGTATCCAACCTATTCAAAGGAACAGAAAAATGCAATTTTCTTTCTAGAATGTTCTACAGAACTGCATCAGACGCTGAAAGATGACACAGCGAAATTCACCCCTCTCTCCTAAATTCTTTCACAAGGAAACGAAGCTTTTTTGGTAAAAATAAAATAAAGGGAAATATCATTGAACCACTGGCTTTTTCCGAAATAAAAATATTAATACATTAAATCACCAATTCACTGAATTAAGCAAAAATATTCTGATTTTTCCTAAAGAGTAACTTAAATTTATTTAGTTTCTCAAACGAGAATTCGAACAATAATCAACATAACGTTTATTTCCGTATTGCCAACCAGTTGACGTTTTCATATTATTAATGATGACTGGGGGGGGGCTTTCCATATATTCTGCTCATATATTATCTTGCTCTTTGGTATTTGCTCTTCCGTACAACATCGATCTCTTGATAGTCTTCTTCAGATAAGGAGAGAGGGGCATATTTATTTTCTTCTAGAAATTTACGCATGTTTTTGGCTTCTGAATGGTTTGCTGTTTTGGTAGATGTAATCTATTCGTCTTTTTGTTTCTTCACATTTTGTCTGACTACTGAAGATTCTGATACTTCTTTTAGTTGTTTCAGTATTGTAGCCTTATTTGTTTCGCCTACCAGTTTCTTCAGAGTAGTTTGTATGCAAAAGTTATTTACTTTTCTTCTTTTTTCTAATTTTTGTTTTCTCTATTCTTTTGTCCATATTCATCATCGATTTTCTCATTAGGATTATCTTCTTTTCAGTCTACTCAGAATTTCGTTGATTCTGATACAATCGTCGAGCGCAGCGTACTGTTCTGCTTCATGCAAGATATACCTGTTTCACCAAATATTTCTTTTGAATCAAGTTTGTTCTTTTGTATATGAGTAATGAGTTGTTTAGATTAAGAGGCTTTTCTCTCCATGAAAGCTATTGCTGTTCCCAGCTTTGTTGCTTCAGCATCGTCAGTCTCCATGACTAATAATTCCGAAAATCCATGCTGTATTCCAAATAATGATCCATGCTAATTTAACTCGTTTCGTCAATCATAACATGCTATAAATATAGTATTTTTGTTTGTTTGATTGTTTTTAGTATTAGAAAAATTTATCTACAGACATCATGCTGAACTTTCTAAAAATCCAAATTGTATTTGGTTTCATCCAAAAAGGAATATGGATTACAAGCATTCGCAGATTAAACGCTTGCAGATTATCAGAATTTTACTATATAGTAAATAAAGATTACATGCTTAAGAATCATATCAAGAAGCTATTATTAGTAAATCATTAAAGAGGATCGCTCTTCATCAGGGATGGCACAGAGCATGTACAACCAGTGCGACCGCATCGGCGGATTCAAGGGAAAAAAAAATTCAGAATTTAGGGAGGAACCAGGTGGCAGAATTTTGGAGTCTCAGAGTTTGCAGTGTGCAATGAAAAGTCCAGCCTTGCTAAACGAAAGTTTATTGTTTTAATATCGGAAAATTTATGCGTATTTATGTATTATCGCAAACATCTTTGCATAGTTTGGCGAATTTTACGGAAAAAGAAGAACAATTACTTTTATAGTAAAAATTATATATTACATATGCACATGTTATTACATACCTATTCTACGTTTCAACTATATATTTATTCCAAAAGACAATCAATAAACCTAATTACAAACACTTTTTTTTGGGGTAGAAATTTCGGAGCGATCATTTTAAGAAAGAATTCGAAGCAGTGTTCCTTCAGCGACTTTGCGACAAAATGATGTATCCCTTTAGAAATTCAACTTCTGTTCCTTCTATATCAAGAAAAATACTACAAGGAAAAATTTTTTAATTCCAGCTTAAGAAAAAAACAATCATAATTTTTCTATAAAAGTCGTTGGAACTTAGAATACGACATTAAGAACGCATACGAAGATAGCAACGTTGGAAGATGAATTTTTATCATGCCGATTTGGTTGCATGAATAATTATTATGAGCTTGATTATAAGGATTTGGTGTATTCTAAAGCTTTGCCGATTTCTACTAAAGTGATTGCGATAATACATAAGTATTGATTTATGCATAATAGAATAATAACAATCATGGAAAATTGCTTCTTTTCTGGAATTTTGTAATATTCATAATGTTAATTTTATTGGTGAACTTTTCCTACGCTTCACTTCATTATAATTATATGCTATAAACGCCAAATATGTTGCAGAAGAACGAGAAATAATTTTTAGATCATTAATAAAGTTTTGTTTCTTAATATACAGATTTTAACTGATCTGAGTATAGGTGTCCCTTAACTCAGTACTACAAGAAGACTCAGTAGGACCATGAAAATTCTGCTTAGAAAACTATTAATCAGGAAAAGGAAAATTTGGGATAAAAGCGTGCTAAACCGTTGTATGACTTGGTCTGTGGTATTTTTTAAAATTTCCATTAGACCATTTTTTTTATATTACGCTGCATATATTTTAATCCTAATTAAGAACAGACTTTTAGTTTTCCTGTCAGAAAACAGGGAGAACAGCAGAAGCTTTATTTGCTTCTTAAATTTTGATCTGCATTCATCTGTAACTGATTATAATATTACTTTAGGTAATATACAATAATCAGAATGTTTAGGCAACAAACATTTTATTAACAGACTGTGCCAAAACCACATTGTTACTCTTTTCGTAGTTATAAAAGATGGGATTCAGTGGAGCGCAGTGTTCTAGCGATCACGTGATGCGGGAGAACTCGGTGCCTCCGAATGAGTAGTTATTTGCTCGTGGCCAACTATTAGCCCCAGTGAGAAATGTTGCAAAGCACGAGTTTCGCATGCCTTTGAAGATCGTAATGACCTTGGGATTCGATCCTGGGTCTGTTAATCGAACTCTCTGCCACTAGCGCAGAAGAGCTCCCGTGCGCTAGGTTCAAGAATTCAAACTCTTTCAAATCTGCGAGCGTTGAGATCGCTAAAATGTCAATGAAATTATTTATGTCTGTATGCAGAATTGATTTTCTCAGATTTTTCTACTGGCGAGCAACTGATCAAAGAATGTTGCTATATACATACTAGGCATCAAACTGTTTTGGAGTGCAATTAAAGGAAATTGTCTTTATTGTTATATTAGGTGCAATTACTGTATGATACTCGTTAACAAATGTGTGGTATTCAAGTCATCAGTCCTGCGGCAAAAGTAGGAAACATGTCTAAATGCAATGCACTTAAAATAGGTCTCTGTACATGATTATCCAGCCAGCACTATTCCAGAAAGTACTTCCTTAATGGATGTCGAGACTTAATTTTATCATGGACCATTCATCTCCAAACGTACAAAGGATGGTTGAAATGGGCAAATGTCTTCGAACGGAAAATAACGAAGCCATTACTGAAATTGTGATTATTATTCTTCTCGCAAGATACTTTTAAGCATTTATCTATTTAGGACATCCTAAATCTCCATATTAATTAGCTGTAATTTCTCTGCTTTATTCTTACCTACAATGAGCAATTCTGTTACCTTCAACCAGATGGTAGTTGTTACAGAGAATTTCTAAAAGTTCTTAGGCTAATACTTCTGTTAAACTATTCTGTTCTATCATGTCTGTCGTGCAGGATTCTTTCAAATCAAACAATTCTTCACACCGTCTTCGAATACATCTCGAGAGTATCATTGTTCTAAACGTGGCTGTAAAGCAAACAAAAAGGAACTGGTTTAATATTGCCGGCGACTGAGTTCCCCCTCTAAAATTCTTTATAATGCACAATTTTCATTTGCATTAAATAAATCTTTAACATTATTGGTTTTATTCTAGTAATTTGCATAACCCTTCAAATGACATTTGTATGCGAAGCGACTGCTGTTTAATTTGTATAGTGCATGCATATCTCTCTCTTTTTCTCTTTCTCTATATATACATAAGATGCAAAGTAAAATAGAATAAAAAATATTTCAAAATTCATCCCGCTTTCAATTCGAGATAAACCATATGCATAAACCAAAAAGACAGATTCTTTGTGGCAAACTGCAAGAAATAGGTAAAACATGCCAAAAGCAAAACTGAAAACGAAATTTACATCTTTCGCTTCATTGTCACTAGGGGGTTAGGGCAACGAAAGAAGTAAATAAATAAAAACCCATGTTTTTGAACCGACAAACACAGAAATTAAAGTTTAAAATTTAAAAATAGTCTTAGGAAAGCAATCAAAGCAATCTGTATCTTCGCCAGTCTACTCCTTACAGGCCGAAGTAAGCAGGATCAAAAAAGAGTTGTTATCAAAAAAGCAGTCTCAAAAACACTGACAAATTAAGAAAAAAAATCGTTAAATAAAAAAATTTCGTTAAATGAAAGAGGTTATATTGAAAAAAATTATAAGCCGATCGAGTTCAAAAACAAAACTTCAAAAAATAATAATCCAGTATTTGAAAATAAAACCATTTGCTAATTTTTTAATCCAAAACTGGAAATAATAATAAAAAAAAACTACAGGCAAATTTTGAAAACATACAAGCAGGTTTAAAAATAGTAGCATGAATCATAAATAAGCAAAAAAGCCCCAAAATTTAATAAAAAATTTTCAGTATAAGTGGACCGAATTCAAAAAATATTGTTACCGATTTCATATTTATTTGGCTATTTATTTAGAATTGCAATTAAAATTGCTTTATCTTCCTGTGCAACGCAGACGATTTTTGAAGAGAAAGCTACGTCGGAAAAATAAAAATAAAAGAACGCGTGCATTTAATACTTAATAAATAAATATCTCGTAATTACTGTTGCCATCCGGAAAAATCTAGAAAACTCGAGCTTGTTCTAGTGATAATTAAAAAGCTTATAAAAGCCGAATTGAAACACCTCATCTCAGTTGTAGTTGCAGCTGTTTAAGCCAACTGCTGTTTGTTTACTTAATGCTGTAGCGATTTCATTGTGAGATAGAATTAGTTTATCTGTTTTGAATTGAGTTTTTCTAAACGTTTGAGATATTGTGATATTGTGCGAATATATCTGAAGAAATATTTCAGCATTTTGATTTATTTCTTGTGGAAAAACTAAGTTTTTGTTAACTTTTTAACGACTTGTGCATTCAATCCATAACGAACCAGTACGCAAGCAACAATTTTTGGTGTCAGAAATGGGATTTTGAATGCCAATTACACGAACAATGGAAGAACAATTAAGGCAATTTATGGCTATTTAAAGAAGAAATTAAAGCTGGCCAAGATTCCATGAGAAAAGAGAAGAAATCCGTTAAAGAGGACATGAAAGCTGGTCAAGAATCAGTAAAAGATGAAATAAAGGTTGTTCAAGAATCTGTAAAAGATGACGGCTGTTAACGAAGAAATGAAAGTTGGTCAAGAGGAAATAAAAAGGGAAATCACCTGCATAATTGAAAACAAATTTGAAGGTATAGAAAGCAGAATTGACACAGTTGAAAACAGAGTTGGAGAAATTGAAGAAAGAGTTTCTTCTGTAAAGGAACAAACAGAAGGAAGAGTTTCTGCTGTGGAGCAGCGAATCGAAGACAGAGTCTCCGCCGTCCAACACCAAATCGAATAACAAATTGATGACAAGGTTTCTGTGGTTGCAAAAGAAGTTGATACTTTCAAGAAATTCGTAGCGACAGCAGGAAGCAATTCGGATACTTTTAAATTTCTAACCTTGCCTGCGCATCCCTCTCTGAAGCTATCGACATACGATGGGAAGACCTCTTGGCAAGTGTATAAGACACAATTTTCTATAGTTGCGGAAGCTAATGGATGGGATTCCCAAGCTAAGGCCTGTCATCTTGCTGCTTCTCTGAGAGCAGACGCAGCGGATAGCCTTCAGACTCTTCCCGAAAACAAAAGGCTAGATTTCAAAGCTTTGTTCGGCGCATTGGAGCCGCGTTTGGAGAGAAGTGTTTAAAAGATTATAGCAGGCTTCAGTTAAAATCCCGTCAAAAGAAGCCTACGGAAACACTCCTGGAGTTCGCCACGGATGTTGAAAGGCTGTCCCACCTCGCCTTTTCGGAGTGCCTGACAGAAACAAGGGAAATCTGGTCCCTGCGATATTTCATCGATGGCAATCCGGGATCCTGAAATACAGAACGCATTGCGAATGGCTGATGTGAAGGACTTAAAAAGTGCTCTGGGGTACGCCATGAAATTCAAGGTAGCACAGCAAGCCACTCATAGAGACCGCCACCCAATCAGAGTTGCTCACATACAAGAACCAGTGGATCCAATGACTGCTCGCCTGGACGATTTAACCAGAAAAGTAAATGCCTTGACACGGAATATTGGTGACAAGAAACCAACAGTGAAGTGCTGGAACTGCGGTGCTGAAGGGCACATTCGAAGAAATTGCAGAACATCCCAAGCCCCGGATGTTAAGACCGCGCCTATCAAGAAGTAAGGAAAATAATTCGTGGCCATCTCGTGGGGCAGAAGTTGCCAGATAATGAAAAGCCCCAGTTTAAAGCGCTTCAGATTTCTGCAGTGAGTGGCGGCAGTAACGGCAGTTCAGCAATGGAGAGGACTTTTCATCAATGGATGCAACGAACACATCAATGGAGTTCCTTGTAACATGACGATTAACACGGGAGCCAATGTTACCATCATTCGAAAAGATTTGGCTCAACAACTCGAAGGTAAACTTATCCGGACGCCGCCCTGCGTTACCCTCCAGACTGGGTACGGCGAGAAGATCGATATAGAGGGAAAATTAAACGTTAACATCACGTTTGGAAGTGTCGCTTACCATCACATGGCATATCTAGCAAAAATTACACACCCTTGCATACTCGGATTGGACTTTCTAAGGAAATACAATTTTTCCTTGAACTTTAAAAATAACGACCTGCACTGTGCCTCTGAGGACATAACTTAATTCGGGATTAATGATAAAGGAGTGAAATCTATCCACAAAATCATAGCTCAAGACGATATCACAATACCGGCATGAACAGAAATTTTACTTCCTGGATCCATAGCCGAAAACAGAAATTTCCGCTACGGCGTCATGGAATATCCTAAGAATTGAAATAGCCCTAAAGGAGTACTAATAGCCTCAGGACTCGTCGACCTATCGGGGACGTTATCCCGGTGAGAGTTTCCAATGTAACTGACAAGGCGAGAGTTATTAAGAAAGGTGAAGTGGTTGCAGAATGTACTCCAGTAACCAGCGCTGAAAGAAAAAGTAACATCCCCAAAACCGCGTCTTCAGACAACATTACATCGGAGTTATTGCAGAACGCGCAATTAAACTATGAAGAAAAGAATGCTACCGAGCGTGTCATTAAAGATCTTCAAGATGTTTTCTCCCGCCCCTCTTCTGATGTGGGTTGAACCAGTTTGACTCAACATAGAATCGGTATTGGTGGTCATCCACCAATCAAGAAACATCCAAGACGTCTGCCGATTGTGAAACAGGAAGAGGCGCAAACACTTTTAAAGACATGGAAGAAAGCAATGTCATCGAGCCTTCAGCAAGTCTCTGGGCATCTTCCATCGTCCTGGTGAAGAAGAAAGACGGGTCAACCAGATTTTGCGTTGACTATCGCCGGTTGAACGAGGTTACGAAGAAAGACAGTTACCCTCTTCCTAGAAATGACAACATTCTGGATACTCTTTCTGGAAGCAAGTGGTTCTCGATACTTGATTTAAAGAGTGGATACTGGCAGGTAGAAATACATCCTGATGACCGAGAAAAGACGGCATTTACTACAGGACAAGGACTTTGACAGTTCAAGGTGATGCCGTTTAGACTATGTATTGCGTCCGCTACATTTGAACGCCCAATAGAGACTATTTTAAAAGGTCTTTCATACGAAGCCTGTCTGATATAATTGGATGACATCATCATCGTCGGGAAGAGTTTCGAAGAACATTCGGAAAATCTTAAAAAGGTGCTTCAGAAATTGAAGGCAATCTGAAGTTGAATCCCGCTAAATGCAAATTATTCAGACAGGAAGTGACTTACTTCGGACATGTCATCTCTGCTGAAGGTGTACGCACGAATTCTGAAAAAGTGTCAGCAGTTAAAGATTGAAGACGTCGCGAAAATGTCCACCAGCTGAGAAACTTTCTAGGGCTTTGCACCTACTATAGGAGATTCGTGAAGGATTTTTCATCCATTGCAAGACCCCCTTCACAAGCTGACAGAGAGCAAGAAAAAGTTCGTGTGGACAAAAGAATGTGAGGATGCAATTAAGAACCTGAAGGAAGCTTTAACATCTGCTCCATTCCTGACGAATCCTCAGCTCGACAAATCATTTATTTTCGACACGGACGCGAGTAATGAAAGTGTCGACGCTGTTTTGTCCCAGGAAATAGAGGGCCAAGAACGTGTAGTGGCTGACTGGAGCAAGTGCCTGTCTAAACCGGAGAGGAATTATTGTGTCACCAGGAAAGAGTTCCTCACTATAGTCAAAGCCGTAGAACATTTCCATCATTACCTATATGGCAGAAAATTCCTGTTTCGCACGAATCATGCATCATTGGCCTGGCTTTTCAATTTCAAGCATCTTGAGGGTCAGATAGCCAGGTGGATACAGAGACTCCTGGAATATGACATCATTATCCGTCATCGCAAGGGACAATCGCACAGAAACGCTGACGCTTTGTCTAGAAGACCTTGCCCAGAAAACTGCCGATATTGACCCTCTGTCGAAGCTAAATACCAACTGGTTAATTCAGTCGCACGACAAATTACAACATCAACATCGGCTAATCCAGACCCATGGAGTGACAAGGAAATCCGGAAAGACCAACTGGAAGAGCATGACAGTAAAGCCATAATTGAGTTAATGGAGACCTCAAACAGAAAACCTACCTGGCAGGACATTTCGAACTATAGTCCCACCATGAAAAAATATTGGGCTCTCTGGGATTCACTCCATATTCGAAACGGCGTCTTGTATTGGAAATTCGAATCGATGATGGAGAGAGATTCCGATGGCAGCTGCTACTCCCAAGATCCTGGATCACGGACGTGTTTAAAGAGCTACATAGCAGCCCCAGAGGAGGCCACTTCGGAATAATGAAGACCTTGCAGAGAGTACGGGAGCGTTTCTACTGGAATAATGCAAAGGAGAACGTGCAAAAGTGGTGCCGATCTTGCGATACCAGTGCGAGTAGGAGAGGACCGAAGAAACGCAGTCGAGGGAAGCTGCAACCGTACGATGTAGGAGCACCTTTTCAACGTATCGCTTTTGACATCTTAAGACCTCTGCACACGAACTGCTGAAGGCAACAAATACATCCTCGTTGTCATTGACTACTTCACCAAGTGGCCTGAAGCGTATTCTATTCCTGATCAAGAGGCTGTCACAGTAACAGAGATGATGATACAGCACTGGATTTCCAAGTTCGGAGTGTCTCTTAAATTACATTCCGATCAGGGAAGGAATTTTACCTCGGCTGTATTCAAAGAACTCTGCGAGCTACTCGGCATTAACAAAACCCAAACGAGGTCTTTACATCCCTAGTCGGACGGCATGGTAGAGAGGTTTAATTGAACCATCTTCAATAACCTCTTACGCTAATAAACGTTTGACATATTGTGATATTGAGCGAATATCTCTGAAGAAATATTTCAGCATTTTGATTTATTTCTTGTGGAAAGAATAAACTTTTGTTAACTTTTTAACGACTTGTGCATTCAATCCATAACGAAACCGTACGCACGCAACAATATGTAAAACAGAAGTAATCCAACATAAGCAAAAATGAAAGAAACAAATTAAAATTTAATCTGAAAAGTTATAAAATAAAACTTAATAAAAATATAGTAAGCTTTTAAAAGCTGAACAGAAGAGGAACAAAAGCTTCCATTTCATATATATATATATATGTAATGATATGAAAGCACAACTTTGGACGGACTGATTATAAGAACACTAAGAAGTAGATGCGTAGAAATACTGATGGCGAAGAAACTTGATGCTTAGAATGTCCGTCCATTTTCAAGAAGCATTCGAGCCGGATTAAATTCCATATTTAAAATTTTCATTTGTGGCCACAATTCAATTGGCACTCCAATTGTGCCTATTAACATTTTACAATTTTGATACTATAGTGATAGAAGCGAACATAGCAGCACATAGATGATTGCAATACAATGTCTGGCCGGAAGGAAAGCTCAAGCAAAAGTGACGCATCAGTTCAGAGAAAGAAGAGACAAGAGTCAAAAGTTTTAAGTTTTGTTTTACATTTTGGTGATTGGTCAAGAGGCATCTGCATTAAGCGTTACGTAAGATCGCATGATTAATTTGAATGACGCAGTTTAGACTTATACCGCTACTTTTAAGGCAGAAAGATGAAGTCGCCAAATTAAATAAAAAATGAAAGAGGTTATGGCCAATTAAATTTAGAAGTTTGCTTTCATATTTTTTATCTTACACATATATGTGTGTAAGTCTGTATAGTAGCAAAGTTTAAAATGTCTTAAGTAATGAACTGAGATGACCTACGAATTTTAAACTGATTTTAACTCTATAAAACTGATTAGAAAAAACATGCACGCTATTGCAACATGTAAAATGTAGAAGTAAAAATGAATTACTTGAAAAAGGAAAAAGCATCAAATTACCTGGATTATGAATTCTAAAAATAGACCAAACGATGTATAAAAATAAAAATAAAACATTAAAATCTACCCAATTCAGTCTGTAGCGTTTAGACTGACAAAAGTGCAAATACTTTATGATATATTTTATGGTTATTTCATAAGGTATTCCTCCCGTCTTCTTGGCATGCCTTCATGGTGTAGTGGTCAGCATGCTCGATCCGTATTCGAGAGGTTCGCGGTTCCAGTTCCGGTGAGAGCATTGCCCATTTGTCTCACCTCTCCTCTCCTGCTTTAAAAAAAAAAAAAAAAAAAAAAAAACAAAAAACCCAAAAAGGGAGGTTAAAAAAAAAAAAAAAAAAAAAAACTAATAACTCTGAAAGTGGCGTTCGAACAAAAAAAAGGGGGGGTTGTGGATGATGATTTTCCACCACCGGGATTTGGTGATTGGATCCCCTGATCTCCAGTCGCCCTTTAAAAGAGAGAGTATGTAAGATATTTCTTCCGCCTCCTTCGCATGCTTTCGTGGTCAGCACGCTCGACGCATATTCGAGAGGTCCGTGATTTAAGTCCCGGCGAGGGCATTGCTCATATGTCTCATCTCTCCTGCTTTTCAAAAAATACCTAATGTCTCTACAATTTTTCTATGATTTATTGAATTATTAAAGTGTAATTTATAAATTTGTGTCTTGTCATTTCAAAAACATGCTGCTTCATTTATGTCTTTCGTTATACTAACCGCCTGACGACGATGTGTCGAAAATGTAAACTTATTTTAAGCTTAAAATGCGTTAAGTAATGAGTTTGGATAAACTATAAAATATGGTACTTCCTTATTATAGTGATTTCCAAAATTTAATCGCTAATTAACCGAGATCTAACATGCAGCAAGGTATAAGAACACGTGGCGAGTTTTCGCCAAGATATCTTGGTTGACTAGCGATTCAGCCTTGGGGGTTGCTATAATAAAAAAAACCCAATTTTAAATTGATAAAACTCATTAAAAATAATTAGAAAAAATTTTGTGATATAAAATATATAGAAGAAAAAATAATAATTTGGAAAAGAAAAAAAAATTCGAATTACCCGGGTTAGATTAGGTTATTCAATTATGGCAAAACACACGAGGGCTCTCTGCCTAAGGGGAGGGATGCCTTCGTGGAGGACTTTCTAAGGGAAACTGGTCGTATACACGTTACGCATGGGGAAAACTCCCATGCAGCCAGCCCGTTCGCGGGATTCAAACCTCGGACCGAACTACTAGTGTTCAGCGTCTTTACCGCTCGGCCGCTGGTGGGCAATTACGCGGGTTATGATTCCTAGAAAGACCGCCAAACTGAGTTCATGTGAAGTGCTAATTCGCTTCATTTCAACGAATGAAAAAAGTAGAAGTGTAAAGTGAAAAATTTAAACTGATTAAACTCAATAAAATATAATTAGGAAAATCAAACCTCTATTAAAATATAATACTATATAAAGAAGTAAAAATGAATCATTTGAAAACAGAAAAACATCGAATAGCCTGAATACTGAACCCTAGAAAGACTGCCTATTTAAGTTAAATTGAAGTATTAATTCGCTACATTTTAACGAACTGAAAATGTTGTAGTATTAAGTTCAATGAATGGAATAAGTTGTAGCCTTTAATACCAAAATAATATTCTTTTAAAAATTGCAGTGAATTGCGAAAATATTTTTTTTAGTCCAAACAGGTTTTGTCGTTGAAGGACTACTGTTTTCGTTTTGCGATTTTGCGTTGAATCACTCTGAATGTCCGTTTCACTTTTCAAATTGTTGCCACCAGATTTTATCGCTCTGTATTATATTTGAAGAAATTAAATAATGAAGAATCTGCATAAATGTATGTATGTTTCTCGCACTGTGATAAAAGAACGGTACTTAAAGCCATCAAATTTTGAATAACGTAATCCTCCTGC